>JALMQS010000722.1:771137-1146221 GCA_024734495.1 Forficula auricularia
TAGATATAATTTGAGATTCTATTTAACTGCAATATACACTCATAACAAATAAGATGAAAAAAATATTTAAAATGTATTAAAAATCCACTTGTTATCATTAAGGGGGAAACAAGTTATATTATATGTAGGTATTATTATAGATAAGAAGATTGAAAATTACAATTATTATTCATTTTGCTAGACACAAAAGTATATACAATCTATTTATAAAAGTCTCTTATTCTCAAGCTTGAGTTGTTTATAATAAAGAATTTAGTCTTATTGATTTTAAGTCGATTCTTCCACGTTTTCAGTAGAGCTTGCCAGATAAGAATCTATCGTTATTTTTGATTTTAAGTCGATTCCTCCATGTCTTCAGCAATGGTTACTAATAATAATCGAAACGTCAAAAATCTAATGTAGAATTGTTATTCCTCAAGTATTAGATAAGAATCGATCGTTATTTTTGATTTTAAGTCGATTCCTCCATATCTTCAGCAATGGTTACCAATAATAATCGAAGGGTCAAAAATCGAATGTAGAATGGTTATTCCTCGACTGTTAAATGAGAATCGATCATTATTTTTGAATTAAAGTCAACATGAACTGCAAATTGCAAGTGATGTTCTGATTAATAATAAAGAAATAAACATATTAATATTTCAAATGAATTTGGATAAAGTTTAGCAACGATGCGTTGCAGTTTATTTTTTTAATTTTTGTTTTTAAATGTACTTTAAAAATATATATAGTTTTTTTAAATCTTTGTTGCATTATTAAATTCTTCTTCAACGATAATGTGGTTAGAATTAAGAACTAAGAATGAATGGAACTCAAAAATCTGACAAACAGGGCCGCCAACACATGTTTAGTTTGCTAGTTTAGTTCTTTTATTGTTTGGCAAGCTATGTTGGCTAACCTGAATTTTTTTTTTTAGTTTTTCCTGAATTTTCCAATTTTCCGGGCAACTTTTCCAATTTTTTTTACGTATTAACCTGAATTGGACTATTATGGTCTATTTTCGACTCCATTTCCATTAGAAATAAATTTTCTACTTGGAAACTTTCTGATTGAATGTTCTAGAACAACAATTAGATACCGATCTGAAAGAAAAATTGAATATTGTCTCTTTATTAGAATTTTTTATTAATTATCTAGCCAGGAAAAAATGAGAAAAAAATATAACAAATACTAATATATAATATCACTTTTTTAAGTATGTAGGTATATATTTACATATACGACTTACGAGAAGCTATTTTCAAGTATAAAATATGAAAAGTAAAATTAGAAGCACACTAAGAGCTAAAAAAATAATAAAAATCTTATTTCTACATTATTAACTCCTTTTGAATAACAAATATCAACTAGAATTATAATATTTTATCCGCGGCTCCGAAACATGTTTTTTCATCAAATGTGGCATGTGTAAGCCAAAAGACTGGACGCCCCTTTTCTATATATCAAGAGATAGAGACACCTTAACTTTAGAAAAAAGAGAGATTACTCAGGTTAACTAAAAATATAAAATATGCAATAACTATCGTATGAGCTTCCATGGAGGAAATACCAACATATCTAAAATTTCGAAAGAAAAAAGTTGAGAAGACTAGATTTGCGAAAGATTACGTATCCCAGCATTATGGATCTATGACCCACAAGGGCCAATTTGATTACTATGAGGTGCAATTCAAAAATGGGCTTGTCCAAATAATATATAAAAAAATCTCTTAAAATGTGCAAAGGATCTCTTCGAAAAAATAAAAATAAAAAATTATCTAATTTGTGTAATATGCATTTACTTTGGAAATATAAATTTTTTGTCAGATTTACTAAACAATCATCATAATTAAAAATACAATTACACAATTTGATTGAAGCAGAAAATCACTCCCTGACGAACCCTTTCAAATAATTAACTGATTTTTCTTGTGAATGTTTTATATAAAAATAAACTGCAACGGATCGTTGCTAAACTTTATCCAATGTACTATGTTATTCTAGAGTAAAGTACTTTAAAATATAATTTTACAAAAAACTTTATATGACCTTTTTTGTAGTCATCAAGGTACTTAATTACATTATTAAATTTCCTCAAAATTGGTTAAGTCATTTTCAAAATATTTAGAAAAAACTATAAAAAGAACTGGAATAAAGTACTAATGTTTGTGGGCCGATATGTACCAAAAACTAATCAGGGCTTCATTTTGTTAAAGTAATGGTAGGTTTTCAATTTCATTTCAATCGGTTGTACGGTGTGGAAAAAATCGTGGACGAAAAAAACGATAACATACATCCATCCATCCATCCGCACGCACTTTTTGAAAAAATCGCACTTTTTGGCCTCTCGACGAGACCCCATGTAATTTTTGGAAAAACCGTCACGTGCTAAAATTCAACTGAATTGAATACTACAATTTGTGACTTTAATTGAGACCATGGGTTCCGTAGTCTTTGCCTGAGGACCCTTTGAATTCGCGCTTTCCGCGAGACCGATTACAATACTTTACCCATGCTTCGCATTGGATAAATTAAAAATATTTATTTTATGATTATATTATCATATATGAATAAAATTATTTAGTAAAATGTTTAATTACAATTTCATTTCAAAGATAAAGCTGATATTATGTAAAAATGGATTACTAGTATATCTTGAATGGAAGAAATGTATTTTTCTTTTTTGCGAAGATATTGGACAATTCATGGAAAATGATAAGAGAATTTTTCATACTACTTTCTCGACTCGGGCCAAGTAATCAGAAGTGATAAAAAGACTGGCTAGCGGGATTTTAAAATATATTTCATTAGTAGCTTCGACACCGAAGCGACAGCAACATGTGTCCTGGAGATATGGGCTTCTACAGATAAGAGATGCTCAGCATTCTGGTAAGTTTGTTCTTTCTTAATTACTAAGTACCTGGAGGCACCGAGCGATGCTCGGTAACTTCTTCCTTCAGTTAAAAGCTTTATTTTAATACTATTTTTAATTTAAAATTCTGATAAAAAGGTCGATTTTTATTTGAGAGCCGCTTTCAAATTAAAAAAAATACAAAAATATATAATAGTCGCCCAATGTAGCCCCCCCCCACCTCCACACCGCTCGACCCCACCCCCGAAACCTCTCCTTACCCCCGGATTCCCCACCACTGCGCCCCACCTTCTGCACCTGTTTTGATTCAACCATATGATTCATTTTTATTCATCCAATTAATAAATAAAACCTATCAAAATGTGTTGTTTTTTCAGAAAATTGAGACCTGCTTATGCGAAATATATTTTTAAATAAATTCTTGATTATTTTTTATTCTATTAAATAAATAAAGTTCTTTATAAAAACAATTATAAAACGTTTATTAATATTTCTAACGTTTAGGGAGAACAAAATATGTTAAAATCCACAATCACAATACTTCTTCAAGGTCTTTTGGAACAATGAAACAAACAACCCATTGTCTGTCTGGGTATAAAAGGAAAAAGGAAACCTTTTTTAAAACCCTAAGAATGAGATTTGCCTACCTGAGAATAATTAATTTGATTTCAAAAAAACCCATCAAAAACAATTTTGTCAAAAGATGAGACTGTGACAGATCGAATTGTCACCCCAAAAACCCCCTAACCCGTGAATTTCATCAAAATCGGTAGAGTCGTTTCTAAAATATAACCAAGATACAAATATATAAACAAACAAATAAATATATACAAATAAATAAATATACAATTTTTGCTCGTTTAATAAGAGTAGATATATGACGATCTTAAGACGCTTTATTAAAAAAAAAATAGTAATTTATTTTATTTTTAAAGGACATAATGACGAGTTGTGGGATCAATTATTTGGAGACATCTTGCTTTTATAATAATAAAATAAATCATCATCATTGAGTATACAGTCCTAAGACTGGTTTGATGCAACAATCCGTCTCCACTCGACTCTGTCCCCCGCCAGCTGTTTGACCTCTCTAAATGTCTGGCATCCCATATCCCCAATTATTTGGTTGAAATATTCTAATCTGGGTCTTCCCCTTCCCCTTTTCTTTCCCAACTCCCCCTCCAAGATATCCCTAAGCAGTCCTCCATGTCTCAGTGTGTGCCCCATCATCTGACCTCTTCTCTTCTTCAGACTCTTCCACAAGGTTCTTCTTTCTCCGATTCTTCCAAGAACTTCTTCATTTGTAATTTTATCCATCCATTTGATATTCATCATTCTTCTGTAGCACCACATTTCGAAAGCCTCTAATCTCTTTCTCTCCGCTTTTCTAATTGTCCAGGTTTCACACCCGTACATCACTATGCTCCATACATATGTCTTCAATAGCAACTTCCTGTTTTCTAAGCTGATTGAGGAGGAGCATAGTAGTTTTTGTTTTGAATTATACCCCATTTTTGCTTGGGCAATTCTTGATTTAATTTCGTTTTCGCTCCTCCCATCCCATGTTATTTTACTTCCTAGATAGCGGAATTCCTTAACTCCTTCTAGGTTTTCTTGGTTAATTTTGATGCATTCCTGTCTCGTTTGTTCTTTTTTTGTACATACTAGGACCTTGGTTTTATTCTTGTTTATTTTCATTTTGATTTCTTCTATTAGGATTTGGTTAATTCCATTCAGGGCGTCCTCTAATTCTTTTTTATTGCTTCCTAGAAGGGCAATGTCATCGGCAAATCTTAACATAGCGATCTTTTGACCTTGGATTTCGATACCTGTATCAATTTTGTCTTTGAATTCTTTAATCGCTTCTTCTATGTATAAGTTGAAAATCATGGGTGACAGCACACATCCTTGTCTTACACCTTTTTTTATTTTGGCTTCTCTTTGCTCATCTCCAATATTTATAATTGCCGTCTGGTTTTGATATAGATTGTAGATTAGTCTTCTCTCCCTGAATTTTATTCCCGCCTGTTTTAATATTTTAAACATAATTTCCCAATTGACGTTATCGAATGCTTTTTCTAGGTCTATGAATCCGATGTAGACAGATTCTTCCCTGATAAAAGCCCTTTCTATTATTAGTCTAAGAGAGAGAATTGCTTCTCGGGTGCCTCTGTTTCTTCTAAAGCCGAACTGGTCTTCTCCCAGATTTTCTTCAACTCTTTGTTCTATTCTTCTTTGGATTATTTTGGTTAGGATTTTGGAGGCATGTGAGGTTAGGCTAATGGTCCTGAAATTTTCACATTTATCCGCGCCTGTCTTTTTGGGAAGTGTGACTATTTTGTTTTTTTCGAAATCTTTTGGGATGATTCCCAATTTATAGATTTTGCTAATTAGTTCAAAAAGTTTGTCACGTGCCTTTTCTCCAGAGTTCTTTAGGATTTCAGCTTGTATATTGTCTATTCCGGGTGCTCTATTATTTTTTAGTTCCTTCAAAGCTGTCTCGAATTCTGACCTGAGTATGGGGTCTCCTAATTCGTTTTCGTCCACAGATTCTTCTTCTTCTATTGGGTTCATTGTTTTTTCTTCTCCATAGAGTTCTTCTAGGTGTTCCTTCCATCTATTTGCCTGTTCGTTTTCGTTTAGAATAATGTGGCCTCCTTTATCTCTTTATGTTCTTGCTTTTTGGCTTGTCTTCTTGAAAATTTCTTTTTATTGCTCTATAGGCTACATCAACTTTTCCCAATACTAGATTTTCGTTGACTTCTTTACATTTTTCTTGAATCATTTTTTCTTTTGCTTTTCTACATTCTCTTATAACTTTCCATCTTAATTTTTTATATGTTTCTTTCCCTTCTTCGTCTTTCTGTTCTTAAATTTTCTTCGTTCGTCAATCAGTTGCAGTATTTCGTCTGTTACCCATGTAAAATAAAATAATACAAAATTGATTTTCCTTCTCAAAAACGATTTCTAAGATTTTTAAAAAAATCACTGTTCTTAACAAGTATCACAAGTTCCGTGATGTGTGTGTTTTATTTTTAACCGACTTCAAAAAAAGGAGGAGGTTCTCTATTCGACTGAATTTTTTTTTTTTTTTTGTTGTGCCTATGTTACCTCATATCTCCGCCAATTGTAAACCGATTTTGAAAATTTTTTTTGCATTGGGTCCAGTCTACGCTTCCGATTGGTCCCATTTTTTTTCGTAGGTATTAGACCTTTTTTGTTAGGTTTGTTCAGGACCTAACTTCTTTGTTTATGAACCGATTTCGATGATTCTTTTTTTATTAGAAAGGGGTATCTTAGGGATGGTGCAATATTAATTTGGTCAAGTTCTGATGATAGGATCACTATTAATAACATCACTAAAAAGAGAAAAATAAAAATTTTTTAAGAAAAAATAAAACCGACTTCAAAAAAATTAAATGCAACAAATAAAATACACTAAAACGTATAAAATAATTATTATCTTATTTAGTTACAACTAAACGACGAAATATTAACATGAAATTACTTTTTGAAGTCGGTGCCAAACATATACCTTTTATGAATCGCACTCGACGGATCTTACTTAGTACGTTTGGTGGGTACGCTCGCTTATAGGTATAGTTTGTTTGGCACCGACTTCAAAAAGTAATTTCATGTTAATATTTCGTCGTTTAGTTGTAACTAAATAAGATAATAATTATTTTATACGTTTTAGTGTATTTTATTTGTTGCATTTAATTTTTTGAAGTCGGTTTTTTATTTTTTTCTTAAAATTTTTTATAACTTTATTGAAACATTTTGAAGGGATTTATTTGAAAGGAGAAAATTGGTGCAATGATTACAAAGTAGAGATTGTAAGTGAAAGTTGTGCGGAGCAATCTTTACCTGATTATATTTAATGAAAATTTAATACCTATACATACATATAGACATTTATATATACATGTACTTGTGATTTGTGAAAAAGGATGTGACTGCCCGTTAATAAATAAATAAATACCGTATATTTCAAATCTCATATTTTTTTATGATTATGAAAAAATTGGCTTTTAGATGAAATTATAAAATACAATGAAACTGCAAAATATGGGATTTTATATTTTATATTCTCCCTATTGGTGAAACTTCCAGCAGAAAATAATTTTCAAAACAAGATTTTTTTATTTTATTTTTTTCATCTTTATTCGAGGCTCGAACGGTTCGCGGACCAAAAATTACCATGTCATCAGAATATGCGGGAAGCCTACCTGGTAAGGAAAATCTTTTCAATTTTCCTCCAATTGTAAACTCTCATAATTCATCAATAATAAAATACATTTCAAATCGTTATTTTCAAAATAATAATAATAATTAATTCCAACTTTGGTAACCAATAAAAAAATATGTGTGTGTCTCACCCACATAAGCTCACAGGGGAAGTGAAACTTGTCTATCCGTATACACAACTATAGATTCCCAAAAATCATGCACCGCTTTCCTAATTTCCCCTCCTGTCAAGTGATTTCCCCTTTATTGTAACAAACATTTTTCTAACAGAAACGTCGATAAAGAAGTTTCACTTCAAAAAATTACAAAATATACACTACTGTAGAGAAGAAGGAAACATTTTATTTGTTTCATTCATTGACCCTTTGAAACCCTGAAGAAGGAGGGAAAAATCCTCCCGAAACGTCGGTTTTGAAAGGAATGGAGGAAGGATTCCAACCAAGTACACCTTATTTGATATGTGTTAATTTTTCTTTCCTCACTACTTCTGGGCTGCCTTCCGTACATTTCAATTACAAAATGCTCATTTATAATTTCAATATACACCTCAAATAGGCTCGAAAGTCCTACCATCGAATGTTCTTTTTTTTTAATTTTTTACATATTTTTCTTGAGTCTTAATTTTAGTAAGTGAGAAAAATTGAGAAAACCCCTCATACTTTTTTATTTTTTTATATAAAAACCAAAACAAAATGAATGATGATTAAGATGAAGTGCATTAAATGAGAAATGAAATGTCATATTTGGTATAGTTCATTAATTAGGGGTTAAGCCTTGTCCTGGTATTATTTTCAAATTTTTTAAAAAAATTTTCTAGCATATTTAATCCAATCCTTCAGCCAAAAACCAGAAATGAAAATATTTAAATCCAAAATCAAATAAAAAAAAAATTTCCATTAATCATAAAGTATAGTTATTGATTTATTTTAATTAATGTTAAAATTTTTAACTAATATTAATTTCATTTAGCGTTATTTAAATCATTCTTAGAGCTTTACAAATTGATCATAATTGTATACACATTTGGATTTTCAATATTTAATATATCAATAAAATAATTAACTTATCCAATTATTGAAGGAGACAATAAAAGAGGTGTCTTCTGCTGGAATTAAAATTTTTATTTATTTATAACGAGACTATAGTTTCGTTATAAATAAATAAAATTTATAATTCAGCAGAGACACACTCTTTATTGTCTCCGTCAATATATAAAAAATTCTGCTACTCTCGGCATAAACTTTCAATTTATTATCCAATTATGAATAATAGACAGTATTTATGGAGTGTGATTTTTTAAGGGGGATAAAATTTTTGGCCGTATTAAATACAAATAACATATATGGCTACAGAAGTTTCACTTCCGACGTGAACTTATCCGTATGAGGCTCACGACTTTTTTTACTTTACCATACAGGGTATGGTCAAGTATTGTAATTGTGCATGAAAAAAGTGGTTTTTTTCCTTCTTTTTTTTCGAAATATCTCAAAAACGGCTGAAAATATTTTGATTAAAAAAATTGAGCGAAGCCATGGCATTTCGCTCTACAGAAAAGCTTTAATAAGTGAACATCGAAAAAATTAGAGATAATAATTGTTATGTCAAAATGTCTGTTAGTTAGTCTGTCTGTTAGTATGTTTGTTAGTCTGTCTGTTAGTCTGTCTGTTAGTTTGTTAGTTAGTCTGTGCGTTACCAAATTTTTGTGGACGAGCTAGCTCAAAAACTAGTTAGAATATCGAAACCAAATTTCACACGTAGTTTTGGTCCATTGAGATTAAGAGCTGATTAGATTTTGGTGGATATCGACCCAAAATTAAGGGGGGGTGGAAGGGGGTCAAAAAATGAAAATCTTGGCCATTTACCAAACTCAACCAAATTTTGTATACATAATCAGTGGGACCCCAGAAGTCTAAAATGAAAAAACTAACCGTCCAAAAGGGGGGGGGTGTTGGGTCAAAAAATGAAAGGAGTCTAAAAAAGGAAAAACTAACCCCCCCCCCTACATGATTATAAATAATTTTATTAAATATAAGTGAGGGGCCAGTTTGTAAGCTAAAGTCAAGTGGATGGCCACATCAGAACACGTCAGCTTATTTTTAAATATATTTAGATTTAACGTACTTCTCCGATATCGAAATTTAGACTATTTTTTTTATTTTAACATAAAAAATCTATATAATATTTACCATCGTAGTATTAGAAAAATATTATAAAAAGTGGATTTTGGTTAAGATAGCAAATCTCTTGTTTGTTATCTCACCAGGGTTAGCTGTTGGTGTATTAGATGTCATATTTTTATATTGTCATTTGTGAATTGAACACAGCACCCATTTCTAAACACAGCCATCAATGGTAAACGGCCCGCCACACACTTCTATGCATTGGAATAAAAAAAACCTTATTTACTGATAAACTTATCGCTTATGTATGCGTGTGTGTTTTTCGCCCCTTAAAACTGTAATATGTTCAGCATTATTAAGCTGAGAGACGAGGATGTTGTTGTGTGGGTGGAGGTCACATGGCGTGGAGATAGCGAGGGTGCTAAACGGGTTCGCACATGGCCGGGGGTTGGGGGTGGGAGAGTGCTGAAAGGGTGAGGGCCAAAGAGCAAGGGGAGGCTGCATGGCAGCCGATGATAAGCCCTTTGTGCGTTTCGCCCACCAAGTCCCGATAAGCATGGAGCCACTACAAAACAGAGTGTGGAGCACCGATCCAGGGCAATCCATTCGGGATCAGCCAGGAACACGGGCAATATGCCGGCGTGAGCTGTATAGAGATGCAGCAGATTTCTATGGTGCGCCACTCACGCGGAACACAACACGGAACTAACCTAACTGCAAGACTACAAAGCAGCCGGCAAGAAGCCTCGGCTACCATTGCCTGATAAGCTTATGCCATCCAGAATGGCTTTTCGCCGCTCCTTTGCGAATTCTTCGCCATTTCACCTTCCCATTAATTATTTTTATCCTAACTTAGAAAAACATGATGAGGTAGATGAATCAGGTGATTAAACATAATACATACTAAGACAATTCATACACACAAATATCAAAATGTTACATTTAAGTTTTGATGCTTGGTTTTTCTCTTTCTTTTCATTTTTACTGTACCATACAGGGTATAGTCAAGTATTGTAATCGTGCATGAAAAAAATGAATGAAATAATATAAAAACTTTTTATGTCCAATAACTGAGTCAAAAAGTGTGGGGCGCCGAAGAATGTACATTTAATTAATTTCGACAAAGTGCCCCACGTTTGACTTAGTTATTTGGACATAAAAATGTTTATTACATTATTTTGTACTTTTTAGTGCATTACTGACACACAAGAGGCGTGTTTTTACTTTACCATACAGGAGGTATCGTCAAGTATTGTAAGGGGTAAAAATTAAAATTATACGATTTTCAAACTAAAAAAAAAAACGAAATCTACTATAAAATGAATCCATAATAAATAAAAGAGATTTATTATTTTATTCGGGAGCCAAAATTGGGGGGATTAAAAAAATAAAACTATTAATATAAGTTGTAGACCCTTTAATCGATTTGTACGAAATTTAGCATATGTACGATATATAAACTTATGAAACTGACTCACTATGTGAAATTGATAGTGACCAAGAGGGGGGGGGGGTTAAAATATTTTCAAACAAAAATCGAAGAAAGCTAATATTTCTATTAAAATAGTCTCATAATTAAAAGTAGGTATTATTAATTGATAATGGGCCCAAAATTAAAAGAGAGGGGAGGGGGGTTCTTTCGTAAATAATTATAAATTACTTTATTTCACTATCAAATATAAAAGAGGACCCAGGTGTATGGTAAAGTCGTGTCGATGGCCACATCAGTTTATAACTTTACCATATAGGGTATGATCAAGTATTTTTATTTAATTTATTTATTATTTCGATTTCAGCCTTAGCTTCAATGTAGGGTTCTGATACAAACATTCTCAATATTCTTACAATTTTTTATTAATTTTAAATCGGATTCTGAGTTTGGTAGCCAAGCAGTCAAGACGCATGCTCGCTCTCTGGGTTTGATCAAAATATTGTATTGTTCTTTTGTTTTGATATGTTTGTACAAAGAGTGAAATAAAAATTATGTGAAAGAAAAAGTATTGTGTTAACTGAAGACGGAATTCGACTAGGCCCGAAACACGTATTAATTATAATATTTTTTTTATTTATTTAATGTCACCGGGAACAAAGCCCATTTAGACAGCACATAAGTAAAGTGTTAGTAGGGTTAGTGAGGGAGCCGAGTTTTCAGCCGCTAGAAATTTTTATTTGCCAGGATCGAATCCCGGCCTTCCACTCCAACATCGTCATAATCGACCGATGCCGAAGCGAGGCCAGTGCGTTAGCCGACTGAGCTAACCCGACTCCCCAATTATAATATATTTTTTAATGGTTAATGTAAGATTCTAAAAAAGAATTTGAACAATCAAGAATATTTTGAGTTTGAATAATAATAATAAATATCTTAAAATAGAAAAAATAACCATTTCAATAAAATTAGTTGAAGAAACAAGTAGAAAATCATAAGATGGTGTCATCTATTAAATCCGATGGAATGGAATATTTTTAATTATATGTCAGAGGGTTGTTTTTCACCCCCTCGGGAATCGAACAGTGCCAGTAACAGCAATCCGGGCCATCTGGATCACCTGCGGGATACGAACCTTCTGACATATATAAACGCGTAAAATATTTTACTCAAAGATTGTTATCTTAATTTGTAAAATTTCGCGATATAGTGATTCTAAATTTAAACATATAGCCATGCCATATAATTTAAATAAAGGTGGTTGAGTGTTTCGAATTTTGAAGAAATTTGAATCTATTACCATCGGCAAATTAATATCTTTCATATTAAATTAGGAAAAGTCATTCCATTGCCCTTCGAATTTTGAATTTCTTCAAAATTCGAAACACTCAACCACCTTTATTTAAATTATATGGCATGGCTATATGTTTAAATTTAGAATCACTATATCTGATTTACAAATTAAGATAACAATCTTTTGAGTAAAATATTTTACGCGTTTATATATGAGAGAGGTTCGTATCAGATATGTTACGCACTCGAGTTCATTCCGAGTGAGAAGTAACCTCTGATTAGTCAAAAATATTCCATTCCATCGGATTTATGATGCATCGCTCTTCAGGATTCCGTTTAATAAGTTTTTTTTTATCGTGGGCAAATGCTTTTACGCACGCTCATGGCGAAAAGGACTAACCTCCACTAGGAAGGACTACCCAGTAAAACCTCCAGTCATTCATCCTTCTCCCCCCGGAATCCGCCGATAAGCATTGCCTCGGGGAGGGCGGTGTCATTATATTAAGTCATATTCTTGACTTCGTTCTCTTTTATCCTCATTATGCTGCTCAGCATGTCAGCCACAATGTCCATCCTTGATTTGACTTCATCAAGAGATCGGCTACATTGTTTTTTGTTATATGCGTTACACTTTTCAAGATACCTCAACCACTTTTCATTCTAACCTGGGTCCATCTCGCACATTGGAATATAGTATGTTCAGGAGAATCCTCTTCTTCACAGTACCAGCATTTACTTGTCGGTCTTATCTTCATCCTGTATAGGTATGTTCCGAATACTCCATGGCCAGGGATCGCCTGTGTCATATGGAAGTTTACATTTCCCCATTTTCTATTGATCCATATATTGATATTTTGGACGAATACCTTGGCCCAACCATTGTAATTTTGGCATTGTTCTTCCCAGGCTATCATCATAAGTTTTTTAGCCTCATCCCTATACAGTTTTCCCCGTTGGTAAATGGCTACACTTTCTTCAACTATTATTTTAATCGGCGGTATGCCAGCGATTGCCAGCGCGGCCATTGTTGAGACTGTTCTGTAACCAGATATAACTCTTAGGGCTGTTCTTCGGTTAAGGCTTTCCAATAGCTTCTCATAATGTTTATAAGGCAGGGTATGCGCCCAAACTGGTGCTCCTTATAGGATTATAGAAGTGACTACATTTGCTAGGGTGAGCCTTTTTTTGCATTAGGACCGCCGATGTTTGATGTGATTTTTGCCAGCGCCATATATGTTTTGTTGGCTTTTTCAGAGGTTTTTCGAATATGTGTGGTTAATAAGTAAAACGCTGAGATCCTAATAATGTCACTTCAATTTTTGGCTGTCTGTCCCTTTGGCTATCAGAGCATTGTCGCTTCGGAAACTAAATAAGATAGTATCTTGAAATGTGAATGCTATATGTATTCATATTAAAATTTAAATCAAATTATTATTTTCGGGGAAAGTCAAATTTTTTGTTGAGTCAAAAAAAAAAAATATATATTCTGTAAATGTTTGTTTAAAAAATAGTATGTTTGAAAATTGTATGAGAGAGCACCAAAGTATTTTAAGGTGATTTTTTAAACTATCGACGTTTGGAAATGTCCTAACTTAAAATTATGAGGAAATTGAGGAATGTTTCAATTTTCAGTACTACTAAAAATGGTGTATAAGGGGTGACCGAAACTGATTAGTAAATCTATCTAATAAATAATGTTAATTGTCTAAAATTACTCTATTTATTAATTTTATGTGACTGATGAATAAACTCTTTAATTTATCAAATTAAAATCTACAAATCACTTAAGTTTTGGAAGAATCTTAGATAAAGCATTTCGATTTTTTTGATATTTTCATTTTTCACTCCCTAGTTCTAAACTTAGAAAACCCAAAATCTAATCACTTTATATTAGCTTCACTTGTAATCTATTTTTAAAATACCGCGTGAGGAGAAGCTAGTTTTATTTATTTTCAATTATGATTACAAATTCATTCATATTCAAATGACTAATTCATAGATCTCTATCTATATCTGCCAATAGACTCATTAACCGTATAAATGTTCCAATTACTCATAATATTTGAGAATTGTAGCTTCCCCAATATCATTATCATCAATTTGCACTAAGCAAAGGGTCGAATGAAAATTAATTAAATTTGGCCAAAAAATGCGTTTTCATTTGATTATGAAATTTTTATCAGCAAAATCATTATTATTGTTTTTATTTATATATAAATTTATATGTTTGTATATTTACCTCAGACGTTGATTGAAAAGACTCAGCCGCCTGATTAGAGGTAGGATATGCATTCGAATAGGACTCTTTGTTGTTCGGGTTGCATCATTAGGAACTGACTATTAAAATCTTGCTTTAAATTAACAAAACATTAAAAATGTAAAAATTTTCAATCTTTTCATTTTTAGATTCAATTACATGGATTTGCTGACTTTGTTTCGAAATAAGTAACTAAGCCTAGAAACAGAACATTTATAATATACATCAGTGTTTCTCAAAGTGTGTTCCACGGGACCCTGGGGTTCCATGAAAACTCCCAAGGGTTCCGCAAAAAAATTCCCGGCAGGTGAAACAATTCTAGCTTTCAAAAGGAAGGTGTAGTTTTAGATTAGTTGTGTGAATCGCATTCCCATAAAAACGCTTTAACTCGAAGCACAATATTGGGTTCCACGCTTAACCTCCAAACGGAAAAGGGTTCCACATTCGAAAAAGTTTGAGAAACACTGATATACATGATCAAATTTGCTACTCAAGTTAAGGTTAGTTGTTAGAGCTTTGGATAAATTGAAATGATTTTATATTATAGATTAAAAATATACGCTGATGCGAAAAAATAGCTTCTTATAATGTTAAATTTTATATTTTTTTATTAATATTTGTGCAATCTCTTCAATTTATAATAGCAATTTTTAACTAAAATTTTTTTCTATTTTTTTTTTACCTAGCTGAAAAAAATGCTCGTTGTGCCGAACAAAAGAGGTCGCTGGCCTCACGTTGAGTACCGCTGCTCTAGTTCATTTAGCCAATAGATATGTATTATTAGTCAAAGAGCCCATGATCCATTTTTCATGAAGTATTTGATTCAAGTAGATATTTCACCTAGAGGTATTAATAGCATAGATGAGTAGGGAATCGGCTGTTTTTTTGATCTACCTGGTTACTGCTGCTACTGCGCATAGGAGAAAGTTTTAAAAAAATGTTCGCCAAAAAAAAGTGTTTGATTCAAAATCCAACAAATATTATACTATTCGACAGTTAAGTTGATTTTAAATTAAAAATTAACTAAGCCACTTTTAGGAGGGGCAACCCTAAAGTTGCTTTTTTCAAATAAAAAAATGCAACTTTAGGGTTGTCTAGCTCACTCCGACTATATGATGATATAATTTGTAGTGTTGGCGGAAGAGTCGGATTTTAGCCGGTAAAATTATATTCTACCGCGAGCGAACACAAGGGTATTATAATTTTAATCACCGTACTATAATGGGAGAAAATTAATAAAAAATATAATATGGTCCTAGTATGTACAAAAAAAGAACAAACGAAACAGGAATGCATCAAAATTAACCAAGAAAACCTAGAAGGAGTTAAGGAATTCCGCTACCTAGGAAGTAAAATAACATGGGATGGGAGGAGCGAAAACGAAATTAAATCAAGAATTGCCCAAGCAAAAATGGGGTTTAATTCAAAACAAAAACTACTATGCTCCTCCTCAATCAGCTTAGAAAACAGGAAGTTGCTATTGAAGACATATGTATGGAGCATAGTGATGTACGGGTGTGAAACCTGGACAATTGGAAAAGCGGAGAGAAAGAGATTAGAGGCTTTCGAAATGTGGTGCTACAGAAGAATGATGAATATCAAATGGATGGATAAAATTACAAATGAAGAAGTTCTTAGAAGAATCGGAGAAAAAAGAACCTTGTGGAGGAGTCTGAGGAAGAGAAGAGGTCAGATGATGGGGCACACACTGAGACATGGAGGACTGCTTAGGGATATCTTGGAGGGGAGTTGGGAAAGAAAAGGGGAAGGGAAGACCCAGATTAGAATATTTCAACCAAATAATTGGGGATATGGGATGCCAGACATTTAGAGAGGTCAAACAGCTGGCGGGGGACAGAGTCGAGTGGAGACGGATTGTTGCATCAAACCAGTCTTAGGCCTGTATACTCAATGATGATGATGACAAATTCCAAATCTTGAATGAAATTTTATGTATGAATGTGAAATTTTATGGTTTTTATTTTGTATACAGTGGGACCTGGATAAGTGAGAACCTCTATTATTGAGACCCTGATGTCAGAGGCCAGCCACCGAAAAACTTCTTTAATTGATACTAATGAACGTCTTTAACTGACACATTCCTTGGCTATGGGTACATGAATTTGTTTTAAGTTTTAAGATTTGTGTGGCTTAAAGATTAAAGTATAGTCGAAGCGTGAAGCGGAAAAAGCTTTATACTCTACATAAATATTTGGAAATATCATCAGTCGGAGATAAAGGAATATTTGATAAGTTATATTTTATAGAAAAATCATTGACAGAAAATAATTTAAGACAAAGCAAAGTAATTGAGTTTTTTCAATCTCAATTCTTATGTGATTAAATAAAACAATAATCGATCTTATATGTATATTGCAATGTTGATCCTGTCATTAACCTCCCTCTCTAGTGAGAGACCTAAGCTAGTGAGAAACCCGAAGGGTGAACCGCGATTGGAATTAAGTGTACAGCGTCTTTGGAATTACTTGGAATTACTTTGGAATTCATTAGATAATCTATTGTCATCTATTGTCTTCTACTTGGAAATGAAAGTGGAAGTATGTGTACACGATTTTAGGTCGCGGTTCACCGCTCGGAGAAACCTCTATAAGTGAGAAAAAAATCT
Source organism: Forficula auricularia (assembly GCA_024734495.1). NCBI lineage: Eukaryota > Metazoa > Arthropoda > Insecta > Dermaptera > Forficulidae > Forficula > Forficula auricularia. The sequence continues at coordinate 787,962 of JALMQS010000722.1, forward strand.
TGGTCCCTTCGAGTCCCACTTATCCAGGTTTCACAGTATACAAAATAAAACCATAAAATTTCACAATCATACATGAAATTTCTTTCAAGATTTGGAATTTGTTACTCTGCATATATTACTCATTCTCAATTTATTAACATGGATATTTCAACAATTTTCAATAGTTAAATAATTTATAAACACTTGTCATTGAATTTAGAATCTGATTTGAACTGATGATTAATTAAATTTTTTTCTATATTATTACAAAAAAAAAATAATTAAATTTTAAAATTTTCTTTCAAATTCAGGAATAAGGTTTTTAATTAATAGAAAAACCAATGAAAATGTTCCTTCAATGAATTGAGAATGCGTGTTAATAATGACCGAAGTTTTTCAAGCGTAAATATTGCTCTGATTGCAAGGTGTTAACTTGATCTTCTACTTTTGCTTTTGGGTTAAGATAAATGGATTTCGGAGACCAACACGTTTTCATTAGGAGGCTTATATGTCATTATTCCGAGGCTAACGAATTCCCGAAGAAAAATGAACTCCTTAGGCGGTCATGTCGAAAGCCGCACTAATGAAAAAATAGATGAATCTAGTGTATAATTAATTATTTGTATTATTTTAAAATGCGAAAGAAGAATAATTGGATGGGAATAATCTGATTTGCAGTAAGCTTGATGAACCGAGTCGGCCAAGCGGAAGACTTGAGGATGCGGGAAAGGCTTAAGCCTCTGACTTGACGCTTAATTCGTTAATTACCCAAGACGTCGCAACGCCTTGTTCTAATTGCAACGAGCAAAAAACAAACAGACGCTTCGTTAGAGTCAGCAATTTGGAGTCGTGTGCACTCAAAAATACATATGTCCCATTCTAGTCTGGGTAAATAATTCCATCGCCCGAGAAAAGTAAATTGAATCAGGAGACTGGGTCAGAAATGCAAAACAAGATTAAAAATTTAATTAAAACCAACAGAAGTCCACCTTCTTCATTGTTCCGTGAAAAAATTTCTCACTTCTTATTACTTAACTAGCTAAATTTGCGTTTCAATGAAATAGTTTGAGAATTCTTCAGAATTTTTAATGAAATAATATAAAACGCATAAAAATCAGGGCCACCTTAATTACAGGGCGAAATGGGCTATAGCCACGGGCCGCGACAGTATTTTTGGACGGCAATTTTACTTAGTTTGAAGCCTGGGGCTATACTGTAAAAAACAATTGATATAATTTTACTTTAAATAAGCTGACGTGTTCTGATGTGGCCATCCGCTTGACTTTACCATACAACCTGGCCCCTCACTTATATTTAATATTTAATAAAATTATTTATAATCATGTAGGGGAGAGGGGTTAGTTTTTCCATTTTTAGACTCCTGGGGTCCCACTGATTATGTATACAAAATTTGGTTGAGTTTGGTACAATGGCCAAGATTTTCATTTTTTTGACTTCTCCCCCCCCCCCTCCCATTTCGGGCGGTTAGATTTTTGCATTTTTAGACTTCTGGGGGTCCACTGATTATGTATACAAAATTTGGTTGAGTTTGCTCAAACAACCTAGATTTTTAATTCTTAACCCCCCTCCACCCCCTTAATTTTGGGTCGATATGCACCAAAATCTAATCAGCTCTTAATCTCAATGGGTCAAAACTACGGTTGGTTTCGATATTCAAACTAGTTTTTGAGCTAGCTCGTCCACAAAAATTTGGTAACGCACAGACTAACTAACAATCAGACAACCAGACAGACTAACAGACATTTTGACAAAACAATTATTATCTCAAAAAATATAATTTTTTTCGATGTTCACTTTTTAGAGCTTTTTTGTAGACCGAAATGCCATGGTTTCGCTCAATTTTTTTAATCGAAATAGTTTCAGTCGTTTTTTAGATATTTTGAAAAAAGAAGGAAAAAAACCACTTTTTTTATGTACGATTACAATACTTGACCATACCCTGTATGGTTGGTCGAGTGGGTTAAGTACATGCCTTTTAATGAAGCTAGCTCGAGTTCAACCCCGACTCGCTGCAAACCACTTTAATCTGATCCTACATAATAGAAAAAATTAATTAATATAAAAGTATCGTAAAATGGCTAATGGTTAAAGCCGAGATAGTTAAAAAAAGTATATAGGTTATTTAAATTTTGTATATTTTTTATTGTTTATTGGTAATATACTGACTTTTTCTAGCTCTGAAACTTTTGTAAGACTTCCCGATCACCCCGCAACCATTTCAACCTCCCGTGTATATTTTCTTATGACGAGGGGTGCATAATTTTGAGTAGCCCATGGCCGCCAAATATCTTAGGACAGTCCTGAACAAAATAGAGGGATTATAGTCTTAGTATAGGTCTAATTTTAGTATGACTTATCGAATAATGACAAGAATAATTGTTGTGATTGAAAATGTACATTTCTAAAATGAAACTCCATCTTTTAATCTTGGAAATTGAATTCGAAATAGGATTAATCAATTTTAAATTGGGAATACTCTTTTTTTAAACTTTAATTAGGTTAATCTCATTTTGAAAATTATTATTTTCATGCAACGAAATTTTCCCTGGAGAGAGGCGGACTGGTAGAAATTTTAATTGGATGTAATGGAAGGCAGCCCAGGGGTAGTGAGTAAACAAAAAATTAACACATATCGAATAAGGTGTAATTTATTGGAATCCTTCCTCCTTTCCTTTCAAACCCACGTTTCGGTGGATTCTTCCCTTCTTCTTCAGGGGTTCAAGGGGTCAATGAAGGAAATAAATAAAATGCTTCCTTCTTCTCTCCACAGCAGGGTTTAAAACTTTTTCTTCCTTAGCAGAGACATAGAAAAAATTTTTTTCTTCTTTATTTATTATAATTAAGAAAAAGAAAAAAAATTGATTTTCTATGCTTCTGCTAAGGAAGAAAAAAGTTTTAAACCCTGCTTGTGAAGAGAGGAAGGAAGCATTTTATTTGTTTCCTTCAAATGACCCCTGAAACCCTGAAGAAGGAGGGAAGAATCGACCGAAACGTCGGTTTGAAAGGAAAGGAGGGAGGATTCCAATAAATTACACCTTATTTGGATATGTGTTAATTTTTTCCCTCCTCACTACCCCTGGGCCGCCTTCCATTACTTTCAATTATTATTTTCATATTGAAATTGACTTAAGTCCATTTTGAAAATTACTAATCGCAATATAAGTTGAAAAGTGTTCAATTGATTACATTACTAGAATCAAATATTTATAGAAGAGGAAGTTCTTAGAATGGCATTCTCAACAAATCGGTTCACAACATTAAACGAGAGGCTAAAAAGAGTAAGCAGAGGAATTTTTTCAAAAAAATTTCAGTAAACATCATAAAAACTTTGATTATTTTAAGCAACATTTTTTTAAAATTTGTAAAAAGTTAATACAAATTATTCATTAAACTAGAAAGTTTATTATGTATCATCCTTTAAAAGTCAAAAAAATCCAGAAGTTCAAAAATTCAAAAGTACAAAATTTACCACTTTTATTAATTTATTCTTTTTTATATCATTATTTTTTAGAGGCCTTCAAATATAATTTGCCTAGAGGCCCTAATTATTAAAAAATATAAAAAATATAAATAAATTCCAATTTTTATAAAATAAAAAAAATAATAATTTCAAAATATAATATATTTTTAACGAGGAGTGAACCGCGACCTAATATCGTGTACACCTATTTCCACTTCCACTTTCATTTCCAAGTAGAAGACAATAGATGAAGATACATTATCTAATGAATTTCAAAATAATTCTACTTAATTCCAAAGACGTGTACACGTAATTTCAATCGCGGTTCACCTCTCGATTTTTAACGTCTGTGTGCGAGTCCGGCTCGAAATATACCAGCTCATTTTTTCACTTTATGTATACCTATATTTCTATTTGTAAACCAAATACTGATTAGATTTGGGTTAGAGCTTCAGAACTACTATATCGAAAATGCAGAAAATCAAATGGGAAGCTCTTGAAAAGTAACTAAAAAGCTAAAATTTGACATAAAAGCTTGTATTCATAAACTGCACAGTTTGGCCAAGCTTCTGCTTTATAATTCAAATCGTTTACATAGAAAAATTGACAAATCACCATTATTTGCTGCTAGTGTAAAAAGTCTTGAAAAAGTTTAAACTTTTTTATATATAATATATTATAGGAAACGCACCAAATTGTTTTATTTTAAAATATAAAAAATTCAAGCTATTTACACATATTATAAATCATCGATTTCTTTTAAATATTTTCCTTGACTGATGAATATTTTTAAATATATGCACGTATTTTTCAGGCGATTGAGCTGGATCTAATGCGGGGGATAAACCGGAACTTCCGGCAGAGACAGAACGGATGTGGCCTCCACCACGTCCCAGCAGGAAACGGAAGAGACGCCTGCACCACGTAAATCAAAATGATCCTGCGGTGGGGACCTCATGAGCCAATGTGCGTAAATGTGTATAGCGACTAGATTGCAATGCATTATTTCCTATACCGATTTTATTTAAAAACTATCCTATCTCCCGCCGGATAACCAAACATAGGTTATTAAAAAATATAATTTTTTCTAAATCCTAACATTGTTTGTTTTTAACAATAGAGATCACATCATAGTAATTATTTAAATAATTATTTAAACCCAATATTTTTGTTATTATGTAGATAATAAAATATATCTATTTTTAATGAGGTTTATTATGAATTTAAATCAATTATACTATTATTATTCAATTATTCAATAACAAATTTTCCCAATAACATTTAACTTAATAAATGAGTTAAGAAAGTTATTTTTTAGGGTTTCGGGAAAAATTAAAAAAAAATAATCATAAAGGTATCCCTGTAAATATCTCTTTAAGGACGTTCCCTAATATAGCTCAGATGCAGTTCGCTCTTTCCCCTATTGAGAGGCGACTGTGGGTCAGTGGGTAGAGTGTCTGGTCGCTGACTCGAAGTTCGCTGGTTCGAGACTGAGCCTCGGCAGATCAGATATTTGCAGCCTCCTCCTCTTGGAAAGCAATGGCAACCTACCAAAAGTATAATTGCCTAGTAACTTCTCCAAATTAGCCGTTCGGAACCGGCGGTAAAAAGTAGGTCCCGTATATCTGTGTTGCACACTCAGCACAGGTATATGTGGCGAGGAGCCGAAACGTCAGAGAGACCTGATATGGCACTTAAAAAAAGAAAAAAGGACTATTGAAAAAAATTTCTACGAATAAAAGACACTTATAATAATATAATTTTTAAAAGGATTTCAAGAAAATCGTATTATTAGAGAACGTCCTTAAGTAGGTATTTACTGGTATATATTTCGATTTAAAATAACAGTATATCAGAGCTCCAAATTGTCTGTTTTTATGTGATTTTTGTATATGTCGGCGTTTAGAAATAGCTTATAATTAAGTTATAAAACAGTTACACGAATTCACTTATTCCCTCCTTATCAACAACAAATAAGAAGGCACTTGATATTTAAAGTATTTTGGGAGATATAATCATTTTTCTGCTGCCTGTCCATCTCTGGGCGAGCCGAAGTATGGTATTCACAGAGGGACATTGTATTCAGCTAGTAGATAATATATAGTACTTAGTCACACTCTTTGTATGCGAGTCCGACTCGCACTTTCCCAGATTTCTAAATTATGGGTAAATAGTTGCCTACTCTTAGCAGGAGGAAAAGAGATGATCGCGGGAAGTATAAAATGTATACAAATCACTGTGGACACAGGAAAAACCCTTTATGAAAAGTATGTTATAAATAGTAAGACTCTTAATTTAGTTTTGGCTTAGGACGCAGACGTTTGAAAATAATAATACTTAGAGTTTTCTTAAAAATTAAAAAAAAAATGATAATTAAGTTTAAATTTTATTCAAGTCCTGATAGGTTTTGATCAGTAAGGCAAAAATAATTCCAACTTAAAGGAAAATCTATTGAACTTTACAATAGAGCAGGGCTGTCCAACCCGTACCGCATTCGGTCCAGCACTGCAATGAGTGTAGCCCAACATAAAATCATAAACTTACGTAAAATATTGAGATTAATATGTAGAGATATATTTATTCCCTTAATTTCGAAATATGAATGTACATTTGTACAATACATGAAGCTTTTTTCAAGAATAAAATTCACTAAAAGCAAAATTATAAGCTCAACTATATAAGATAAAAAAATAATGAAGTTTCGAATATTTAAAAATTCTTCTTCTTATATTTTCATTTTCTAAAATATTTATTATTTCATTAATTTATATGCTACGACACTAACCAAGTCTATAGTTATATCATTCTAGTACAAGGAAACAAAGAATTGGGAGTTTTCTAGAACAATCACAATTAATTAATAATTTCTCTTCTGGAGTAAAAGTTGTCAGGACTTGTCTTTTAGATCTTTGCACGTTCTTACATGTCAATAGATAATGGATAGTCAGGGATTATTATATCCGTGACCTTTTGAAAAAATAAATTATCATTCCTCATATCCTTCTTTAATCCCATTCGATTTAAACCAGGGCTGTCCAACCCCTGACCCATTATAAAGTCATAAAATTCCTTAAAACATTTAGATTTATTTGTAGATAGATACTGGAAAACACACAACAATTTGGCCTGATAGTTTTTTTTTCTAAAATAAGAAATCTGAAAATCTACTGTGAAGTTTTCGAAAAATAAAAGTACTAATTTTAAATTTTGAATCTGGAACTAGATTTCAAGATTTCGAAAAAATAATCATCATTTTGGTCTATTTTCGACTCCATTTTCATCAGAAATAAATTTTCTACTTGGAAACTTTCTGATTGAATGTTCTAATGTAGAACAACAATTAGATACTTATCGATCTGAAAGAAAAATTGAATATTGTCTCTTTATTAGAATTTTATATTAATTAATACTAGCCAGGAAAAATATAAACAAATACTAATACATAATATCTCTTTTTGTAAGTATGAAGGTATGTACCATATTTACATATAGGTTCGAGAAGCTATTTTCAAGTATAAAATTTACGAAAAGTAAAATTAGAAGCACACTACTAGCTAAAAAAATAATAAAGTTCTTATTTCTACATTATTAACTATCTTTTATGAATAACAAATATCAATAGAATTATAATATTTTATGCGCGGTCCGAAACAATTTTTTTCTTCAAATGTGGCCCGTTTAAGCCAAAAGGTTGGACAACCATTACTAGCTCCTAGATTATGTGTCGGCAACCTTTTTTGGCCGCAGGTCAAAATCAACCAAAAATTAAGTTATAATGAAGAGTTTTTTTGCTTAATCCAAACATATAAAGTACCTATCTATATTTATTTTTAATTATATATTTAAAAATTCTATTATAATAATTATAGTACCTAATAAGAAAATCTAATAATAAATGTCAGCGTAGCCATACTATTTATCTCTGTACAGTGATCGAGTGCAATGCTAATTACGTCATAAATAGCAAATAATTTTTGACCTCTAATAATTTTGGACATATTTTCAATGTGACGATGAACTAACTGTTCTGGTTGTTAGTGGCATTTCTTTAATCCTCTCAAATATTTGGTTTTTATTTGAAAAATAATTTAAAAATAATTGTTTGGAACAATTTATTATATATGAATGCGTTTTTCAAAAATTCGCCATCTGTAAACAATTTTTCCCTTGCTACCAATACTAAAAGCTGCAACAAAGCTGGTAGATGTAGTGCACTTATGGGTGGTAACTAAACTCTAAAAATTTAGTTTGTTTTTCTACCAAAATATGAATAGTATAAATGCTCAATTATTGTATTAGAGGTTATTTTTTTTACGGAACTCAGTCACTTGAAATTATCAAATGGGTCAGTTGCTGACCCGCGGGTCATAGGTTGCCGACGCCTGGCTCATCTAAAAATGTTATCTTTTTTGCTCAATCTATCCTGGGCTTATATATTTAATTCCCTTTAGTTGTTAAAAAAAACTATTTTATTTAATTAAAAACATTTCTTTTTAATTCACCTAAATTTATAAGAGAACACTCCAATCTCCAATTAATATCATTAAATGTTTAAATTTGGTTATACAAACTTTTACTCGTGTATTAAAAAAATATATATTTTTGTGTAAAAAAATAATTTCATTCATTTGAGGAATTGAAAAGAAATAATTATAAAAGGATAAAAACTCTAGGTGGTCGCGCCTCTTGGAAATTGCTTGTTTCCATTGATCGAGAATTTCATCGCCAGGCATTCGTAGTTCGAACATGATTTATTGCTTGGGCGTCTGTGACGTCACCAGATTGTAAGCTCCTTACATTATGAGACCCTGGCTGCTGTAAAGCTGTAAGGATGCGAGAGCGGATTGTCCGGCTCACTGGTTTCTCAAACGACTGGAAAATGAACTCTCTGCAGACCTCTTCCTCTGCAGGCTTCCTCCCACGCGTCTTTTGACTTCTCTTTCGTTTCTTGTTGGAACAATCCTTCTTGAATTTACCTTAGACAAATTCAAATATACATTATTTGTTCATTTTAATCATTTTAAGTAAAGGATTTTAAAAATTTTTTAAATAATTTATTTTTTATATAATTTTATATAAGTACTAGCTGCAAGGCCCGCCTTCGGCGGCCCTCTTGCTAGGCAGGGGCACGCCCCCTGGACCCCCCCCCCCATCGAAACCCACCCAGCACACTAACCCTCGCACCATGCACCCGTGCCCAACCCCCGCGCCCACACCGCCACAACAACACTCCATCCCGCACCCCACCCACCTCGGACCCCCACCCCCGTACCACCCCACTAGGCCACTGGAAACTCACCTGAACCACCCACTCCACCCCCTGCACCTCCTACTCCGCCTTACTCCCTCACTCCACCCCCATTCCACCCCGCGCACCCCATGCCCTAACCCATCCCCCACTCCACCCCCGCACCTACCCTCGCACCCAGTTTTTGAATTTTTAGCCTTCTAGTGACCCACAGATTATGTATACTAAATTTGGTTGAGTTTGGTTCGATATAAAAATTAATTTGTGTTAAATATGGTCCAAAACATGGCCCTAATTAAACTTAAATAAGTTAGTTCTCTCAATTCATGAAAAGTTGATATTTTGGTGCTAATTTAGACATACCCGAAGTATTTAATTTACGCCGAAAATCGATTCCATATTATAGAGGGCGTGCTAAGATTACTATTATTTCCGGTATTCATAAAAGGGGTCAAAAGTTTATTTTTTCAAATGAGACCCCCTGTATATTACTCAATAAATTAAAAGAGGAAGAAAAATGCTTTAAGACGATATATCGTGTCCCTATACCTAAAACATCAAATTTTCTTAATAAAGCCGCATTTTCGTGAAAAATTACATTTTAATGAACTTAATTTTAACTAACCATGGAAATATCGAGCTTATGATAGTTTGTTGACTATTTATAAGTAACTTATAAATAGTTTATTGACGGTGTTCAAAAAAATCTCCCAAATTGACCGCAAATATTGATTATTCAAATGAAGTTCTTTTTACGGAAACTGTTACGTGATGGCGTTCTTTTAAGATTTTATCACTTGTTACATTGCAAAACTCTTCAATTTTGACACGATTTTTTTTCAGTCACTGTTTGTTGCTTTACCAACACCAAACTCGGCAGCCAACTTTGTCAAACTTTCCCCGGCTTCCATACAAAACATTAATCAACACCGTTCACTTAATTAAAAACTTTTCGTCTAATCCGAACAGGCTACACCCCCAATTAGTTCGGATTTGAAGGGTTTCAATGTATTCAGAACAAATAGCATGGTGGTATCTATAAAACAGTAGAATTTGAACGATTATTTCAGAATGCAAATAACATATCCCATACTGTGTTGTGATCAGCACACACCCCGAAAGTGTAATTTCTTTATAACAAACAAATAAATAAATAAATATTGAACTCTAAAATTCAAGTACTTTACAGTAGAGCCTGAATTTTACGCAACTTTGAAGAAGAGGTGACGAGTTGATTGCCTATATTCAGGCGCATGGTGGGTACAAGGCTAGAATTTTTCTGTGACAATTTAATTCATACACTAAAAGTCCCATAAGCAACGGTGTTTTTGTCACTATGACAGCGAAAAAGTTTACCCTAACTTTTCCAGCGACAAAACTGAACCTAGCTTTAAGATTCTAGTAGGCCTGCATCATCGGTGTCTAGCAACACTGACATGACAACCAACATTGTAAATTGTTTTTTATTGTATTTTTAACAATTGTACTTAAATTAAATAAACTAATTTATGTCTTAATTTTGTTAATTTTGTGATTTACGTATTGATTCATTAAATTGTCTTACCGAATTACACTCAAGCTTTTTTTGGGTCGAAGTAAACTTGATATTTTATAATTCGAGTTTTGTTACCTTTGGGCAACAAAATTCTCATTAAAATATCAAGTTTACTTCGGCAAAAAAAAGCTCTCGTGTAATTATAAGTGAAAATAATATAAATGTTTTCAAATATTGCTTAGGACTAACCTACACATATACATTTTAGTATAGGTATAATATATCTATTCGTCTATGTATGAACCGTCCAGAGGCCAATCCAATTAAGTCCATAATCGAAAAAATTCTTGAGAAAACACTTTCGGGGTATATGCTGATCCCACTACAGTAAGGAATATCTTATTTGTAGTCTGAAATAATCGTCTAAAATGTTCTCTAGCTGTCGCTCTATAATTTGTCCCAAATTAAATTCTAATTTTGACTAAATTGTGACTCTACATTCAATTTTACTTAGAGAATGTGGTATAGGTTTTAGGTGAAACATGATATTAATTAATAAAGTAAAGGGTGTGTAGTTTCACAGTGAATGAAATAAAACTCAAAGAGGTTTATACAAACTCAATATATTTCGGATTATTAGTCCATCATCATGTTTTAACCTGTAAACCCTGATGATGGACTAATAATCCGAAATATATTGAGTTTGTATAAACCTCTTTGAGTTTTATTTCATTCACTGTGAAACTACACACCCTTTACTTTATTAACTCTACATTCATAATTAAAACCAAATTAATAAAAACTTGAATGAAGAAAACGATATCCCTATATCTCGAACTTTTTTAAGATATCAGTTCAAAATTGTATTTTTAACACTTGCTTCTTCATACATAACCCATTCGTCAATAATTTCCCAATTTATATTAAAATAATTAAAAGTTAAATAGAGGTAAAAAAAATTGAAGGAGACAATAAAAGAGTGTGTCTTCTGCTGGAATTATAAATTTTATTTATTTATAACGAGACTATAGTTTCGAGGGCTTTGCTCCTCTTCATCAGTCTATTACAATGCTATTCACAGGAATTAATTTATGAATTCATAAATTAATTCCTGTGAGTCATTGTAATAGACTGATGAATTCATAAATTAATTCCTGTGAATACATTGTAATAGACTGATGAAGAGGGCAAAGCCCTCGAAACTATGAGTCTCGTTATAAATAAATAAAATTTATAATTCCAGCAGAAGACACACTCTTTTGTTGTCTCCTTCAATATATAAAAATTCTGCTACTCTCGGCAAAAACTTTCAATTTAAAGTAAAAAAAAATATTTTTAATTAATATAAAATTTGTTATATTTTTGTGATATAATATTTTTTTATTCTTATACACAAAATGTCTAAGAACCTGTGTAAAATCGTTATGCCCAAAATCTTCATTAAATATTATAGATGAACGTGCTTTTTTGCTACTCGTAAGAGAAAAATAAGCGAGTCAATTTTATTATTTTGCACTTATATTTTTGGGTTAATTATTTGTAATTAGAATGAGTAAACTGAAAAAAACACTTTCAAGGCTCGTCTAAATTTTTTTGCAATTTTAAGGCCTTTTATAAAGTTTGTCAGGGTTTTTTTTATTAATTTTCTAAGCCTATATAATAATCCATAGAATTTATTGAAAAATTATTTCTCTTATCCCTAAAAAGTGATTAGATTAATTAAAACCAGAAATGTCAAGAATAAAATTAAATACAATAAAATCAGAAATTAAGCTAGTAAATAAGTTCCGTGACGTCACAGTGTCACCAAGTTCGTTTTCAATAGAGCTCCTTACCCTGCCTACTTTTTCCTTTCCTATCTATCTATTTAAAATTCTTTGCCCGATACACTCACTCATCATCAAAACAGCCAGAACCACTGGACATAGAAACATGAAATTTGGAGAGGATATTAGATCTATGACATAGAGGCTCACTAAGAAAGGATTTTTGAAATTCGACCCCTAAGGGGGTCAAAGGGGGCAAAGTGTGTTTTCACTGATTATGCGATATCTCTTAAGGACGATAAAATATCTATTTTACTTAATAAAATTCTAAATACAAATCTCTAAAAAATTAATTTCAGGATTTTTTTGAAATTCGACTCCCAACTATCCAAAATGTGAGTGGAGGCAAAAATTAAAACTCTCTCCTATCTTGATCAAATTTTGTAGAGTTATTCTTTATTACTTTAAGAAACTATTCCTGTAAAAATAAACTATCAAAATTTACTGTATGAATAGAAATTTTTAGCTTTTTTGTACATTTACTCTTTAGAAAACTGAGAGTTATTTATATGCAAATATCTAAAAAATAATTTCAACCTCCCAAAATGTGAGTGGGGACAAAAAATTAATACTCTCTCCGATATAGATCAAATTTTGTAATGTTAGTTTTTAAGACTATATAAAATGTATGCTGTAAAAATCAATAGCCAAAATGAGTGCGTGGGGGCGAAAGAGGGGCAAAATATTACAGACCTAATAATCACATTCCGAGACGCAGCCCGCCAGGGCCACCCGCCCGGAGGGCCGAGCTGTAGAGGGCGTGCCGAAGGCTACGCCTGGAGCAGCTCGTATAGTATAATCTCAATATTTGAAAAGTACACATTTAAATATAAAACGCGTTGTTTACAAATTAAAACACTTCATTTTGGCTAATTTAATTAGAACTATATCTATTATCAATTGAAAACGACTTCAGAATTAGAAGTCGAAACGTTGAAGATTTATAAAAAAATAATCAATTTTTCTGATTTATCCTTGGATATTTTTATTTCACCAGTAAGACAATTAAAGCTCTTTTTAATTTTTTTATAGCCCCAAAAAATTGGAGTTCCAAACAATATGAATTTCATAAAGCAAAATAGTGTCGAGTTAGCTCACCCCGAGTCAAGGTTAGAAAAATAGGTTGGCAATGGCGAAATTCCTAGATTTTAGTTATTTAAAAAAAAAAAAATTATGTATAAATTTTTGTTTGTTTTGACATTCGTCTGGTAACCTTTTATTATTTAAAAACAATCAAATTTTTTTTCTATTTAAACATATAAAAATAAAGTGGTAAAAAAGTAAGTATATAGATACAACAAAACTGAGACAAATCATATATTTTAAAAATTTGAAATGTATTGAATAATTGAATATTAAATTTTAGATAGAAAATGGACCAATCTTCAATTAAAAATAAAAAGAACTCCAAATTTCACCATAGAAGAGGGAGAACACGTTTAGTTTTCTCGTAAATAAAACATAAAGATGCGTTGAATCTAAACGACCAGATTCTGATGCTAATTTAAAAGAAAAAAATATGGGATGATTTGCCATCATGAATTTAATTGGGGATTCCAATCGTCTCCGATCTAATTTTATTCTACGAAATAAATATAAAAATTTAACTATTTCATTAGAAAGATCCGCTTTCTTCGATTTTAGTTAGAATTTTTTTATTTAAATTTAATTTATTAGATATTATTTACTGTAAAAAATACCTATATATGAATTCTTTTGTTTTATTCTAATTCCGTGTTAACATAAATTAAAATTCTATATACATTCATATAGTATGTTTGATATATTTGATGCTATATAAAAATAATAATATTATTATTATAAAAATAAACAATATAACGATTTGTTTTGAATTCTTTGATTTTTTTGAAACTTCTAACCTATAAAACTTTTTCTAATGTCAATTGTCACTGAATAAAACACAGAGTTAGCTCCCAGGATAAAAGGTTAACCCCTCAAGTTCGGAGGAAGCTAAATATAAGGTTAAGATTCAGCGATAACCCCATGTTTTTTTTTATGAAACATATTTTCAAGAGCTAGCCCCGGTGTGGTCTTCCCCTTGTGCATAGGATCATCTTAGTTTTTTTATGAAACTGGACTCCTTAGTTGACGCTACTCATATATAATATAATACCTTATAAACTTTTAATTAACATTGCTTTTTTCCCAATAATCATATCTTATTATATTAAACGAGTAATTCTTGTGTATATATAATCGGTTTCTCGAAAACGGCTCTAACGATTTGGATGAAATTCACTGGTTATGGGGGTTTTGGGTCTCATCTTCGGCTAAGTTCTTTTTTGATGTTTTTTTTTTAATGAAATAATTATCTACAGGTGGATGTTTCGATAAAAATGAATTAAATATATTTTTACTCAATTTCCTTTAATAATTAATTGGTTTTTCAATTTTAAATTCCACTAATATATCATTAAAAATATTATTATATATTAGAATTTGCCAATCTAATTAATTAAAGGTATTTTTAAAATAATTTATTAGAATATCAATTTCATTCTCTTTAAAAATCCAGCAATTCGAAAGATCGTGCCTCCTTCTTCAGGATTTACAAAAGGGTCAACGAAAGAACCTCCGTGTATATTAATATTATTTTTAATTGCAATTACATTCAAAACTCTGTGCCCAGGGATAGGTCCTGATGATGCCCATAGTTGATGTAAACGTTGGTAAAAATATAATTCAAGTTTTATTTCAATTTTATTTTTATTTTGGCTGCGATTAAAAATCGACATTAAACATAATATTAATATATCAATTTTAACTGAATCAATAATTTTTATAAAAAATATAAAATAAAACCGACTTCAAAAAAATTAAATGCAACAAACAAAATAATAAGAACTCAAAATAAAATAAAATGGACTAAAAGGTATAAAATAATTATCTAATTTAGTTACAACTAAACGACGAAATATTAACATGAAATTACTTTTTGAAGTCAGTGCCAAACTATATATTTTATGAATCGCACGCGACGGATCTTACTTAGTACGTTTTGCGGATACGCTCGCTTATATAATTTGTTTAGCACCGACTTCTAAAAGTGATTTAATGTTAATATTTCTTCGTTTAGTTGTAACTAAATAAGATAATTATTTAATACCTTTTAGTCCATTTTATTTTATTTTGAGTTCTTATTATTTTATTTGTTGCATTTAATTTTTTTGAAGTCGGTTTTATTTTATTTTTTATAAAAATTATTTATATTTTCTCTTTTTAGTGATGTTAAGAATAGTGACTTAATATAATACCTTGCATGCATCTCGTAAGAGAAAGCGTCGGGCGAATTAATCAGAAAATGATAATAAAATTCAATTCATAAATATAGAAATTCTCTCGAAACGTTTGCGGACTTTAAATGAATGTTTTAAGAATTGGAGTTTTACGTTATTTCGTCATTGATCATATCATCAGAACTTGACCAAATTAAAATGGGATCACCCCTAAGGTACCCCTTTTCCAATAAAAAAAGAATCATCGAAATCGGTAGACGTGGCAAAAAGTTCTCCCTGAACATACATAAAATAAATAAATAGTTAGGTATCTTGACTTTTGACGCTATACTGATCCAAATGCAGAAAGTATAATTAAAATCGGTTCATAATCAAAGTAGTTATGCCTGAACAAACATAACAAAAAAGGTCCAATACCAATGAAAACGGGACCAATCGGAAAGTAAACTGAACCCAATTCAAAAAAATCATCAAAATCGGTTCACAATTGGAGTAGATATCAGGTAACATAGACAAAAAAAAATCAGTCGAATTGAGAACCTCCTCCTTTTTTGAAATCTGTTAATAAAAATTTTTAAGAAAAAAATAAAACCCACTTCAAAAAAATTAAATGCAACAAATAAAATACACTAAAAGGTATAAAATAATTATTATCTTATTTAGTCACAACTAAACGACGAAATATTAACATGAAATTACTTTTTGAAGTCGGTGCCAAACAAACTATACCTATAAGCGAGCCTACCCACCAAACGTACTAAGTAAGATCCGTCGAGTGCGATTCATAAAAGATATATGTTTGGCACCGACTTCAAAAAGTAATTTCATCGTTAATATTTCGTCGTTTAGTTGTAACTAAATAAGATAATAATTATTTTATACCTTTTAGTGTATTTTATTTGTTGCATTTAATTTTTTGAAGTCGGTTTTATTTTTTCTTAAAATTTTTTATTTTCCTCTTTTTAGTGATGTTATTAATAGTGATCCTATCATCAGAACTTGACCAAATTAATATTGTACCATCCCTAAGATACCCCCTTTCCAATAAAAAATGAATCATCGAAATCGGTTCATAAACAAAGAAGTTAGTCCTGAACAAACCTAACAGAAAAGGTCTAATACCTACGAAAAAAATGGGACCAATCGGAACGTAGACTGGGCCCAATGCAAAAAATTTTCAAAATCGGTTCACAATTTGCGGAGATATGAGGTAACATAGGCACAAAAAAAAAAAATAAATCAGTCGAATAGAGAACCTCCTCTTTTTTTGAAGTCGCTTAAAAAATTGCCGAACATCGCTCGGTGTTCCATGTACTTTTATATTAAAGTAGAGTTGTTTTTAAAAAATTCTGATTAGCCTTTGGAAATTTCGCAATTAATTACTTAATATATTAAAGGATGAAATAGATAATTTTAATCCCCTTCACCAGTAGTAGGTATCTTAAGTAGTTCTAAGATTAGCCGTTTCTTGATGGTGGGTTCGAGTCTTACTTCCCTTTCTAAATATACGAGCCGGTTAATTCCGGAGCAGGCAGGGGCTGGGTTGAAGCCGCACGCTTTTAACGCTATCAATCACCACCTTGCTGGCGTGGCCTAGAAAATTAACCCAGTCTTGCAAAAGCCTGATAAGATTCGATCCCCAGCAAGAAGACGCCTCCTCAGCCCTTCGGCTTGGCCCCGCGTCCCGCGCCGCCCAGCCAGAATCAACTCGATCTGACACCCTATTATTTTCTGTATATGGCTTTTCACAAGTTATACGCCAGCGATGGGTTGAAGAGAGAGAGAGAGAAAGACAGATTATATATTATAGTCCAATCCTAATATCAAGCCACTGCCACAATTTATTTAGGAATTTATTTCATATTAGATTTTTATTAAAGAAAATCTCTCTTCGAAAAAGGATCTATCTCTCTTAAGAAATTGAAGGTTTTCAATATAGTTATAAAAACTTTTATTAATTTGTAATACCTCGACTTTGTTTTTCTATAAAATAATGTTTAATTAATTTCCTTATTTTTTTAACCGACTTCAAAAAAGGAGGAGGTTCTCAATTTGACTTAATTTTGTTGTTTCTATGTTACTCGATTTCTTCGTTAATTGTGAACTTTAGTCCGCCTACCTGGTGTAATGGTCAGCATAACTGGCTGGCAACCCGGAGGTCTCGGGTTCGATTCCCGGCTATACCCAGACATTTTTTCTGTAATTATAGGGTCTGGTAATAAAAATTAAGTGGGAGATAAATTTAACCTAACTTATCGCGCGGAGAATTTACCACTGCCCGAAGCCCCTAAAAACTTAGTAAATTGGGCTATATCTAACTTTCTGAGATTTGGCTCGTCCTTCTACTCTGTTCTTTTCACGATGGAGGGGCCAGCCCATACAGGCCTTTAGGGGATGGACCTTCTGGTGTATCTCCTTCTCACATCAATATCATTAAAAAAAACAAAATAAAACGATTTTGATGATTTTTTTCATTGTGTTCAGTATAGTTTCCGGCTGGTAAAAAACTAAATTTCATTGGTATTGGACCTTTTTTGTTATGTATGTTCACCCATAACTTCTTTTAATCGAATAATTATTCTTTCTGCTGTGTCCACTGATAGGAAGAGTGTCCACTGATAGGAAGAAAGAAAAAGAAGACAAATGATTTAAAATTAATCAAATATGTAAAATATTGATTGAAATGTATAAATTTTAAATAAAAGACTAATATTACTTATTAGCTGCTGGGCAGCTAGATTGTAATTGTAATAATAATAAAAAAAAAAAAATTCTTTCTGCGTTTGGATCAGTATAGCTCCAAGGTAGTCAAGATACCTAACTATTTATTTATTTATTTATTTATTATTCATTTTTATGTATGTTCAGCGAGAACTTTTTCCCACGTGGACCGATTTCGATGATTCTTTTTATATTGGAAAGTGGTACCTTAGGAGTGGTCTCATATTAATTTGGTCAAGTTCTGATGATTGATCAATGACAAAATAACGGAAATCTCCAATTCTTATGAGCAAATAATCGAAATTATAATATATCAAATCTTTTATAAGAAAAAAAACAATCTTAAAATGTTCATTTAAAACACGCAAATGTTCTGAGAGAATTTCTATATTTATGAATTGAATTTTATTATCATTTTCTGATGAGATGATTAGATAATTAAATCGAAGGATGATTGATTGATTATCATTTTCTGATGGAAAAGGGGAGGTCCTGATTGGATCGAATATGGAATTGGAATAATTATCGGAAAAGAGGTTTTTTCTTTAATTAGTTTTTTCCTCTTAATAAAAACAAGGACTAAAAGATGATCAAGGACAGTCGATGGTGGAGAAGTAATCTCCGGAATCGAAGCTCAAAAACAATGTATGCATAAATTCATGTAAAATAATTGGTTTAATAATAAATTTAGTTCTAGTTCTATCATTTTCTGATTGATTCGCCCGACGCTTTCTCTTACGAGATGCATGCAAGGTATATTATATTAAGTTACTATTAATAACATCACTAAAAAGAGAAAATAAAAATAATTTTTAAGAAAAAAAACGACTTCAAAAAAATTAAATGCAACAAATAAAATAATAAGAACTCAAAATTCAAATAAAATGCACTAAAAGATATGAAATAATTATCTAATTTAGTTAGAACTAAACGATTAAATTGTTACATGAAATCAATTTTTGAAGTCGGTGCCAAACAAACTATATAAGCGAGCTTACGAGATGTGTCTTCATTACCCGCCAAACGTACTAAGTACGATCCATCGAGTGCGATTCATAAAAAGTGTATGTTTGGCACCGACTTCAAAAAGTGATTTCATGTAACAATTTCATCGTTTAGTCGTAACTAAATTAAATAGATAATTATTTCATACCTTTTAGTACATTTTATTTGAATTTTGAGTTCTTATTATTTTATTTGTTGCATTTAATTTTTTTGAACTCTTTTTTTTTAAACAATTTTTATACTATTATATGTATTATAATATAACCAGCTACGAAGTCCGCCTTCATCAGGCATCTTGCTAGCCACGGGGCTGAACCCCCTGTACTCCGGTATCCACTATTAAGTATAAGATTGCCTCCCGTTACACCACTGGTATAATAAAATAATTTATAATCACCCCCCACCTCCCCCGCCCCGTAGTTAAATACATAATTTATGTTCCCCCTCTCCTCGATACGCTCTGATACTCTCAAGATTGAGAACAGGCCAATATATTTTCTAATCACCTCCCCCCGTAATAAAATAATATATTGAAGGAGATAATAAAGAGTGTGTCTTCTACTGGAATCGCAAATTTTTAATTTATTTATAACGAGACTATAGTTTTGAGAGCTTCGCCCTCTTCATCAGTCTATTACAATTGATTCAGGAATTAATTCCAGTGAATCAATTGTAATAGAATGATGAAGAGAACAAAGTTCTCGAAACTATTGTCTGGTTATAAATAAATTGTAAATTTATAATTCCAGCAGAAGACATACTCTTCTATTGTCACCTTCAATTTATAAAAATTCTGCTCTTCTCGGCAAAAAGTAACTTTCCAATTTAAAATAATATATAATTACTCTCCTCACCCTGGTACGCCACTCTTATTGTCAAGATTGAGAACAGACCAAAATGTTTTTCTAATGACCCCCTTTGTATTAAAATAATTTATAATCACCACCCCTCGGTACGGTACACCTTTCAAGGGTGCTATTGATAACGCAACCGTGAATTGGATTTGAAGTTTGTTTAATTGGGCCATTTTTATATATTGTACATAATATATTAGTAAAAGTGTGGGGCACACATAGAAGAATCTAAGACCTAAAGTAAAATTTATCATTTTTTTATGATAATATTGCAAGACGCTCTTAAAATGTTTAAGACTGTGTTGAACGATGGGTGAACCGCGACCTAATATGGTGTACACCTACTTCCACTTCCACTTTAATTTCCAAGTAGAAGAGTTATTATCTAATGAATTCCAAAATAATTCCACATAATTCCAAAGACGTAGATCTAATTCCAATCACGGTTCACCCCTCGGGGTGGAATCTCCCAAAGAGAAGAAAGGGAAGTCTCAATGGTCTAGTTGGAGACGATACTACCTGTATTTTTAATAATACTCTCTAAAGATGAAATCGAGATGGAAATACTAATCATAGGAATAAAGAAATCGGTAATTACCTTCGTTTGATCCTTAGCATAATGTCTTACTGTTATATGTACCTATATGTATATGCGTTTCACTCAAATATAGTCTTAGAGGTATGATTATGGACTTTCTCTTGTTAGATCAAATGCCAAAGGACTATCTATAATAAAGCAAAAATGATCTATTAGTAATAGAATGCAGGCGGGTAGCTACTGGTGGGCAAGTGGATACTTGATGATGCCCTCCTCAGGAATCCCAAAAATAATTCGAACGATTCCTATTCGGTAAAATAAAAGATCCACGCCTAGAAAATAAGTTTGTTGCATCAATAATGCTAAGATGACCTAATTTAAAAACACATCTCTCTTTGAGGAATTCATATTAAGTTGAAAAAATGGGATAGCTATATCGTGCCTTTGCTGAACTACAATATATGGCTAATAAATCATTAGAGAGCATAAAATCTATTAAAAAATTCGAAGAACAAAAGTATTAACAGTAAAAATTAAAACTTAAAATGTTTTATAGATTTGCTAATACTTATTCTCTATTCTGTCAACAAGTAATTTCGACAGTATCAAATGAAATTGTTTAATGAACTAAGAGCTTCAGACATTTAATCGCTTTCATTGGCTTCTGAATGCTTCAGTCTGCTTTCCCCAAATTAGATTTTAACGGTTTTTAATTTGAATGGCTACAGGATGTAAATGAGAAAAAAAATGTCAAATTTGGTCACATCATCCTTTTGGCAATCACAGAAGCGGTATTAATAGTGTCGCCTTTGTTGGTTTCAACGTTAACCCTATCAAAGTTGTCCTGAGGGCTGAGCCCCTGGGCCCCCGTCCGCAGACCTCGATCGTTGATCCTCTTAAGCCGAAGAGCAACAGCCACCCGGCAGCAGTGTCTCCGGTGCCAATCAAGGAGGCGTCTTCTAGCTCGTTGACCGTCAATTGGTTTACAGAAGCAGAACACGCAGATGGGGCCCGTGGCGCCCCCATGCAGAGAGGCACAAAGTACTTGACCACGCGTAACCCCCTTAAAAAAAATGCAAACGGGAGGCCTTCGCCACCCGTCAATCGAAGAGCATTCAACTCTCTCGCGAAGAACTAGCGATTTGGGCTCCAGTCAAGCGAATATCCAATATATACTGTCTGCTTCCTAATTGACAGCAAATCAAAGGTCATATTTTGGAAATATTATTTCTTCTGAAGCCATTATACATACCCCACATTTTTTCCTTTCAATATAAAAATAAAAAATGAATAATAGGGGGAGGAAAATGGGAATATGGAATTGGAATAATTATCGGAAAAGATTTTTTTTTTATTTAATTAGTTTTTTCCTCTTATTAAAAACAAGGACTAAAAAGATGATCAAGGACAGTCGATGGTGGGGAAGTTATCTCCGGAGTCGAAGCTCGAATACAATGTATACATTAATTCATGTAAAATAATTGGTTTAATAAAATTTATAAAATGAATAATAAATAAAATATAGAAAATTTTGAAAAATTTAAGAAACTATTTAAAATTTAAAATAAAAAATACCTACTAATTTATATATATTTTAAGTTTTTTTTTTTTTTTTGTTAAAAATGAAGAAAGTTTTTGAACACTACTGTGGAGAGAAGAAGGAAACATTTTATTTGTTTCATTCATTGACCCTTTGAAACCCTGAAGAAGGAGGGAAAAATCCTCCGAAACGTCGGTTTGAAAGGAAAGGAGGAAGGATTCCAATAAATTACACCTTTATTTTATATGTGTTAATTTTTTCTTTCCTCACTACCTCTGGGCTGCCTTCCATTACTTTCAATATATTTTAAATTTTAAAAAGTTTCTTAAATTTTTCAAAATTTCTTTATTTTATTTAAAATGATTCACCAAGAGCCCACACCACTCTCCCTTAACAAAAAATAATAATAAATAAGTAAATATTATATTTTGATATCCTTATTTTAAGGTGGTTCGGGACTGTTTATTATTTTTTATAAGAAAATCAAAAAAAATTTCTATCGAATCAGTGATGTATTAAATATTTATTCCCGAAATTTGAAGTTGACCCTCTATCCCATTACCGAGAAATAAATTATAGAAAATTGCCCTTTTTAACATGGAAGTAAATAAAAGGGCTATAACTTCTATATAAATTATACCATTTTCAACAAATTTATACAGGTCAATAATTCAACTTTTATGAATCGATTGATACATTTTTCAATAGATTTGATAGTCTAGTTAATTAGTTATTCATAAATGTAAAAATAAAAAGTTATTTTACACCCAACAGAAATGACAAAAGCACTAGTGTAGAATTCCAACTTTATTTCTTGAAATCGTTTTTGTGTTAAATAAATGTTTTTATAATCAGAAAAAATTTATCTCAATGTTCTTTTTATAAATAATTATTATCAAAACAAAGATTTTTTTTCGAAATTAATCTCATTATTAACAATTTTTTCCTATTCAAAAATTTGGTAGGCAGACGTTGTCACTCTATAGAAATACAAAAGATTTTTTCGAAGATCAAACAGATAGATAAAGCTGTCCCGAACTTAAAAATATGAAAGATATTTTAAAGTATTATAATTATATTATTATTAAGTCACATAATAAAATAAAAATTAAAGAGTAAATACATTCTTTCGTACTCAACAGGTAAGTGCCATAATTAAACCGCGAGCCTTTTTTAGCTAGTCACGAAAATTGAGAAGCTCATTTCCATAAAGTACTAAATTCATTTTTCCAATTGCGAGAAAATTAACATTTTTAAATTTAGTTGGTTCATATGTCCATTATAATAATAAATAAAAGATTCACGGATTTTGGACAATTTTTTTATTAATGTTAAATATTCATTTTCGTACGACTTTTCGTCCTTTTCTGGATTTTTTAAGTACTCAAAATTACTTAAAACATTAATCTTTGATAAAATAGTAAAATAATCGAGACAAGAAACAATATATTCATATCTATCTTATAACAAGTTGGCAAAATACTATTATTATTTGTCAAACTTGACAAGATTTTATATGATTTAAGATTGTGTTTATTTTATAAATTGGTTGTGCTAACATGTTATAAGTTAGATATTATGAATATATTGTTTCTTGTATCGATTATTTTACTACTTATCAACGATTAATATTTTGAGTAATTGAGTACTTGAAAAATTCATGAAAAGAACGAAACGTCGTACGAAAATTAATATTTAACATTAATAAAAAAATTGTCCAAAACCCGTGAATTTTTTATTTATTAAGATTTTTATTTATTTATTTTGTTACTCAACACTGGATACTCACTTTTTGAAATAAAACTTGTTTTTCAAGTGTATTTTAGTCAAGGATTTAGTAGGTTTTGTCATGAAATTGATACCAGAAATCATAAACAGAGTTAATAGCTACAAAAAATGGCTTTAGTACCTTTTGAAAATGAGCTTCTAAATTTCTTTACGTTTAAAAAATATATACAACAGTAATAAAGGATGCGATGAAATAACCGCGTCACTGAAAGATCGTCTTATGAGAAGAAATAAAGTTGGATCTAAAAAATGAAAACTGATTCTTTATCTAAAATTCTAAAATAATGCAGGTACTTAATGTGACGGGGTGAGGAATAAATATCAAATAAGACACATACACAAATAAAGCGGCTAATTACATAAATAGAAAGCGATGAGAATACAAAACAATTTTATTGAAGGAGACAATAAAAAGAGTGTGTCTTGCTGGAATTATAAATTTTATTTATTTATAACGAGACTTTTAAAACTATTTGCGGGAAATTATTAGAGAAGGAAATTCGACACATTAAAAATAATAAAAATAAAAACAAAATTAATAATGAACCCCAAATCGTAAAATCACTCAAAGCGAAAATAAAAGAAAATAAATTGACTATAGTTAAAAGCGACAAAGGAAATTCAGTTGTAATTTTAGATCAAAAAACATACATGGAAAAAACCGAACAATTCATAAAAGCACATAAATTCGTAGAAATTAAAAACCCGGTCAATAAATTCAGTAAAATCGTTAAAGAAAAAATAAAAAGTTCAGAATTACTTTCAAAAAAGAAAAATACATTCTAACAGAACGAAATCCATTATGCCCAAGGTTATATGGACTTCCCAAAATACACAAGTCAGAGGAATTAGAAAAAATTCCCATCAGACCCGTCGTTAGTTATATAAACTCATCAATAACGAAACTTGCAAAAAAACTAAACAGCATTTTTCGAGAAAGAACAAAATTCAAAGCTGAACATTCTATTAAAAACTCAATCGAACTTATAGACAAAATTAAAGATATTAAAATTCCTAATAATGCGAAGCTTCTATCCTTAGATATCACGAGCCTTTTCACTAATATACCGCCAAACGAAACAAAACAGTTAGTAGACAAAATTATTTTCAGGTCAGTTGGCCTAAACAACCTGGAAAAAATGGATCTAAGCAGTCTGGTCCACACATGTATCAACCACAATTTCTTTCAATTTGGGACAAAATTTTATGAACAAAGGGAGGGATTATCAATAGGATCTCCATTGTCCCCGTTATTAGCAGAAATATTCTTAAATGATTTTGAAAATAAATTCCTTGACAATGAAAAATATTCAAAAAACATTATATACTATTATCGATACGTAGATGATATAATTTTACTATGGGGGGGAACAAATAGACAATTAGACACATTTATAGAATATATAAATAATCTTCATGAGAAAATTAAATTCACAGTAGAGAAAGAAAAAGAGAAAATACTAAATTTTTTTAGATTTAAAAATAAACATCTCCGGAAATAAGCACACCTTTGAAATTTATAGAAAACCCACAGCTACTGACATTGTAATACATAAAAATTCTTGTAGACCAATGTCACATAAACACGCAGCCTTCCATTCAATGATACATAGACTAATAAATATACCTTTATCAGAAAAAGCATATTCACAGGAATTAGAGACAATTAAAGAAATCGCGGTAAATAATGGGTACGAAGCAAGCCTTATAGACCAAATGTTAAATAAAAAAATTGAAAAATTAACCCTGGAATCAGTATATTCACAAAAGAATGAAAAAGAAAAAGAAAATCCTAGAATAGTTCTTCCATATTATGGACAAATTTCGGAAAAATTAAAACAAAAAATGAAAAAATTAGGGTTCAAAACAGTATTCAAAACTCCAATTACTCTAGGAAAAGATTTAGGTTCAAATAAAAAAGACAAATTACCAAATATAGAAAAAGAAGGGGTTTATAGTTTGAAATGCAAAGATTGCGAAGCAATATATGTGGGAAAAACCGAGAGAAATCTGAAAATTCGACTAAATGAACACATAAGAGATTATAAAAATAAAAAGTACGAAAATTCTTTTGCAGAACATTTAAATTCAAACAATCACTCCTTCCCAGAAGGTATTAGATTAATAAAAGGAGAAAAGAACCCGAAATTGATTAGCGCAATCGAATCTTTAGAAATTTTGAAGTCATTCAATAGAAATTCAGAACTCTGTTTAAACAATCAAATTGAACTATCCAATAGTAATCTACTTAAGATGTTTGCTAACAAAAGATAAAAAGGAAAAAAAGGAAAAATTCCTCCTTTCTAAGAAGAAAGGAGAAAGGGAAACATATTGTTATATTTGAATGTGAGCCCAGATAGAGTGTCTTTATTAGTTCCTAGCCCTCCAGCAGTGACGAAAGAACACCAAGTTTTCAATATCCATATGATATTGACTCCATGAAAAACATTTATAATTGAAGAAAGACTGATGATGAAGACCAAGTCTTCGAAACTATAGTCTCAAACAAATAAATAATATATATACAGATATATCATCTTGAGATATATGTGTATATGTTTATTTGCATCAAGCAGAGGACAACCTCTTTGTTTCTCTTTGTGACCCCATGTAATTTTTGGCAAAACCGTCACGTGCTAAAATTCAACCTAATTGAATACTACAATTTGTGACTTTAATTGAGTCCATGGGTTCCGTAGTCTTTACCTGAGGACACTTTGAAGCCACGCTTGCCTCGAGAGCGATTACAATACTTTACCAATGCTTTGCATTGGATAAAGTAAAAAGGAGACACATCACAAATCTCTAATTACAGGCCTATCTCGATCACCTCTGTTCTTTCCAAATTAATGGAATTAGTCGTAAACCAACACGTCCTTCATCACTTAGAAAACAATAAATTAATTCACGATAGGCAATATGGATTCAGACAAAATCGTTCCACAGGCGACATCTTAAGCTATGTCACCCACACCTTGAACAATACTCTAGAGGCCGGAAAAGAAACCCTCGCTGTAGCCCTTGATATCTCCAAAGCTTTTGACCAGGTTTGGCACAAAAATCTTCTTGCCAAACTGCCAGCCTTTGGATTCACACCAACACTTCGCAAATGGATAGAAAGCTTTCTGACAAACCGAAGTATAAAAGTTGTCGTGGATGGAACATCATCTGAATCGTTCTCCACAAACTCTGGTGTTCCCCAAGGCTCTGTAATCTCCTCCACACTCTTCCTTATTTATATAAACGACCTTATTGATCAAACGGCAAACCCCACTCATTGTTACGCCGACGATAGCACTCTACACGGCAAACCCTCTCTCCCGAATGATCGAATCAATATTGCCTCCTCAATTACTCTCGACCTAGACAAACTGAATAAATGGGGCTCTCAAAATTTAGTTAACTTTAATTCAAATAAAACTCAATGTTGTCTAATTTCTAGGCGCGAAAATAGAGATTTCCCTGATATTCACTTCGATTCGAATACCCTGAAAATGTGTGACAGCCTATCCATGTTGGGCGTCTCTGTCGCATCTGACCTGTCTTGGAACGAACACATCTCCTCTGTGGCGAAATCTGCAGCAAGGAAGATTGGCTTCTTATTCAGGTCCAAGCGATTTTACAAACCCCCACAACTTCTCACCATCTACAAGGCCCAAATCCGCCCCTGTCTCGAATACAGCTCTCATCTGTGGAGAGGAGCCTCAAAATATTCTCTTGCTACCCTTGATGCAATTCAGAAACGAGCCGTCAGGCTAATTGACGATTCTACCCTCACCGACTCCCTCGACTCGCTGGCTCATCGAAGAGATGTCTCCGCCCTTTCCCTTTTCTATAGATACTATCACGGCAGGTGCTCTGATGAGATAAAATCAATAATTCCCCCAAAGCATGCTTTGCACGCAGCACACGTTTTGCCGACTCCCAACACTCTTTTGCGGTCAAATTGGAAAAGTGCCGGACCACTTCATTCGCGAATACATATATCCCCATGACTTCAAGGAACTGGAACTCTCTCCCAGCCTCTATCTTTCCCAGCACCTATGATCTTCAAACCTTCAAAACCAGGGTGCATAGACACCTACGTCTACACCCTCTCACTTAATCAACTTTCCCTTCTCTTCGGTAATGCAAGGGTCTTTCGAGATTCATAGGGGCTACATCTTTACTGGTGCACCCCTTCTTGCATTCGATTGCATTAAAAAAAAAAAAAAAAAAAAAACACGGTAAAATAAGCTGACGTGTTCTGATGTGGCTATCCACTTGACTTTACCATACAACCTGGCCCCAATATTTAATAAAATTATTTATAATCATGTAGTGGAGGGGGTTAGTTGTTGCATTTTTAGACTCCTGGGGTCCCGCTGATTATGTATACAAAATTTGATTAAGTTTGGTAGAAGGGCCTATATTTTCATTTTTTGATCCCCCCCTTCCCCATTTTGGGCGGTTAGTTTTTGAATTTTTAGACTTCTGAGTCCCACTGATTATGTATACAAAATTTAGTTGAATTTGCTCAAATAGCCTAGATTTTTAATTTTTAACCCCCCCTCCACATCCCCTTTAATTTTGAGTCGATATGTACCAAAATCTAATCAGCTTTTAATCTCAATGGACCAAAACTACGGGTGAAATTTGGTTTCAATATTCACACTAGTTATTGAGTTAGCTCGTCCACAAAAATTTGGTAACGCACAGCCTAACAGACAAACTAACAGACATTTTGACAAAACAATTATTATCTCGAAAAATATAATTTTTTCGATGTTCACTTATTAGAGCTTTTTTGTAGATTTAAATGCCATGGTTTCTCTCAATTTTTTTAATCAATACCCTGTATGGTAAAGTAAAAATAATTATAGTTTTATTTCTTTTCTTAAAAATCGGCTTTCCACCTGAGATTCATAATGAAATTGTTTTTCTATTTTACTCCTTAGAATTGGAAAAAAAATCACACCATTAATTAATTTGGAATTTTACTATTGAAAAAAAAAAATCGAAAAAAAGATTTTTTGAAAATCTCGAAAATCGTTTGAAATAAAGAGCTAAAAATTAAGCTGAATTATTTTTATTGAATATCAAATCGATCCCCCCCAAGTGCAAATCGAAAAAGCCGCGGCGGCAGATTTACCATAAAAACCAGGCTATACTCTTTACTTTTTATTATATCTAATTTATTTAGAAAATTTAAAAAATATTAAAAAGATCATTTAAATTTTTAAATTAATAAATTTAAAAATTATGTATGCTTTATAGAAGGATTTTATACATATTATCAACCTAATAGAGGATACACAAAGAGAAACGAAGAGGTTGTCCTCTGCTTGATGCAAATAAACATACACACATATATATCGAAATTATATATCTGTATATATATATTATTTATTTGTTTGAGACTATAGTTTCGAAGACTTGGTCTATCATCAGTCTTTTTTAAATTATAAATATTGTTTTTCATAGAGTCAATACCGTATGGATATTGAAAATTTTCGATGTTTACTTAGCTAGAGCCAGTTAAAATTTAATTGTCAAATCGATCCCCCAGGTGCAAATCTTTTGTTAATTTAATTTTAACTGGCTCCTAGCTAAGTAAAGATCGAAAATTTTCAATTTCCATACGGTATTGACTCCATGAAAAACAATATTTATAATTGAAAAAAGACTGATGATGAAGACCAAGTCTCGAAACTATAGTCTCAAACAAATAATATATATATATATATATATATAGATATATAATTTCGATATATATGTGTGTATGTTTATTTGGATCAAGCAGAGGACAACCTCTTTGTTTCTCTTTGTGAATCAACAACTCTGCTACACTCGGCAAAACAACAACTTTTCAATTAAAACAAATACTTTTCAATTAATAGAGGATAATTTCTATATTTAAATTTAAAAAAATACATAAATAAGTAATATTATGAGACCTGTGAAAGGAGAGCCATTTAATATTATCCATTAAAACAATCCCACTGCTCATTAGAAGTTCGGCAAAATCGAGTGGATCAATGCCGTCTTCTTCATGTTTTTTGAACTGAATCCCGCTGTTTTGAAGTAAGTCGATACTATCTTGTGCATACATGTCTTCAGAAAGATTAAATTTGAAATTAAATTGCCACGTGGTGTATGAGCCTCGAGGAGTGTTGCCCGCTTCATCAAGAAATGTTAAGCCTAATTGAATAATCCTCAATAAATCGACATTACATCGAAGTAATTGATATTGATAATCTGCTGTTGATCGAAATTCACCGATAGGTCGGGCAACTACACCAGGAAATTCAGTATCCTAAAAAAAAAAAAAATACTGTAATTGTTATGTTAAAATAAAGAATGAAGGAGTTAGTCTATAATTTCAATTTAAATATAAAATAAAATTTGAATTTTTTTTAAGTTTATTAAATTATTATTACTTGAGACCAGGGAGCGGAAACCGAAAAGAAAACTGTTCCGAATCCACCTTTTTTAAAAACCAGAACCCGAACCACTGTTAACTTGGTCAAGTTGAACCCGAACCGGAACTGTGCCCACTATTTTAAGGTTCAAAAAACCGGGTTTGGTGCTGCACAAGTATTTCAGTGAATGTAGACAAAATCCAAGTCCATAGTGGATTGAAATATTATTTAAAAAAACCAAACGAGTATAACATCATTGATTAGGTACCTAGTAGTCTACAAACAAGGTAATTAAGTAGTAAATTGTCAGTGAATAAAATAATTATTTTGTTATTATTGACCGTTTTTTGTTTACCATTTTTATTTCAGATATATAATTTTTATATTTTTCGAACCGGAACCGGAAGTGAACCAAGCAAAAAATATTTTTCTGAATCTGAAGCGAACCCGAACCCAATTTTTTTTTTCATTTTTGAACCCGAACCCAAACCGAACCCATTTTTCTGCGGTTTCCGATCCCTGCTTGAGACTGTAACTACTACTTTATTCTATGTCAATATTGCCGATATCTTTTTAAGACTTTTTGAAAGGAAAAACAATATCCCATATTATTCAATGAAAATCAATTTTTAAAAGAGAGTAAAACAAGTATTTGTAGTTATTTTAGTCAGGTGATGAATTACAGCTTGGGAAAATGTGTCTTTAAATCGTCAAGTCATTTTTGCATCACGTTCACTTAGTGCTCAAAGCGTGTTTTATCTCCTGGATACATGGTAATACTCTACGAAGGAGTATTATCTGCTGAATTTGCCATGTGCTTCATTATGATGTCATTTCTCAGGAGTGAGTTGACAAGTCGCCGATCTTGTAGGAATTTTTTTGAGGTGATTCTATATAAAATGAAATAAAACATATCGTAATTGGTAAATGCTTGGGGATTTGTTCGAATTTACATACTCTTGTTAGATATCAAATTTTTACATTTTGGTCAAAATAATTATTTTTTAAGTAAAGAAAATCTTAGAAAATTTAAAATATAAAATACCAGGTAGGTTTCACATAAATAAAAGATCAGATGCTTGTTTAGCACGACTCTATATATATTTCGGGGTATTAGCCCATCTTAAGGAGTTCACAAAGGGCACTACTCGTGAAGATGGGCTTATACCCCGAATATATATAGAGTCGTGGTAAACAAGCATCTGATCTTTCATTTATGTGAAACCTAGGTAGTATTTTATTTTTTAAGTTTTAAAAAGTTTCTAAAAAAAATTTTCTTTACTTTATTTAAAATGTTTCACCAAGAACCTACACCATTCTCCCTTAACAAAATTATTTTTTAACCATATTTTAAGAGAGAGTATTAAAAAATTAATAGTAATTGTTTAGGAACATGGTGTCGGTGGCAAGTTAAAGCATTATTTGATTTAACTATTATTAAGAAATCAAGTCCAGAAGTTACAAAAAAGAATAGTGAATTTAGGAATTAACTAAACTTTTAATTACAATTTTACTAAAAATTGATAAATTTTTATTATTTTTCTACAAATATAACGAATAAGTAATCAGTGAATTTAAATACGTATCAAAAAATATATTTGATAACTGGCGAAATAAATCCTATCCGAACAAAACTTCGGACACGTACCTTTTTAAATATAGAATCAATTCGAAAAATTTTGGAAAGATCGGAGACCCCCGTTAGTCATGACCACCCATTGTAGGAAGTAATGTATGGGCTGGGGTTGTCACGTAGAAGAGATCATAAGCAACACAAATTCTCCTTTTTAGATTTTTCCTATCTCAGATAGACGTTTTGAAATGGTTTGCGTTATTTCCATATGCAAGTTGTTTAGCATTCTTGTCCAATTTCCAGTGATCAGCTATTTGAATTATCGTTTTCTCAATTAAAGGATACAATAAAAGAATGTGTCTTCTGCTGGAAATATAAATTTTTTAATTTATTTATAACATCAATTCCTGTGAATCAATTGTAATAGACTGATGAAGGGAACAAAGCCCTAGAAACTAGTAACGTTATAAATAAATTAAAAAATTTATTTTTCCAGCAGAAGACACATTCTTTTATTGTCTCCTTCAATTTATAAAAATTCTGCTACTCTTGGCAAAAAGAAACTAAAAAAAATTCTCTCGAATAAAATAGATTTATTGGACAGTCATTATTTCCCTCACTCAAAAACCAACGTTTCGAAAGATTTTCCCTCATTCAGGGTTTAAAAGGAGTCATATAATAATAATTATAAAGAAATAGATTGACTTATAAATTTTTAATCCCTGTTTTTAGGAAACTGTGATGTAAAATGACTTCAGAAGTAAAATTATCAATTCAGACTAAAAAAAATTATATATATTTCTAAATTGTTTGTTTTTTCAAATTTTAGAAGACATGCGTGATTTGTTATGTTCATTAATGGAATAATTTAGCAAATTAATAAAATAAAAAATTACAAAAAATAAGAGAAAAACATTAATTAAGAATAAATAAATAAAAAAAAATGATGAGTAAATATTGGAATTTTACCATAGCCACAAAATGATATTTTTGGACCACTTGTCTTATAGTACGAAATTCTTGTTCCAGATTATGGTTCCACACATCTCGAATTCCACATTCTTCATTAGAAGGAATATTGTGCCCATGGGGCCCATGACCACCTGAATTGCCTTAAAAAATTTAATAAAGCTATTATTATAATAAGAACTCAAGTAAAAAATTATATATTAGGCAAAAATATTTAATTAATTATTGATTCTGAGTAAGTTAATTAATGAATATATTATTATGTTAATAAGTTTTATTGCTAATTGCATTTTTAAAATAATTATTTAATAATATATAATTAAAAATGATATTTAGATTAGTTGTTAATAATGATTTGTTACAAACTATAAATGGTTGACAGATAGATATATCTGGAAAAAAATTTCGCGTTAGACAACCCATTGGAAATTGGAAAAAAAATTTGGGTGGTCTAGCTAGAAAAATTATTAGATTCATGTTTTAAAAATTTGTTAGTTAAATTAATTTTCAAAGATTTAAATAGAAACAAATATTGTAGTTAATTCATAGACATTTTAGTTTGTTGTCGATTTACATGGTTTTATGTATCAAAATCCACGAATTCGATTTACATGAATCTATCTTCAGTGTAAATCGTGGGATAGGTGAATTTTTTAATTTTTTTTTTCTATTTATTTATTGTCATCGGGAACAAAGACCATTTAGACAGCACATCAGTAAAGTGTTAGTAGTGTTAGTGAGGGAGTCGAGCTTTAGGCGAAAGAAATTTTATACGCTAGCTAAATATTATATCGAACCCGGGCCTCCCGCTTGAACATCGTCATCAACGATGCTGAAGCGGAGCCAGCGCCTTAGCCAGCTCGGCCAACCCGACGCCCCAAAATTTTTAAATTAATGGATGGAAAAAATTACAGGGGAGAAAATTTGCGAGAAGACATTGTAGCGAGTGGGACGTAAAAGTAAAAATTACTAAGAAATATGATTAAAACAATTTTTTTAAAAGATCTACTCAAAGAAAATCATTCGCTGGACTGTAGTGGAGGGTATACGATGTATATTCTATGGTTTAAACTGAGCAAATAACGTATACCCTGTGCTAGGTTGTACATTTTATTTTAAATTATAGTAATTTCCCCTTCCCGGTTTATAGCGTATATCCTCTGATTTTTACGGTCCATATAGCGTATACCTTTTGGTAATTTTAGGACTCCAGCACTGGGTTGCGCGAAACTTTTTTGTAAACAACAATTTTATAAGATTGCAGTATTAAGGAGATCCTTTCGCTCGAGTTGAGTCAAAAGAAGTGAAGTATCTAATATTTAATAAAATAAGTTAAAATACAAATGAAAAATAATAGAATTAAAAAATAAATAGTATGAAAGCCGTAAATGTTTGAAATAAAAACAATTATAAAAAAATAACTAAATACAAAAGTTAGTTTGAATTATTCAAATCAGCTGATAATGATTTGACAATGCGTTGAATTAATACTATTTATGTTTACACCCAAACATGGCATTTTTAAAGTAAATTTCTCAGTAAATTCCTTGGTCAATGATTTACTTTATTGCAAAAGAAGAAACCTGCATGTTTCAAAAAGCTAATTTTTAGTTTTTTTTAACTTTATATAATCAACTAATAGTAGTATAATTCAAGAGAAAGTGTCAAGATGTTAATTTTCCATAAGAGTCTGAGAAAATGTTTACATTTAAAAAAATTTTATTTTAAAAAATTTGCTCGCTAATGTCTGATTGAAACTTCACCAAAGCATAGATAGAGACTTAATCTATTATAAAAAATTAAGTTATAGTTATAAGGTTATAACCTAATATTTTTTATTTAACATTGGCAGCGAAAGGACCTCCTTAATTTTTGGCGACGGACTGATAAGTGAATTGAGTGAATTTTGATGAGGCAGTCCAAAATTCAAAAAAAGAAGATAATTTAAAGTATTTTTAGTCAATTTTCTTTTAGCTAAGTTAACTTACCAAAAGAAAATCGACTAAAATTTATAAAATTAGTTATTTATTCATTTTTTCTTGTAGATTAGGTGCATGTCGTCAATAGGTGCCTCTACATTATCTTTTTATTCATAAACTGACGTTTTGGAGGCTTATTCCTTTCTTCTTCAAGAAGGGTGGAATAAGCCTCCGAACGTCGGTTTATGAATAAAAAGATAGTTTAAATTATCTTCTTTTTGTGAATTTTGGACTGCCTCATCAATATCCACTCAATTTGAAATCAATTTTTATAAGCATACATTTTAAATATTTTACGTTTTCTAGAATCTAGATATGATAGGATAGATCGAGACTTTTTTCAAGTGGCGTCTTTTTTTAAAATATATTTTGATAGACAATGTTTTTTAAAATGTTTTAGAAATAATTTATTTGATTTTTTGATGATATGCCAAAACTTAAATCGTATTTAGAAAAAATAAAATAATTCTAAAATCAAAACCCACGTTTAGACCAAACAATCGAAAATGCTTGTTCTAATCTCAGTATGAGACTTTTCGCCTAATTCTTCACACACTTTGAGTATTCTTTTAAAGCTAGGAGAAATGTATTCGAATGCATGCCCGATGAGGCCAATTTCATAAAGAAAGCAGGTTTTACCCAATCCGTTTGACTTGCGTCAAAATATAAATATAAGATTAATTGACCAGTTGCCAGTCCTTTGGAAACAGATAACCTTATTCTTTCTTAAAAATTTGAAATCAATAAGATTGAACTAATTTTTGGAGATGAATTGACTGGATATTGATGAGGCAGTCCAAATAAGAAGTTAATTTAAATTATATTTTTATTCATAAACCGACGTTTCGGAGGCCTATTCCTTCATTCTTCAGGGTTTTGAAAGGTCAGTGAAGGAAATCCAATGTGACATTCCTCTCTGTCTCCTCTCTCAGTAGCAGTAACAATACTATCGTATTATATCGTATTTTATTCTTAGCAAGCACTAAATTCTGCTGAGAATAAAATACGATATAATATTGTTACTGCTACTGAGAGAGAGAATGTCACATTGGATTTCCTTCACTGACCCTTCAAAACCCTGAAGAAGGAGGGAATAAGCCTCCGAAACGTCGGTTTATGAATAAAAAGATAATTTAAATTATCTTCTTTTTTTGAATTGTGGACTGTCTCATCAATATCCACTCAACAACTTTATGTTTTCGAAGGGAGCTTAATTTCTTTTTTTTGACTGACTATTGAAATAGACCGCTGTATAACGAAGTCTTTCCAAAGGATTTTTTATTTTATTAATTCTGGAACTGACGGAGGCCTTAAAATGTGGTTTTTATCAAAAAATGATAATAGAAAATTCACCGACTAGAAGAAGCCTTCAACAAATTTAATCAATTATGATTGAGAAAAAAATAGTCAAATGAATCTTCTTCAATGAACGTGTAATTCTTAAAATAAAGTTTAAATATTATAGAATGGGTGTTAAGTTAAGAGTCAAGTGAAACGTACCAGTAACAGAGGGCATTTCTCGGCCGCAGCCAGTTTTCGTCACCGATTCTTTTTGCCAGATTACATTGGACGCCCTATACAGGCCTGAGCCTCTCGGAAGTATACTGTCCACGAATAAAAACTGAAAAAACATTTTGAAACAAATATTAATCACGAATAAATTACTTGTAAATATAAAAAGACTCAGGTTGGAATCAAATATGATAATTCATTGTTTGTTTTTAACAATCATATAAAAAAGTGCAAGAATATAAATATATTTTAATAAAGATAAATAAATAGTTAAAATTTTTCCAATATTTTTTTTAAAAATTTATAATGTGATAGCCACCTTTTCGATTTCTTTTAAGTCGAAATTCTGTAGATTTAAGGTTTTAAAGAGGTTGGTATTGACATGATTTTCTTGAATCAGTTTCATTGAGACTATATAAAATCTAAAAGAAAAATATATTTATTATTGATTTTATAAAAATATTTCGAAATAAATTTCCTAATAGAAAAATTGGTGTTGGTACATCTAACCTCTTTAATAATCAAAGAAGTATATTTTGAATTTATATAACTATATATTTTAATTAATTTCAAATTTAAAGATCATTAAAACATTTTTAGAAATCTTAGAAAATTGAAAAAATGTTGGTTAGTTAAATTTAAAAAACTATATCTTTTGATATCAGTATTCTAAACAAAAAATAGTAAAAATGCAAAATGAAAACAAAGAGTTGTTCTGTTTGAAAAAAACCTGTTCTTTTATTCTAATCATAAATTTTCAAAAATAAGTAATTCAATATGAGATTATGGAATGAATGAGAATCAACTACCTTTCATGATGACTGATTATTAGTTAAAAAAATTACAACTTTCTAGAGAATTTGATGGAAATTCGATGGATAGATTGCTCATATAGAAAAGTTCTGAATGACGAGTTTTCGTGTGACGTCGCATCCTTATCGATTTGGGCTAGAGGCGCTTTCACTTCGCGCTTGATTCAAAATGCTTAATATTAGGGAAATTTATATTCGAAATATCTAGTATTTATATTTTCAAAATAGAAAAAGCTTTGTTAGATGTCGAATGTAGTAAGTTATTAAGATTTTTTTACTTGGGGTAGGCATATTCACGGTATAACTTTTATGGAGTTAGGTGTTGGTTCTAGAGGTGAAACATTTTAATATAATAATAAAACTTGAGCAAGATGCGAGTAGGTTTCACAAAAAGAAATAAAACAAAATTGAGTTTTGAATTCGAAATATTTCGGGGTGAGCCCATCATCAGGAGTCAAAGTAAACTGATTATACAATGTTATACTAATATGTACATGTAAAATTATTTTTCTATTGTATAATCAGTTTACTTTGACTCCTGATGATGGGCTCACCCCTAAATATATCGAATTCAAAACTCTATTTTGTTTTATTTCTTTTTTGTGAAACCTACCTCTTGCTCAAGTTTTATTAGTATATTCACGCTTTTACTTGTGCTGGCATTGTTCTGTAGACTCTCAAGCAGGGAGGATTGTGTTAGTTAAAATTGATGCGTACAACGCATACTTGATGTTATTGTTAATCGTTTTATTCGTTGTATTTATATTTATATATTGATGGTGTTGTAAAATAAATGTTTTGAATAAGATTACGAGTTTTTAATTAATATAATCGTAATAAAATAGAGGGCCTATTTTGCCAGTGTAATATCTCACAGCTCAGTTTTCTTTTCTCTATAATATCCTATCAAGAAGATGTACACGCAGAAGGTGTTTCACCTATACTTACAGGGTTCGGCGCTTGAAGTGTTACCATCTATCGTGAAAAGATTTTAAACTATGCTTTGTTACCTTGGGCACGTAAACAATCCGGTAGAAACCATTGGACGTTTTAACAAGACTCGGAACTATCCCATAAGTCGTGAAACCCAACGTTTTTTACAAGAAAAAGTTCCCAGCTTCATTTCTTCACTACAATGGCCATCATATTCCTCGGACTTAAACCCAATGGATTTTTCCATAAGGTCCATTCTTGAGACTTAAGTATCAACTAAAAAATATCAGACGGTCAACGACTTTAGCGGACCCTACACGATCATTCTGACTGTCAGTCTTGTCTAGGATTGACATTCCGATTGAGCGTGTAGTGGTAGGACTGATGGACTGATGAACGAGAATGACAGATTTCCAGATATTTTGAAATCAGAGCTTGAATCATGTAAAAAGGAGGGGAGATTGACAGTCTGAATGAAGCGTGTAATGGTACCGTCATTCTTTTCATCAGTCTTCGCTGTTTGTCACTGTAGAATGAGCCAAAAAACTTCAATCTGACTGTCAGTCGGAATGATAAGTATAGGGTTATGTAAGACTAGTTGTGAATCTCCCTTTTCCCATTTAAAAATACTATTATTTCTCCGAACTCTCCCACACACTCCCAAAAAAGGAAAAGAAAAAAAATCTTTTTGATATTAATTGACAGTCACTGAAGCGTTGTATGGTACTACTATTTATACTTTAATTAATTAATTAATTTTTCTTGATTTCGACAAATTTCAAATTAAAAATATTTTTTATAATATGCCCAAGATAAAGTATTAAGAAAATTTTAAAATGTCTGCCTTATACTATATAAGTTACTATTGTAAAATAGTTTTATACAGAGATTTTTAAAAATAAATAAATATTATCTTATTCTTAAGCCAGTAAAGGAATCTTTTTTTTTATTGAAGTAACGATTGACAGTCTGATTGATTCAATCTGACCGACAGTCAGAATGATCGTGTAGGGGCCTCTATAGACGACGCTTTAGATTGCTCTTCGAAAATACCATAAGACTACATTCGTGCAGCGTGTGCCTTCCCGGACAGACTCGATGCTATTATCGGCGCTAAAGGTGGCTACATATATCGAACAAGAACATATTTTTCTTAAAATTTTGTTTTTACGATATACTGAATTTTTTAAATAAAAAATAAAAATTGACAAAATTACAGCATTTTTAAATGGTACCACTATATGTGCGGAGACCCCTGTATAGGTATATGAGGCGTTCAAAAGCAAAGTGGACCATCCCACTTATGTTTTTTATGAAAAATCCAGCAAAATAGAAGTAAAGGTTCGAGGCAAAAGTGATACCTGTGCTGTAATCTAGAAGGACGTTTAAAAACTAAGTTTCGACCACTTTGTCTATTTAGTTTTATGAAAAACCTACTTGATATAGGTTTATCAACGAAAATGAGACCACTCTGCTTTTGAACCAGTACAGGATTTACGTATCAAGCTACACAAGCTATAGCTTAGGGCCCCCACTTTCTTGGAGGCCCCAAAAAAATTGTCCGAGTGAGCACTATTGTCATATATACTTTAATATATTGCAGCATTATTTGTCCCAATGCCGCACGCCTGGAACGTCCCATACTCTTCACCCAAGTCAAGCATTTTCATCAATATGTTAGACATAGTCAAGGTTATGGTTCAGCGGAACATGATAGACTGACACATCAGGATCTTTATAGGGTGATATTTAACGATCGTGTCCAATCAGCATTCCCTAATGTAGAATCAATTTTGAGATTGTTTCTTATTAGTATGACGTTTGCAATTTGCTCTGGAGAAAGATCGTTTTCTCAGCTGAAGAGGATAAAAAATGAATTTAGAACAACAATGAATCAAAATAAATTATGTTCCCTCAGTCTCATGTGCATAGAAAGTCTAGAAATTAAGTGACAAACTACGAAGTTTATCATTTGATGATGCCATCAGTGACTTTGCTCTGGCAAAGGCAAGAAAATATTTTAGTTTAATATAATTACTTAATCCGTATAACATGTTTTAAAAGATTAGATAATAACCCTTTTTAAATTTTGTCTTTTAAAAGAACTTTATTTGTTTCTTTTTACTAGAGTTTGCATTTTTAAGTTTTGTTATGAATAAAAATGATTTTAAGTAAAAGATTTATTAATACACTATCTATATACTTCATAATTGTATTTCAGTTTAACCCTCTAGGTATCCGAAAATCATATTTGGCAGTGACATATAATATATGGACTTATAAAGGGTCCCATATCTCTCAAATAGCTTAGGGCCTTATCAAGTTTAAATCCGGCTCTGGCTGTAATCTAGAAAGACGTTTAAAAACTAGGTTTGGACGACTTTATCTATTTAGTTTTATCACAAAACCTACTTGATTATAGAGGTTTATCAGCGAAAATGACATTTGTATGTTGGTCCACTCTGCTTTTGAACGCCTCATATGACTATCATGACAGTCTGTGACGCATTCCTCAAAAAAGAGTATTCACTGGCAAGGTGGAGGCAAAAGTGTTATGCACAATTATTGAAAGATTGAGCTTGTAGCACTTAGGAAATAATAGGGAGGTAGAGAGGAAGTTCCATCCTTATATAAGATAATCATAAGAATTGATACATGCATTAGTTCGTTACTTCTCCCATTTGAACGCGAAAGGGGTTGTTGGAAATCTGCGTAGGCACAAAGGGCGCTTTTGAAAGAATTATTGACTTTTATTTCATCAGAGGACATGCCAATATATATGTTTTTGTCGCAGTTGGATTGCTTAATCAGCTGTTTTTAAAACAGCTCCTTTATGTAAAATAGCTGAGGACGATGTTTAGCGGTTTTTCATTTTTACTGAACTTTAACACGCAGAATTGCATGGACGTTTTGCATTTACCAATGCAGTGGGTCAATGATTAGGGGTTTTGTAAAACAGCGTGAAACGTAACTTCGGATTGTAAATTTTGTGATACATGTGATGATTAAAAATAAATGTAGTTATGTTAGTTTCATAGAATCACATATATTACATTTTATCATATATGCGTTGTTTTGTTTATTTATACCCATCCTGCTGTAATTTTTCAATATTCTTATTATTCTTTTGTATCAATCTTTAAGTTATTGGATAAAAAATACTTGGTAGGTTTCACATGTCCCAACACCAAATTCCTTAAAAACTACCAAAAAAAAAAAAAAAAAAAACTTTAAGTTAATTAAAGGTCGTTTTTGTCTAATTCTTTACAATGGAAAAATTCAAATAATCGTGATTTCATTCAAAAATACTATTCATTCTAAAGATGTTTTATTATTTTAAGCTTTATAATCAAAATAAAATTTTTTGCTAAATGTAGTTAACTAAGCTACAAAAAACTGTTTTCTTTTATCATAAACTGTTGATTATGAACATATGTAATACCTATGCATGGGTAAAATTGTTAAAGGTTAACTGTATTATATTTGTAAGTCAATAACTTATAATTCTCATGACCAAAAATACAAATAAAAAATATATAACTAAATGTCATACTTTTTTATTTCTTAATTTTATTTCATCATGCTCGCCCTACACCAAACGCTTATTGTGGCTGCAGATAAGCCATTCTGCAAAACGTCTAAACATTGGTAGCAGTCAGTACTAGAAGTTTTGTTAAACATAGCGCAATGGCAGTGGAAGAAGACCACGACAAAGATGGATGGATATAATATAGCCAGAGATGTTGAAGAGTTGGGTGCCCAAAGAAATTGGAAGTCTATAGAGCGGGATAGAATAAAATGGCGAGACATTATAGAGGAGGCTAAAACATTGGAAATGTTGTTCGGTTACAGGAAGTAAGTAAGTAAGTAATGGCAATCCAGCTAGACCTTGTACAGCTGATGATTTAGATGACACGGAGCTGTTTTGAAAAACAGCTAGCGGTTATGTAAAACAGCTGATTAAGCAATCCAACTGCGAAATATCTATCAAAAAGGAAAAGAGCGGAAACGATTCAATGATGGATCAAATAATTAAGGCAGTTTCTTAAAGCGACCGTTTAATGTAGTAATGGGGGGGGTTGCAATCTTAGGGCGGTGATAAGCTTTCGGTGGCTCTAATTGTTAATGTTTTATACTCTTGAGGATTCTAATAGAAAGTGAATTAGTAGCAATTCTCTTCTTTTTAGGCCTTCATAATCATGATTGTTGACAATTTTCTTTTTGGAAAAGTTCTTAAGATCATGCTGTCCTTACCAATTTTCTTTTTTCTTTTAAATCATAAATTTCATATCTGCCATTTAATAGTATATCAATTATCTTTCCAAATTTTTTTTGAGTATTATTAGAAGAAACTTATTTAAGAATAATTGTGAATCTCCCTTTTCCCAATTAACTATGCTATTATTTCTCCAAACTTTCCCACACACACTGCAGGATTTACGTATAAGCTACATAAGCTATAGTTTAGGCCCCCCCCCAAAAAAAAAAAAATTTGTCCGAGTGAGTAAATTATAGCAAAATTTTCTCCTCTTCAAGCCATATAAAAGAATTTGGGAATAAAGTTTCAGGTGTCACATCATATCTTTCTAAAACAATATGAATTTATCCAAATTATGGCACATAAAGTAAGAGACTCAATCTTGGATGATTTAAGAACTGCAGGGTACTTCAATTAAAGTAAGTTAAGGATTTATTGTTTCACTATATTTCTTAATTGTAATTCAGTTTAACCATCTAGGTATCAAAAAATCATATTTGGCACTGACATATAATATCTCGTCGACTTATTAAAAAGGGCCCCATATCTCAAATAGCTTAGGGCCTTATCAAGTCTAAATCCGGCCCTGCCCATACACCCTAAAAAAAGGAAAAGAAAAAATATTGTTGATATTAAATGACAGTCACTGAAGCGTTGTATAGTACTACTATTTATACTTTAATTACTTAATTTTTCTTGATTTCGACAAATTTCAAATTAAATTTTTTTTTTATAATATGCCCAAGGTAAAGTATTAACAAAATTTTAAAATGTGTGCCTTAATTAAATAAAATACTATTATAAAATAGTTTTATACAAAGGTTTTTAAAAATAAATAAATATTATCTTAAAGAATCTTTTTTTTATACAGTTTGATTTATCAAATGAAGTATAAAGATCGGTGTTGCCATCTAGTGGATAAAATATTTTAGTTTTCTATATTACCTTATCATGTTTTTATTAATTTAATTAATTAATATTAACTCTAGTTTTTTAAATAATTTGATAAAAAGGTAAACGCTTTGACTTTATAAACCATTATTATATAAAATAATAAAATCCATTTGTGGATATGGTTATATTAAGATTTAAATAATCATATTAAATTTTTTTATAATTTCTTGATGATCTCATCATTCTGGTTAGAATTGGGATGGTCTTATCTTATTTAATATTTATCCTGTATGTTTTTTTATAATCTATACTTTTTTTAGATTTAGCAGATTAATGTAAAACAAGTATGCTATTATTAATCATTCCTAAAGTGTGCAATTATTTCGAAGATTAATAAGTCATTTCACTTGTCAAAATGAAGAAACAATTCTTTAGAGTTAAGCAACTAGCCGACCAAACATTTTCAAGGTTCATTATTTGTTTAACTTTTCATCTTTTTCAGATTAATTTTACTTGAATTGAAAATATTTTAGGGCTGGAAAAACAGAGGCTTTGTCCGATGACCTCCAAGATGCTGATCGAAAAGTAGAATTCATCCGAAATGCTTGTCAAGCCACAGGCAAAAAGTTAAATACTGGCCTACAAGCTGGAACAAGTCAAGATCCTGCTTCAAAAGAAAAACGATTGGTATGGAAATTCATTATTTAGAACGCTAACATTTTTTCCTTATTTGATTGATAGCGATTCCTATCTATAATTTTCTTCATAAAGTTATAGAGGATTTTATTTATACTTTTATATTTATTTTATTCGAGTTTTCACACTTCTATTGCGTTTTGTGTAGTCCTGAATTTTCCGAAATTTGTCTCCATATATGTACATATCGTCACCTTAGAGTGTAAACCCGCTAAATCCATTTTTTATTAATTAATTATGACATTATTAATATCATACTAAAGAAAAAGAAATGCAGCATCGTTCAAGTAAAACTGCTACTTAAAATTGCGATCTTAAGTTGTAGAAAAAAAAGGTGAAAAATAGTTTCTTTCCATAACAACAATATAAAATTTTGTTTGTTTTTTCTCTGCCCTGTAAAATTTTCTTGTTTTGAGTTAGCAGGTTTACACTCTAAGGACCAGTTGTATGTCGGTTGGTAAAGTCTTTATAAAAGTTGACAAAGGGTAAAATCTTAGAATTCATCTTGTACTCCGGCCGGATCGTCAATCAGATGGCACGCACTTTCATTTGATTGGCCAGCCCGCCGGGCACAAGGTAGAATTCTAGTGTTTTACCCATTGTGAACTTTTACAAAGACTTTATCAACCGACATACAACTGGCCCTAAGGCCTGATATACTATCAGTACAATGGAGCCAGAAAGCGACATAGGAAAATTTTTACGTGACTTTCACTCTATAATTGAACGAACATCTACACCTTATCCCCAAACATTCAACAAAACATTTTATTCAAACGACAAGACCACCCTATACAGTTAGCCATGCAGACTGAGTCTCTATAAATTAACATGCGCAAAGAAATCATTTGAAACCATGAGCGAACTGGGCTTATGTAGGCCATCAAAAAGTCCTTGGGCTAGTCCGCTACATATGGTCAAAAAGAAAAACTGGTGACTCCGGGAATGAATACCTAATGGAAGAATTAAAAAAAGTATAATCATATGATAGATAGTCCCTGGAGCACCGAGCATCACCGAGCGATCCAATATATTGGTTTGGTATAAAATCGTGTAAATTTAAATTCTGAATACAACTATATTATATTAAATGAGAGTTTTTGTGCCGAGGGTAGCAGAATTTGTATATATTAAAGGAGACAATAAAAGAGTGTGTCTTCTGCTGGAATTATAAATTTTATTTATA
The DNA here is from genome assembly GCA_024734495.1 of Forficula auricularia. Lineage (NCBI taxonomy): Eukaryota > Metazoa > Arthropoda > Insecta > Dermaptera > Forficulidae > Forficula > Forficula auricularia. The sequence goes on from JALMQS010000722.1 coordinate 832,907, forward strand.
ACGAGACTATAGTTTCGAGGGCTTTGCCCTCTTCATCAGTCTATTACAATGATAATAAAATTCAATCTCACATTTGACGAGAAACTTAATTAATTTTGCCTTTCCAGCGCTCGGGAAAAAATGTTTTAGGTTAAAGCACCTTCTTAATTTTAGACACCTTTAAAATTTTGTCGCCCTTCAAATTCTCGTCAATTGTAATAGACTGATGAAGAGGGCAAAGCCCTCGAAACTACAGTCTCGTTATACATAAAATTTATAATCCCCGCAGAAGACACACTTTTTTATTGTCTCCTTCAACTGTATTATAAATAGAAATAGTAACATATAACTTTTAAACAAAAACAATTATTAAATATTTTATTATCCTCAATTCTTATTTAGCTATTATATCAAACCCGTCTTAAGTCTGATCATTCTATGATTAAATTATATATCTTTATTTTTCTAGAAAAAAATGCAGACTATATCCTTGGAGTAGCCATGCAAGAAAGTAGTTTGGCTTCTGAAGATGATTGTTTACTTAAGTAACTATATATATTCATTAAATTGTTTAATGATTTGATAATCAATAAATGTTTTTCTCACCTAATTATTAATTATATTCTAGAAATGTTCTATGGGAATGCGGAAAAGTTGAACTATCGCTTGCTCAACATTCTGTTGATCATGAAGCAAATGTTGAAGTTGACGTTCACATACCTTTACAACAACTTCTCGACGCCGAAGTGCCTAATATTTTAAAAAATAAACGAAATCTTCAAAAATTAATTTTAGACATGGATTCAGCAAGAACTCGATATCTTACTGCAGCTAAACAACATGGAACTCGGGCAGATGCTATCAAGGAGGAATTCGAAGATGCTGAACTTAAAGTTGAACAATGCCGAGTAATAAATTTTACTTTATTTAAAACTGAAGAGTGATATGAAATTAATTGAATTGTTTAATTTTGATCTTATAAATTATTTTCTATTAATATAAGCTGTAATTAATTCGAATTGAATTTTTTTCGCTGAACAGCTATCATTAGTATCAAATTATCGATACATTAGAACACAAATGTGCTATGTACATAATATATATGTGCCCGTAATTATGAAAGTGCTTTAAATCATTGATTGTTAGTTTCGAGATATTTAAAGTTTTATAAAATAAACAAGATTCGAATTCTGTATAATGAGACAACTAGAAATCCACTTAACGGTTCAAATTTATGCGATTTTTCAAAACTGACATCTTATTACTGTACTTTTTAAATGGATGGAACATAAAATATGAAAAAACAAATTTTTAAATTTTTTGTCTTAGTCCAGTTTCATAATTATGGGCACATATATCCTATGGATATATTATTTATGCTCTAAGGCAGGGTTCTTCAAACTATGCATCGCAGAATCATTTTTTTAAATATCAAGTAAACAAGCTTTTAAGAAGTAAACAATTTAAAAAAATTATTATTTTTCCCAACCAATTAGAAGGCTGATTGGGATTAAATTAGCTTGATAATTGTCGAATATCACGATAAGCGTGATATTTCTTCGAGATATATAGAATTAATAATTATTTGCAAAAATTACACGAATTCATCCCTCCTGACATCTATTGGTACAAAGTTATCGAAAAAACAAAATCTTTTCTTCCATTAGAATAATACTTTTGGTTCCCCGATTAGTAGCCTCTAGTACAAGGGTCATCAAACTATTCACCGCGGAGAACTTTCAGGTGCACCGCGACGATGTGGTCACTTTACTAAAAAAATGTGACATTTTCAAAATAAATAAATAAAAAAAATCATTAGAATCTAATCTAATGATTAGATAATTAAGCGGTATTTCAGGTATTACGTAAATTGTAAATATACTGAATTTATAATTTTTTAAGTTTTGAGAGATGTGGACCGTGGAACTTTTACTGAAAATTTCGTGCACCGATCGTGAAAAAGTTTGAAGACCCCGTTCTAAGGTATCGATATTTAGTCTGACAATAAAAATTGTTCTTTCTAGATCAGACGATTCTCCAAAAAAAGATTATTTTCAATTTTGAGCAGTCTTTTTTCCAAATATTAGACCATAGCACTCATTTCCACACCACCTTCTTGATAAAATGCAAAGCGCGTTTATTTATTAATTCTTTCTTCTGTAGGCCTCCTAATTCTCTCTTGACAATTAAAAATGATCGAAATTTAAGATACATTGTTTTCTAAAAAAAATAATTCCTCCCCTTGTATGAGCTCTTCATCAGACTCATTAGCTAACCCAACCAGCGTTAAGAACTCTACAAGATGTTTCTCTCTCCTATCCTTTTCTATATTTACATATTCAGAATTATCGCCTTCTATATACTTGTTTTTAAAATTTTAACTCTAAATATTCACACATTTCATATTTAACATTTCAAAATACAGATTTGCCATAAAAATGTATAGGAGGGTGTCGTACCTAGGGACAAAATTTGGTTTTCATTTTTTTGTATTATTTCAAACGGACGTTTTTTTAATTTTTCCAGATATACTTCTTCATTAATATTTTAGGTTATATACAAATTTTTTTCTCAGCTCTAGCTTTAATAGTTTACTAGTCAGAATTATTTTTGTTTTAATTTCTAACTTGTCCCCAGGTACATCAGCCTGATATACCTAGGGACTAGCTATTATGTACCTAAGGACAGTATATAGAGGGATATAAAAAAAGCCAAATTTAAGAGTTTTCATTTATTTAAAGACTTATAACCATAAATTTACAAACTTAGAATAAAATATATAAACTCATTACAAAATTAAATAAAATTAAAGTCTCAATTTCACAACTGCTTTGACACCTTTCTGAGCAATAATTTTTCGAGGATTATGAACCGTAGAAATACCTGTCTGATGTATATTATAAATTTTTTATATAATCGATTTCACTATCATTGAAATTATGGTGAGTGGTTTTGCTCCGAAACTATACTCTACATTTAATTATTCGCCAAACAACTGCTCGTTCGAAAAAAATTCAAATCATCATTTTTATATTGGATTGTCTAATCCACAATTTTTATAAGAACTATTTTTATCGACTGACCAATAGAAAGTGAGATATTTTCCAAAAACCGATTTTTCGTTGCCTTTGAATTTCTATAATTTATTAAGCTCCCATACTATCAATGGAGACTTTTGGACTTCATTTATCATGATTAAATATGAAAGATAAACAAAATTCCAGCTTAGTAGATTGTCTGCTTTATAAATTTTAAATTTCTAACTTTAATATTTGATCATTGTAATTTTCTAATTTTTTTTTTTTTTTTAAGGATATGCTTGCATCGGACATGTTTCAATTAATTTCAAGACAGTCAGATTTAGCTGAAATTATTGTTGGTTATGCAAAACTGCAACGGGATTACCATCAATCAGCATTACAAACTCTTCAAGAACTTTTACCAGAATTAGAAAATCTTATCAGTGAGTTAAAATATAATTTTTAAATAAATTATAAAATTTTGCAAACTAATTCAATATAAACATTCAATGTCAATATAATTTATAAATTGAAGTAAAAATATTAGAAAAATTTTCTGATATTATAAACTATTTCTTAAATGAAATTTAACATTTAGAATTGTAAATAGTGCATTTTTCGATGCCTATTCGTAATCTCATCGTTGTGCACATTATGAAAAGCCAGTCTATTTTCTCACTCGGCGCTGTCCAATACCTTGTGATCTTTTTCTGTGAAAGGACCACCATTCACTTCTTTTTAAATAGATTGACCCATTTTAAAGACAATCGTATCTATCGGGGTCCACCAAATTTGATTTCATCCTTAATCTCATAATTCATATTATCTTATCTAACTATTTAACTAATCTACAAATAACAAAAACAATTTATAATTATTTATTCATGAATACATATATTTAAGGAAAATGATTTAATTCTAAAAACAAATTTTTAAATACTAAAAAAAATACAAAATAAAAACTAGGGAATAGATTTTGTTTCGTTATTTAAATTTTACTTTTTGAAGCATTTAATAAAATATGACATAAAATCACTAATGAAAATAATAATATATTTCACATTGAAATTTTAAACATTAGTTTCATTTAAATTATGTAAAATTTATGGAGTATATTATATTAAATATTATAATTTTATCTGCAAAGTCATTGGAAAGTTGAAAACTATAGAACCCATTAGATCTCGCTAGATATGCAACATGTAACGAGGGTAATTCTTAGATATGGACCGTCTAAGACACTTTAGTCTGTTTGAACACTTTACCATTCAGAAACACAAACCGATACTTCTTTTGAGATGTCACAAGCTATTTAGGCTAATTCATACACTTTTCCCCCAATGAACTTTTTTTCTATTTAGGACCACGAAGCCTTAGTTATCAGTAGAGACCGGATTCCTATGCAATTGCATATTTTGGAATCATGCATCTAGGATACTGTGGGTTAAATTTTATACTGCATATTTTTGCATATTTGAGTAATATTGCATATTTGAAGGATTTTTTGTCAAATATTACCTATTTCACGCCAAATACAGATTTTTTAAAAGTAAATTTTCGGAGAAAGAATGAAAAAATCAAGAAATATATATATATATATATATATATAAAGTTCCTTTAAATTTGCCGCCATTACATTTTAAGTGACCGTAGACATAACTTGAAGATAATTTAGAAAAATACTTTAAATATAATTTTTTCACATTTACAATCAAATTTTAATTATTTTTGATATCCTTTGTTAATTATTTCTTTATTATTATTATTATTTTATTTTTTTAATGGCCTTCGGTAACTATAGCTCATTTTGACCATTGAGTGTTCGTGTGTGTGTGTGAAAGTGTGTGTAAATTTGTGTAGTGATCAGATTATAGCCGGACAAATATTTGCATTATTTTATTAGTTTATTATTTGTACGTCAATAAGAAAAGCTTGTTAATATAATAAATCCGGTTTCCAACTATTAAGGGCATCGATTCCTTCCACCTTGAAGTTACAAAATGAAATTAACTTTTTTCATCTTTGAGATACAAGCTCTCAAAGAGTCAGGACCCAGACAGGCCATCGCAATACTTCACATTACTATATTTTATAGAAAATAAATGTGAAAGTAAAAAAATAAAAGCAATACAATACAATCGTGTGTGTTAAATAAAATTACCCCCCCCCCCGTATTTTTTCGATCACATTTTTTAAAACATTATATTTATTATGTTGATTTTATTCAAGAGCACCTATTATTTCATTGAGTTTAAAAGATTTTTTAATATATTAAATATAATGAGAATTTTGTGAAATTTTTTACTCAATAAAAGTACATACAAGCACACTTGGTGTGTCTATAGCTTACTTTATCATTTTATTTTTTTCACAGCACTCCTTCAAATATATAGTCTTTTGTTTTCAATTTTAATTTTTTAGTGCATAAAAAGATTTATTTTGCCAATTTTTACTGCATATATTTGCATATTTCAACGTATTCTGCATATTACTTGCATATTTCAGCCTTTTTAACTGGATATCTTATGGCATATTTTGGCAGTTTTTACTGCATAAAAATCCGGTCTCTAGTTATCAGATATAACGATTAATAATGCTATAAAGAGAATCAAAGAGGTTGTCCTCTGCTTGATACATCAAGCAAAACAAAATCTTTTCAATTAATAATTCTGATACCCTAAAAGGTATAAGGCAGTGCCAGTGTTTATTAATTTTTTTATATAAAACTTAATTTAATCAAAACTTGATCTAAAATTAGAGAGGTAATTTCCAGAATTTACCAAAATAATAATTGAAAAGAGAAATTATATACATATAATTATAATTCCCAACCCCAATAAATTCTAGTTTATTTAATTCATTTTTAGATAATGCTTCATGCAAACCTGTTTTTGGTACACATTTATCGGAACATCTTCGAGTAACTGGACGACATATAGCTTTACCTCTTGAACTTTGCGTTTGTGCATTACTCTCTTTGAATGGAGCAACTCGCGAAGAGGGACTTTTTCGGGTTGCTGCTGGATCGGCTAGACTTAAAAGATTTAAACTTTCCTTGGACGCTGGATGTATATCTCTGAATGGAGCTCTTGAATATCGAGACCCGCATATTTTTGCTTCTGCTTTAAAATCATATTTACGTGAACTTCCAGAGCCTCTTTTAACTCATGCCCTTTACAATCGTTGGATGACAGCTTCTAGGTAAAATGCTTTTATATTTTTAACTAGAAGCTTTTCAGACAAGCTTCCAAATAACTTAATTGAAGATTTGTAGGGATGTGAATAAAATATAATATAAATCATGAACACGAATCTTCCTGTTCCAAATAATGTTTTGGAATATGACAATATAATTTTTTTATTATTTAAGTTTAATTTCTTAAAATTATATTTTGCAATAAAACTGTTTACTTTTTTAATAGTGAAAAATTTTATTTAATTTTTTCAGAATTCAAGGTGAATCTAGACTACAAGCTATTTATCAAGTCATTCAGGAATTACCAATAGCGAATCGTGAAAATTTGTGTTACGTTATAAAATTTCTCTCTTCATTACTTAAACATCAAACTGTAAATAAAATGACCGTTCAAAATCTTGCAATTGTTATGGCACCTACACTTTTATGGCCTCCTCAAAATAATGAAGCAAATCAACATCCATCTAATCCATTTGAGGATGCGATAGGGTAAAATAACATTTTTAAATTTCTTATTACTAACTTAACATATCTCATAATTACCATTTCACTTATTTTATCATATTATTTATATAACTTTAAACTGAAAATTATATAATCTTTTTTTATACAAATTTAAACTCTTCTCGTCGAATCACCTTTGTGGATAATTCAGCTTCTCAAGCAGGCTTGCGAAACTCATATGAAGTTCCGTTGCAAAAAAGTTTTTAATAAATTAAATTTGAAATAAAGAAAAAAATTGTTATACAAATCTGGACCAGAGGGGGTTCGCGAGAATGGATCCAGACATCTCTATATGGAGATTGTTTTTTTACTTTTTTATATTTTCTTTCTTTTTTTTATTTTTTATTTTATTCTCGTCGAGCTCACAAAAGCCCAGCTTCATTCTCCTCTTGTCCAGATATCTGAAATATAATTTTTTCTTTATTTATAATTTAATTTATTAAATTCTTTTTTTCTTCAATATTTCATGGGTTAGTTAGTTTCTGAACTGTTCGACATTCATTTGTTTTTGGTTATATTCACGGAATTTGTTTTAAGTTCATTTTATTACAATTCTCAACGAGTTTAATTCAATTCATTTTACATTAATTCAACTCTCACTTCAATCATATATTCCCTTGAAATTTTATCAAAACACGCGCAGCCTTCAATGTCTTTAAGGAATCGCATCTTTGCACATTAATGAGTATTGAAAATATTGTCAGTTTTATTATTTTAACAAAAATGATTTTATTAATCATTTTGCTCAATTTACTATATAATTCCCAAGGTTTAAAATAACTTTTTTTGCTATTATTGCTGAAATCTATTTTAGTACATTTGCATACATATAATTGGTGAATTAATTAATTGATGAATTAATTTTATTTTTATTTTTTAGTATTAATATGTCTACTGCTTCCCAACATAGCGGATTAGTAGATACTTTAATTTCATATGCGGATTGGTTTTTCCCAGATGGTAACTATAAAAGTCTACTTATAATATTGATTTATTCTGTCATTAAATTATATTCATCTTTTAGACGTCGAGTTTTTTGTTAGTCTTTCGAGAGATTCCTCATTAACTAATGGCTGTCCTGGAAATATTAGCATCACTGAAACTGAATCTGATCCTTCCATCTCTTCACCTGGAAATATTTCTCAGTCACCTATAACGGCACCAATTGCTGAGATTAAAAGATCACAAAGTAATTCCAGTCTTTCGGATCATAGCAGGTATATATTAATTGAAATAAGATTGAAATTTAGTGAGAGTTTTTGAAAAATATATCAAAATTCAGCCCACTGGAGGTTAGGGTGTCTAAAAAAAAATCTTTTTTTTTTTTTAAATAACATTGCTCCCTTGCGAATTTTCCATTCCTTTTGGTCCTAAGAGAAAGTATATGTAGTTTCAGCTTAACAGAAAAGTTGCCTGTAAAGCCCTAAAATTAAAAAAAGTTTTTTTTTTAAAATTCTATCTAACTTTTAAGGAGTTAGGTGTTGGTTCTAGGTGAAACATTTTAATATAATAATATGGTTACCAATGTGTTAAAACTGGTTTATATATGTTCCTCTTAGGACCAAAAGGAATGTGATGAACTCTGGGGAGCATTATTTAAAAAAAAAAGTTTTTTTTGAGACACCCTACGTGGAGGTATTCCTTAAAATAATTCAATTAAAAGATCAGTATCAAAGATGCTGTTAGATGTGTTTAATTTAAATAACAGAAGGGTTCACTCTCTCTGGAGTTAAGCCTAAGAGCCAAACATGCTATCCGAGCTGTTGGCCTAACCCTTGAGATGAAATCCTTTCAACATGTATTTAAGTATACATTCCTAAAATTTTACTCAAGTTAAGAAAAAACTATATTGCAAAAATTCTACTGTTGACTAAATCAAATATTACATGTTTTATTACTAGTGAAATATAGTGACTGTTTTTTAATTTTGAAAAATTTTAAAAATATATTTTTTCATATAAATTAATTTGAGAGGGCTGATTTTTGAAAAATTTTATTGGCCCCGTGTGAAGAGTCATTGTCCCGGCTCACTTTAAACATTTGACCGGCTATAATCTGACCCACTTTACACACACTTCTATTCACCAACAAACACATGCATTCACATTCTCTTTCAAAAATTAAAACAACTCACTTGTATTTGAAATATATAAAATTAACTTTATTTAATATTTAAAAAAATTATTTTTTATATTTCTATATTTCTATTTAAATTATGATTTTTAGTCCTCCACAAGGAAGTCCGAAACCGGCAACACGAAGGAAACATAAGCCTGCTGCTCCGCCTGTTCCACCTATTGCAAATTCACCTGGATGTGGATCAAATATAATATCTAATGAAAGTTCTAATAAAATACCACCACCTAGACCAAGTGGGCCGTCAAATATCGCTACATTACCAAGAGCTGGCAAAGCTAATTCCGCTACTAATACCGATCCTCCATCTCGACCTAAAAATAATTTTATAATTACAACTCCTCCTCCTCCTCCTCCTCCATCAGTGATAAAAACTACAGACAAAGCTGCTCAAACTCTTCATTCAAATTCATCACAAAATGCGGAAACACATAAAGAAACACAATCTTCTATTCAAAAATGTAATTATAAAAATTAAATTACTTTTTAAATTATATTATCTTTTAAAAAGGTTTCTTCCAAGGAACATAAACACACTGTTTTGGAAAAGAAGTCTGTTTCATGTCAAGCTTTAAAATGTAAATTATAATTTAAGATATATCAATTATTTTATTTTTTTAAATACACTGCACAAAAATTAAACAAAAGTTTCTCCCTGTAAACCTAACAATGGTTTCCAGTAGAGTTTTATACTCTGATTATCATGCAATTTCCCGATTTTTTACAACACGTCAGAGTTTTGAGATATTATCGGTCAAAATGACGAAAAAGGCCATTTTTACCTATTTTCGAGTCCCATTAAAACTCTACTGGAATCCATTATTAGGTTTATGGGGGAAATTTTTGTTTAATAGTGATATTATTTTTATAAACAAAAAAACTTAATTATCAGATATACTACGTTTAATATTCATTACCAACACAGCATGTTGAAAGCACTAAAATCCATCTGATCTTTGAAATTAAGCAACTTGCATTGAGAGTAGTTCCTAGATGAGTAAACGTCTAAAGACGTATGTTGTTGACATATTTGCAGCCCTTATCTTGTTGTGTGCATCCCACTGAAATTGATTAGATAGCTGCGAATGAATTAAACAATTCTGCTTCTCTCGGCAAAAACCTTTTTAATTTTAATAATATTATTATTAATATTTCAGGTGATAGTCAGCCAACACGGCCACCTCCCGCTGTAACGACCACCTCTAGCAATACTCCAGATTCAACTAAAGAGTCTTCCTCAGGACGCCGCTCGTTTTCAGGCAGTAGTGGAATTGTTACTGTTCCTGTAAGTCCAGTAAGTCCTACACCACCTGGTCAGATTTCTAGTGGAGGAGGAACTCTCGAACGAAGAAAACCGCATCCTCCAATCGCTGCTCCAAGGCCTAGTATTAATACCTCTTCTACGAATACACCATCTTCCTCTGATTGTGAAGTTGTATTGCGGCCTGCTAAACCTGCTGTTCCCGAAAGGCCTAGCTCTTTGCAAAGACCTCGTACCTCCAGTCTTGAAAATGCTGTCGATGTAAGATCTATATATTGTTTTCTTTTCCTTTCTATCCATCCTTAATTATTTAAATCAAGTTGAATATTATATTTATATAAAAATATAAATATACAATTTAATCGTTGACATAATTAGTACTTATCATGATATGTAAGATTTTTCGGGCTCGCTTACACCTGGGGCTACTAGTTCAAAGTTCAATAGGCCCCTTTTGACTTATTCACGAGGCACAAGACTTGAAATATTGGTGAATGTAATCTAATGTAACGATAAGATCAACCATTAGACCCATGATCTAAATAGAAAATTAATTAAAATTATAGTGATAATGAACCGATGAACATATTTAGCATTGCTAGTGACATAACAATAAAAATATGTATTTTTCAAAAGAGCAAATTCATATTTGAATAATACAGTAATTGTTATCAAAATCTATGTTGTTATAATATTAAAAAAAAATGATTAAATACAGCTCATTAAAAAATAAAAAAATGTTTATTTTTAAAATATTAAATTACTCACGTTTTTCAAAAGTTCGTGCCAAAAGAGCATAAAATAGCATAAGAAATAAAATCCAAATCATAACTATTACTTTATTTAGAGGATAACGGGGGGGGGGGGGGGGGGTGTTTAAATTAAGGGTATGTAACTCAGTGGATTTACTTAGGTAGATATTAAGAGGAACGTGAAAGCTACAAGTAGGTTAAAATAATAATAAAAAATGGTGCCCCTTGTCATGTTTGCGACTGGTATCGTCCCAAGGACGCTCTCCAGGTCTGTTTCACACCTATCCGGCTGTTGTTTAAACGACGCCTTGTACACGATTCTCGGGGTGAAAAGTAAATGAGAGACTTCATACTTGCCCTACAAATGTCCTGGTCGGGTAAACGATACCCGGCTGCCGGACTATTGCAATGGGAAGGTGGGCCTGGTGTCGGCTAATATAAACAAACCGGCGAAGCAAGTGGGGCCTGGCTGGGTCCACACATCTATACAACACGTCACGTTTGCAGTTACCTACTAGTGATTGCTCGTTTTGTTAAGTTTAAAGTTTTTTATCATGGCAGAAGTTGATCTTGAAAGTTCTGGGGATGAGAGATCGGCGAGGGAGTCAGACGGTAGATAGGCGTAGTCCTTATTTCCGAACTTCTAATTTTCTTTGAGGTTACTCAACAATTTTTTCCCATATTATATCCCAAATCTAATTTCCCGAAGTTTAAATTTGACCAAATAACGGGAAGGCGTCCAGATTTTTTTTTTTTTTGAAAATCAATTTTTTTGCCTATATTATTATGACAGAAATATTTTAAGGTAGTTCTTTCATAAATGCAAAAATTCAAGAAGTTTTTGAAACTTGGAATATAAGTCATTAAAAGCATAATACACATACTGCTAAAATTTGAAGACGATTTACCACACTAATCCTGAAATAATTGCAATTAAAAATGACATTTTTAACATAGGGTAGGTAGATAGGGAAAGGGTGGGGATATGATCATTATTTTATTTTTTTTCATTGAAGGACTATCACCATCTTAATGAAAAACTAATATTTGCTAGAATAATATATTCGGAGTAACTTAAAAAAAAATTGAAATTATTTACCACGTAGTATTGATAAAAAAAAAAAAAAACATTTCGGCGATTATTTTTAGTGGAAGGGATATATGCACAATGGCTTGAAAACGATCCGGCTAGTATGTGTGTATCCATATAGAGATTTCGTAGTGTGAGTGGACAGTCACGTTAAAATAACAACCTAAAATTTTAGTTCCGTTCATATTTATAGAGTGGTTACGAGGCTAAAACTTTTTGTGTGGATTGTCGCGAAAGAATCTCCTTAATATGAATATATCTGAATAAAATATATAAAAAATTTTTAAAAATAAATATACATATATCCATAATATATAGCATTGTTCGGAAAGTAATTTCGTTTTTTCCCGACAGAGGATTTAATTGTATTTTTTTGGGCCCAACTTCACACTTAAGCCGTATAATTTTTATATGCTTTGAGAGCTCATATAGCAAGGCTTGTGTGTGAAAAATTCTAATTAATTCTATGCAGTAGTTTTTGGTTGGTGCCCTTTTAAATATGGAGAGCGATAAGCAGAATTTTCGACATATCTTACTGTTTTACTACAGAAAGGGTAAAAATGCTGTTCAAGCCAGAAAGAAATTGACCGATGTGTATGGAGAAGGTGTGTTGACAGTACGCCAGTGCCAGAACTGCTTCGCTAAATTTTGATCCCGCAATTTTGATGTCGAAGATGCACCACGTTCGGGAAGGCCGGTTGAAGCTGATAAAGACGCGATAAAGGCATTAGTTGATGCGAACCGGCGAATAACAACACGTGAGATCGGATTGAAGTTAAATTTATCAAATTCAACAGTTTATGACCCCTTGAAAGGCCTGGGATTATCCTCGAAGCTCGATGTATGGGTTCCCCAAGTTCTCACAGAGAGAAATCTGTGTCGCCTCATTGACGTCTGCGATTCGCTTCTCAAACGTCACGAAAATGATCCGTTTTTGAAGCGCATCATCACTGGGAACGAAAAATGGGTTGTATACAACAACGTCAAACGCAAGAGGTCATGGAGCAAAAAAGATGAACCGGCTCAAACCATTTCCAAAGCCGATATTCACCAAAAAAAGGTGATGCTGTCTGTTTGGTGGGATTTTAAAGGAATCGTTTTTTTTTTGAGCTTTTACCGGATAACACAACGATTAATTCGGAAGTCTACTGTCATCAGCTGGACAAACTGAATGATGCACTTCAACAGAAAAGGCCAGAACTAATCAACAGGAAAGGTGTAGTGTTTCACCAAGACAACGCGAGACCTCACACAAGTTTGGTCACTCGCCAAAAGCTTTTACAGCTTGAATGGGATACAATGCCACACCCACCATATTCTCCAGACCTGGCACCATCGGATTATTATTTGTTCCGGTCACTCCAAAATTTTTTAGACGGTAAAACCTTCACCTCAAATGTGGAGGTCAAAAACCACCTCGATCAGTTTTTTGCCAGCAAAGACCAAAAATTTTATGAGCGTGGAATTATGCTACTACCAGAAAGATGGCAAAAGGTGTTGGACCAGAACGGCCAATATATAATTTAATAAAGTATTTGTTTATTATACGAAAACTGTCTTTCATTTCCACAAAAAAAAACGAAATTACTTTCCGAACAACCGATATAATAATATAATATTTCCATACTATTCAAAGCCATTGTGTACTAATAAAATGAAGGTCTGAACTCGTGTCGCCGTCTGCTATATGTAGGTGCTGGCCACATGTCGGCTAGATGTGAAAATGAACCACTTTCGTGTCGGCGTTGGCTACATCTCGGCTAGATGTCGTTTAAACGACAGCCGGGTAGGTGTGAAACAGGCCTAAGAACCTAAAGGAGCTGGCTATTTCTGGAGAGGAAGTTATCACGACGGTGCAGAAAGCTGTACTGTTGGGTATGTGCGCGACATTCCGAAGGTTCCTGAACCTTCCCTCAACAATACAAAATAAAAAAAAAATTATGGATTTAAGATATCATCTCTGCTGTTTACAACCAGTACAGAATAAATCTCGTTCAAAAGAAGCGAAAAGTATATATAGTTATAATAATAATAAAAATTTTAAAAATATATGACCAAAAAAATTTAGAGTTGATCATTGAGGGCCTTGCCCGTGTTGATCTTTCTTCACGCCTCACAGTCGGTACAGGTTTGTGATAACATTTGAGACGCTCAGCTTAAGGTTTCGGTCTTGGCCAATTGGGCAATCACTTTATTGTAGAACAAAGACAGAAAAACGATGGAACCTTTTCTATCGTGTATTCCTTGTGTGCATGTGCGTGTGAAATCTCTCTCTTTCTCTGTTTGCTATGTTTGTATTGGAAGCAATCTATACTGCACGCCGATCGTGAGATTACTCTCCTCGCCCTGGGTATCTGTTTGTTGGTGTTTCTGTGAGGGAGATGGTTCCCCTTGTCTTCTCAACCTATACTCACTTAAAACATATTACCCAAATTATCATTAATTTTAAATTATATCATTGATAAAAAAATAGTTTTCTTTTTAAATATTTAACTAAATATGAACTCAGAAATATCTCCATCACAAACGACCTCATGTCACAAAGAGAAACAAAGAAGTTGTCCTCTGCTTGATGCAAATAAACATACACACATATATATCGAAATTATATATCTGTATATATATTATTTATTTGTTTGAGACTAGTTTCGAAGACTAGGTCTTCATCATCAGTCTTTTTTTAATTAAAAATATTATTTTTCATGGAGTCAATACCAAATGGATATTGAAAATTTTCGATTTTTACTTAGTTGGGAGCCAGTTAAAATTAAAATCAACTTCCAGGTCACATTCATATTTAAACATATGTATCCCTTTTTGTAACAAAGAACAGACGGACAGTGGACGGGGGGGGGGGTTCTTTGTGAATCAACAACTCTGCTACTCTCGGCAAAACAAAAACTTTTCTTAGACCTCATGTCACCCTATGACAAAAACTCGAATCTTCAAAAACTTTGTTATGAGCTATTTTTTATTTTAAAATTTTCTCTTTAACAATATTTACTTAACATTTTGAAAATTAGTGAAAAAACTGAAAATTTACACATTGATTTTGGTATAAAGGTGACGATATAAGCTCACTTAAGAATGTATTGGGACCAACATTAGATCTATTGTAACCTTGAAATAAATAATAAGTAGTCAATCAAAAACAATTATGATTTTAGTTATCAGTTACAAACTAAAATATTTCATTCATAAAAAAATAAAAACAAAATTCTTGGGTAAGGATAAGGAAGCATTATAATATATAAAAATTGTTACACTATACAGTATACATACATATATACAGTAGAACCTCGATAATCCGGCTACTTGGGGATCTGCTAATGCCGGATTACCTATTTTTCCCGATTATTGAGGTCTTTTAAAAAAAACTTACTTGAACAAGGAAATATGTCAATAATAACAATTTAAAGAGCAAAAACCTGTACTTTATTTACAAACCAACATAAGGTATAAACAGTAAATGTGTATTTCACTTCAAATGAGTTTTTATGTGCACTTGGGCTGAAATTTCAATGTGCAGTCAGAGATGTCGTCTGATTATGTTGAGGGCGTCGCTGGACTGGCATTTTTGTTTACTTTTTAATAGATGTTTGGATGAGGGAACTATGCCTATTGGTTGGAAAAGAGCGTTAGTTATTCCTGTTTATAAAGGGGGAGATAAGAGCTTAGCTTGTAATTATAGGCCAGTGAGTTTAACAAGTCTGGTGGGCAAAATTTTAGAGAGGTTGGTAGACTCTCATATCCGCTCGTATTTGGAAGGGCAAGGATGGTTCTATCATAGGCAACATGGTTTTAGAAAAATTATTCCTGTAATTCTCAATTAGTTTCTTTTATTCAGGAATTACAGGAAGCTTTAGATAAAAGTCAGCGTGTAGATGCAGTATTTTTGGACTTTGCCAAGGCTTTCGATAAAGTCAGTCATAAAATTATTTTAGAAAAATTAAACTCGTCAGGGTTGTCTGTTAAGTTAATTAAATTTATTCGGTGTTTTCTTAGGGATAGAACTCAAATTGTAAAAGTGGGTAATGGTCTGTCTGATAGAGTAGATGTCACGTCTGGGGTGATTCAAGGTAGTGTTCTGGGTCCTCTTCTTTTTCTTATATATGTAAATGATTTGCCTTCTATCGTGCAATCATCTATTAGGCTTTTCGCGGATGATTGTGTCGTATATAGAGTAATTGATAATGATTGTGATAGCCTTACTTTACAGAATGACCTGGATCAAATTGAAGGATGGTGTAGATCCAATTCAATGGAACTAAACCATTCCAAGTCAAATTTGGTTAGATTTAGTACTAGAAATCTGGTTAGTCCTCAAAATTATTACATTGGTGGAAATATTATCAATGAATCTAAATTTTATAAATATTTAGGCATACATATTCAGGCAAATTTAAAGTGGGATATGCATATTAGTTATATAGTCAATAAGGCTTATAGGAAATTGGGGATGTTTGGTAGAATTTTGAAGGGTACATCTAGAGAAGTTAAGTCAAAAGTTTATTTAACTTATGTAAGACCTAATTTAGAGTATTGTTCTGTGGTTTGGGACAAACATCCACAACGATTAGAGAGAAAAATTGATATGGTACAAAGGAGGGCGGCTAGATTTGTTTTTGGTAAATTTGATAGGTTTAGTAGTGTCACTTCAATGATTAATGAATTAGGATGGTCTAGCTTATTGGAGAGAAGGGAATGGGCTAAATTGAAAGTGATTTTCAAAGCCTATGAGGGTTTTAGGAGTTGGGAGGAAATAACGAATAGATTTCAGGAACCAAATTATTTAGGTAGAGCTGATCATAGAAAAAAGATTCGTAAGCCAAGATTCTTGAAAAATATCGGTTTACATTCAATTGTAGGATCTGGCATTGATTTGTGGAACAATCTGTCTGTTACTACTTGGGATTATAGTCCTCTGCCCCCTATGATTAAATCAATTATAAAGTTTGTCAAGTCCTAATGTCCTAGAGTTGTGCAAAATTTTATTTAGTTCTCACAAGCAGAGATTAGGTGAGGTAGAGAAAGGTCATACCATCCTTGTTAAGGTTTTGACCAGGTTTCCTTAACAACTTATGGCAAATGCCGGGATGGCTAATGCGTCGCTTGCTCCTGGTATCGGGTTTTTGCGCGGAATTTTTAAATTACTTTTTGTTTTTTGATGGAAATCTATGGTCATGTTATTTATTAATGAGCATACATTTCTATTTTTTTTATTTTTTATTTTTTATTTTTTTTTACTTGTTTATTATTTTTTAAATTGTTGTAATTAATTTGTATTGATGTTTATTAATGTATTGTAGCTAGATTGTATTGATGTTTGGAGGACCTAGCCACCGAGGACTTGTGCCTCTAAGCAGGTCGAGGAATAAAGATTTATTTATTTATTTATTTATTTATTTATTTACTGTAAACAGCTTAGCTTGAGCTCTCTTGAACATCTATCGAATTTCGTTAAAAAATCGATTTCTGACGCATCCCGGGCAATCTAGTCTGCCGGACTATCGAGTGCCGGATTATCGATGTTTTACTGTATTTACACTATTTAAAATTTATTGCATTGAAAAAAATTAAAATTATATATTACAAATACAAATAATGTGTAAATATGTACTGTATTTTTATTTTATTTGATTAAAATAAATTTTTCATGAAAATAATAATATTTATATTTGAAAGTTTATAATACGAAAATAAGGACAAGTTTTTATGTGTGCTTTTTATTTATCAACCAACGTTTCGTCGACTTTGCCGACTTCTTCAGAGCTTCATATAGTCATGCCACACATTCGCCTAGAGAAAATTTAGACGAATGTGTGACATGACTATTTGTAGCCCTGAAAAAGTCGGCAAAGTCGACTGAAACGTTGGTTGATAAATGAAAGACACACATAAAAACTTGTCCTTATTTTCCTATTAAAAACATTCAAATAAATACAAATTATGGACGGAAATGATAATAATAATAATTATATTTCTTTACTAATATACATATGTATATTGAATATATTAAAATATATATAATTAATTTTTCGTTTTTACAGATACCTATTCGAATTTCTGGTGGCGGCGAGCCATCTTCTCCAAATCCGGTTAATAATCATACACGTACCATGTCTGATGGTGGAGACATTTTCAAACATACTGTCGTCGGTGGAGAGAGTGGAAATAGTGGAAGCGGAGAACCAGGTTAAAAACCTATACTAAAATATTCTGTTTTTTCACCATTTTGTTTTAAACAGTGATAATCTCATTTTTATTTATTTCTTAGAGAGAACTCCAAAACAAATTTAAAATTTAATTAATATAACATAATTAATACCATACCATTATAATTATATAAATATTATTTTTAAATCTTACATAATTTCTATGTAAATGAACCGTTATTGTATGTTTCCGAATATAAATATAATTTTATTGTTTTAAAATCAAGATTTTTTTTTGAAAATAACTTTTTATTGTAAAGCTTTCTCTTATTTTCTATCTTTTTCTATTATATTATTATTTTTGATTCTTGAACTTATTCTTTCTAAATTTCTTTATTATCATAGTTAACTATTTATATTCCCTAATTAGTTGAGATTAACATTAACTTGAACTTTTCTTTTATTATAGATTTTAGATCAAACAAATTTCAAAAATATTTATTTTCGATGATTTTTAATTATTTTTCTAATATTAAAAAAAAAATATATAATTGGATTATTCAATTATTCTTTTGTTAATTTAATATTAATATACAATTTGATTAATATCTATAAATTTCTACTAATTACTAATTATTGCTTCCCCATACTAAAATGCCTGTAAATAACATCTATTTATACAATATATTTCCTATATATCCTTATTAAAATAAATAAATTCGATTGGTGGATTCTCTACAAGTTATATCTCTTAAAGTAGTTGTTTCACGATATGGGTTTTCTTAGGATTTTTTTTAAATTTAGACAGATTATTATTTAAATACATCTGCATCGATTGGTGGCAAAACGAAATTTATGAACAATATAGTTCCGGAGATATTAAATTTTAAAAATAGAGTTTTTCAGACTCTTATACATTGCACTATACGGGATATTGGAAAGTTTACATACATATTTAATTATAATTTAGAAACCCTTCTTACTATTTTTATAAAAAACTAAACAATAACCAATACATATTTTAAGCCAATTTTGATTCATAGTTACAACACAGTTTCTGAGATAATAATTAATAAAATAATGAAAAATGTATAAAAAAATTTACACTAAAAACAATTTGGCAACAGCTCATTTATTTAACCAGCGAAAGATGTATAAAACGCGCATGCGCTAGATTTTTTCAAAATTATAATTTTCATAAGGTGTAACCTAGGCGTTGATTACATTTGTTAAAAAATAACAAAACGATTTTTATAGAAATAAATCGACCTTTAAAATGTATTTTATCTGTCATTTTAATATAAAAATATTCAATCTCTTACAATAGTGCCAGATTTGTCAAACGAGCACGGGATTGGCTAGAATCGGTACATAAACAGCAAAAAGTTTTGGGCTAATGAATCCTTATTGTCTGTTCTATATACTCTAGCATTAACTTTTTGCTAGTATTGTCGCGAAACAACTACCTTAACTTATAATTTCTAAATATTTCATTTTGTCTTCTGACTTTTGGGTTCTCTCTTTGGAAATATCTACTATTTTAATTTTAATTTAGTTATTTATTAAAACTCTTTTAGTTTTTGATTTGATGCTTGCTTTTATTAATCTCGCGCTTTCTTGGTTTTTGGGAACCTCGACTGACTTCTGCCTTTTATCAAACTAACCATGGCGATGGTTGCGATCGGCCATTACATTTCTACTATTACTTCACCTATAAACTCGAAAATATAAACTATTTTAAATTAGTTGGGAATAATGTAATGAGTACGAGTATAACTCGAAGGGCGCCTTTGCCGCCTCCTGTTCCTCCGCCACCGCCGCCCACACAGCCAGCGTCTTTAGCTTATGAGAGTACAGACCTGTGATATTAATTTTATCGAAAAAGTTAAATGATCTACACGCTTATTGTTATTATGATAAACATTTATTCATTTTAAAAGATCATTTGTTTTCTAATCATTTTTCAAAAGGTTTTTGTATAGTCAGATTAAAAATTATTGTATTGTTATTGAAATTGCTATTGCTAATTTTGAATGAAGATTTATGTTCCTTATTTCCATTTTAAAAACTATTTATTTACATTAAAATATATAAATTCCTAAATCTTAACTTAAATAATTAGACAACTTCTATTGAATTGAATTTAAATATTTTTTTTACTTTGTCCAAGTATAAAGAATAATTATTTGTTTTTTTCTTCTTCTAAATAAACCATATTTGGTAATCGAGAAACTCTTTTCTATTTATCTTAGGTAAAAAATCCCTTTAGTTTATCCATTTCGAGTATATAATCTCAATTATTTTCTAGAAATAATAGAAAAAATATAAGACTGTAAAAATATTCTTTATTTTTTAAAATTTTTTAAATTTGAAAAAATAGCATTTGTTTTTTTTTGGAATCACTTTTTTCACTAGATAAGGTACTAAACTGATTCGATCTCAATTTCTATCTTTTTATATGTTTTGTTTGTAAATATTAAATACCAAAGCATTATTCAGTTAAATTTATAAACTTAAATTTTCATTATTCATTAAAAAAAAAAAATCGGTTTTTAATCCCTAATCTATAAACTGTTTTTTCCAAATTGTTTCTTTGCAACATATCTATTTGTTTTCCAAGATGTGTCCATTATTAACAGTAATTGCATTATTTTCCTTATTAAAATATTTCCATTAAGAGTAAATATACTTTTTTTACAATTGGATTTTAATTTTAATTTTATGTGATCATTTATTTAATTATTAATTTATATTATTCTGAAAACTTTTATATTGTTTGGGTTAATTACTATTCGGAAAAAAAGCAAATTTAAAGATTACTTGAATCACAAATTAGAAAATTTTTAATAAATTCATTTTATGAGACGACCTTTCCGCTTTTAAGGCTAGGTTCATTCTCAAGGGGCTATTAAAATAGTGTCACTTTTGAATATATTTTACCTTGAATTTTTTAATTTAAGGTATAAACATTCTGCTTTGCAAGCTGTATATATATATATGTATAAAACTTCAGAGTTTTTATTCAAAACTTCATTTATTTTTTTATATACATAATTGTTTCTTTAAGTTCAGCTTCACTAAAATCAATATTAAATTATAAATACTAATAAAACTAATTTATTTATAATTCTTTATTCACTTGATTATGTTTATTTCTTTCTTATTATTGTCAATAGATGAAATGTTGAATCACTATGTTTTCCTGAATATATAATATATTTCTTTAATTTCATAAAACCCATTAAGAAAATAAGTATAACTTAATAGTATCAAGAGTCTAGAAATATTAATTAAGACATTTTAGTTTTCTTCTAAAAAAATATCACATTAATATATATTAATATATACATATAATAAATTTTTACTAAATAAATTTCAAAATAAAATTTTTTTTTATAAATTTTCTAGCTAATATAATATAGATGTTATATCCAATGTTTCTCACTCTAGACTCTTTAACTTGAATTTTAATCTACTACGTGAAAATAAAAATATTTTATCTCATATAAAAACGAATTAATTAAATAATATTTTTGTAAGTTTACTGCTTTGAAGATTTTCTTCAAGTAATATATAATATATACCACACTGATTAAAATCAGCAGCTTTTTATTAATAATTTGTAAATCAATATATTATATCAACATAAGCACAAAATTATGCAGAATTACATCAATAATGAATAAAAAACTATTTTTATCAAAATATCTTTTTGATACTTTTAAAGAAAAATGTTTTATTGTTAATTACATGTAATTAAAATAATTCTTAGTCTTTGTATATAAGATATAAATAAATATACATATATTATATATATATATATATATTGTAATTTTTTTTAGTCATTAATTCATTATTCCAAAATTTGTTCCCTTTTAGTTTTATAATTATTTTTACTGTTAACGGAACAAAGAATTGTTGAATCAAGTAACAAATATTGTGGACCCAATTGATTTCCATAGGAATATTTTATTGCAAATGGTTAACTTTATTCAATTAAATGTATTAAGAGATCACCAATTTCAAAGCATGCTTGTTTATAATAGATTCTGAGACATTATATATTGTCCACTTACCATTCTATTAAAAAGTGTATTGCTTATCAAAAGAAGAAATTTTAAAATTTTACTAGGAATAACAACAAGAATGTCTTTCATTAGATTAAAATTTTTGAAGAAATGCTGCGCTTTTTTCTATTTATTCATCTATAATATACAGAGAATAATAACAATTTGGAAAATTATTTCTTAACTTTACAATTATATTTTTAAAAATGTTGTCTTAATATATAATAAAGTGTAGGTGAATGGATTATGAGAATAATGTGAATTAGTATATTTTGGTTCAAAAGTAAGGGTTCGAAGGATCCCCACCGACTATTTTCAAAAATGAATTTGACCTTTCATTTAAAAAAAGGTTTCCCATCCCTGGGCTAGACTATAAAATGGATTACGGATAAGGAGCTAATGACTTGTGCTGGCGATATCAACTGAATTTTCTATATTATATATTTAAATGAGCCCATAACATATGATCTTTGAACCTAGAATTAATCACACCTGGTATTTCAATTGATTATTAAGGAATTCATGAACAGATATCTTGCTGAGATTATAAAAAATTGAATCTATATTATACAGTAAGTCCCTTAGAAACCAAAAAGCAAGATAATTTCTCAATTGGAAAAAATATTAATGTTGGGAATTTCACTTAAGTTGATTACTTCCGTATGGGATGGTGTTGAGGCCTGGATGGGTTACTAAATAAATAAATTAGACATTAATTTCAAAGTATTCTATTAAATTCAATAATTTGTTCCTATGACTGGAAGTTTCTCTCTTTATTTGTCTTCCTAAATCTTTCAAACTTCAAAAGCAAATTTTACATTTATCTTAAATTCTTCCAAACTCATCCATATTCTTTTTGCGAATTGACGGTATAAGTTTTAAGACTGTTTTACATCCTCACTTTCATAAATAAAAAGTCCTAAGAAACATATATAATGATTAGAAAGTACATTAATGGTAGAAAAATGTATAGAAGCCTAAACTTCTAATCATAGCTTAAAAAGGAAAGAATGTAATGTTCATTTTGATATTTATAAAAATATTTTTCCTTGAAAAACTTGACTTATAAACTAGAATAAAAATGATAATATGGTTTAGGCTTATGCTTGATAAATTGGACTTCGAATTTTTCTGGGCTGATATGTATTTATATCGATTTTCGTTGTAAATCATTGATTTTTTTTTTGTTTCTTTTTTTTCATGATTTAATTGGTACAAAATTAGTTAATTGTGCCAGAAAATAAGTGATAATTTTTTAGAATTGAGTTTTCACTATCAGTGTGGAGGATTAAAATCATAAAAAGTTCTTATTAATAACTAAAATGAGGAATTATTAATATTATAAGAGTGTTCATTAATAAAGAAAATAACTAAGGTTCTGAAAACAATATTTTTTAAAAATATATTTATTTTTTGATTTCAGGTTCTGTAAATATATGTATATTAATATATTTGTTATAAATTTCTATAAGTTACAAAAATTGTGTAAGATATTATGAAAGTTTATATATTTATAAATATATTTAAATAAAAAGTAAAAGGACCAAGGCGAAAATCTCCTTGATGGATTGGTGTATATTCATAAAGTTTACATATAAACATTCACTTATTTAAATACTAAAAAATAGTAGTTTGCACAATTTTCGAGCAAATGTTTTGTAATAAATTTCAAAAATTTTATCTAAAAATCTATTTATAAAACGAGTTTCTGCACAAGATAATCTTGCATCGAAATAAATACTTAAGTTATTAAATACTTTAAAAAAAATCTTAGAAAATTATATAAAAAAATACTTTTTACAGTTGATAATGTGTTCTTACAAAATAATTTAGTCAATCATGATCAATATGATAAAAATGTTTAAAAATAATGAATGTGAAATTGCCTCCCCCATTTTGATAATTCTGATGTTATTATAAATAGGATGTTCTTATTCAAAGCAGTCTTTAGCTCTCTTTAGACATCTTCATCAAACTGGTGGATAACTTGAAAATTCTATATTATTACCACCATTCATTTATGAATGTTTTTTCTTGCGATTGGTAGATTTTCCTATAACATAAAATCGATTGGGTTTTCCATTGCCTGGGAAGTACTTGTGATACATCGATTTTGGTGGTGAGTAGTAAGATTTTCCTCCATCTCCGCCGGCATGGATGCCATTGAAATCTTCAAACGTGCTATTTAACACGTCATTTTCGTGGATTCTCCGCTTGCTTGCATTCATACTAAAAACAGAATAAAAAATAATAAATAAACATTTTTTGTCAACTTTTCGTGGTTTTGAAATTGTTGAAGAGTGAAATATTTGTAAAATAACCATATAATTAAATTTAGGTTGTTATCTTCAATCTTTGAAAATAATTATGTTGGATATTGGGATCTTGGACTTGAGAAAATAATTAAAAGCTAAATTCCCAAAAGTTGCAACACGTTTCGTCGTATATTTTCGACTTCTTCAGGCAATTTTTAGGATCAGCTTTCTCGTTAATAGATATATACAGACCATTAGACTAGATTTAAAATAAATAAAAAATCTAAAAAAAAAACGAGATGTCATTGCAAAATCTAGTCTAATGGTCTGTATATATCTATTAACGAGAAAGCTGATCCTAAAAATTGCCTGAAGAAGTCGAAAATATACGACGAAACGTGTTGCAACTTTTGGAAATTTAGCTTTTAATTATTTTCTCAAGTCCAATATCCAGCCTAATCATATAATTAAATTTTTTTAATTTTTATTATGAAAAATCAATTTAACGGACTTTAAAATCCCATGATAGGGGAAAACTTTAATGACCTGTTTGTTTTCCATAAATTTCTATCTTTAAGGATATAAAATAATTATTTAGTTAAACTTAAAATTTTTTAATAAATTTGGCTACTTATGGGCACCTACAGACGAAAAAGGTGGTCTTCCCTAGATTTCATATTATTTATTTATTTATTTATTTATTTATTATTAATTTTATTAGACACATTCATTTTTCACAATTGTGTACCTCCAGTGGCGTAGCGACGCCCCTCCCACCTTCCTTTAACTTTAGCACCCCCGCTCTCACTATTTACATCTAACCAAAATAAAAAGCGGACAAAACAAGAAACTTGGGGAAATGAGTACCTTTTTTAGTTTTTTTTTCATTTATATGTTTGTTGGACCGCTTTTTAAGTCGGTAAATGGTTTAATCAAAGAAAAATTAACGCATTTTGTTTATTATGATAGGCACTACCCACACTATTATACAATATTATACAAATAGATATGTCCAGTCAACGAATGGGTTATAGAAAACATTTTAGAGGAGAGAATTTTTTTCTTATAGAATGTGTTTGGGCTAGTTAGGAGGTAAAATTACTAAAAGTCCCCAGTCCTAGCTACCGGCCTTAGGGGTGGAAGAGGGGTGGAAATGTCCGTTTTTTGGTTTTTTGCTTATATCTCAAAAACGGTGGGTCGAAGGGAAAAAGTTACTCTTAGCTAAATAAAAGCTTATAATATTTACTACAGGATTGCTTCTATTTAATTTTTCCCTATTTTTTATGGTTTTTGAGATATTCGACCGCGAATATCGTTTATGTATGAAAAAAATAAAATTTCCTATATTTTTCGTCAAACTTTTGATTATCTTTGCCTTTCGTTTTACAGTAAAAGTCCTCAGAAAAGAACTTGTAGAGCATTCAATTTCCTTTAAAATGATATATACATTTATGATTTTATTTTCAAATCGTCTGGAATTATAGCAATTTAAAAATTTCGATTTATACATTTTATTAGAAAACCCCGCAATAGCCCAGTATATAGGGAGTTTCAGCTTACATTAATTGCGGGAAAGTATTTTTTTCTAGGATCGTTTGGTATGGTGTCGGTATGCCAAATCTAAGTTTGCGACCTCGAAAGTGTGGGGGACAACTTTTGGTAGCCGAAGAACCTCGAAATTTTCGGACTTTAACCCAAAAACTCGCACTTTTTTCAATTTTTCCCATTTCAACCATGATAGAGCACGTTTTCGACAAAGATCATTCTATACATTTTTAAACTAGATTAAAATTTCTACAATTTAAACAAAGTTGGATCTTAATTGGATAATGGTAGGCCGTGCCGAAATTAGGTTGAAGTTTTGAAAAACTGCAATTTTTTGCAAAAAATCTCAGTTTTCCCTTGATAAAATGAAAAGCACTGATCTTAGAAACTTGATTTCTATCTCATTCTCTAGGAAATTTTATTGACTTGAACGTTTACTTGGACCACTTTTTTGATAAAACTCTTAGATTTATAGATATCCAGAATTTTCCTGACAGGAAATGATCCATATTATACTCCTATAATATAAATAGCGTTGAGAGTAATTTAATTTAAATGAGTAAATGCAAAATTTATAATAAATAAACGGAACGAGATTGAAAAAAGTTTTCCATTAAATGGTGAATTTTGAGCGGATTTATCATCTAATATTTTTCATCTTATATAAAAATTAAGGCAAATTGATTTATCACATTAAATTAAATTAAATTTTTAAAAGTTAAAAAACAAAAGTGTTTCGTGATGAGGGTGTCTGGATTATATATAAATTTCCCTGACTAAATCGTTGGTCAAATTTTTGAGCAATATTTTAAATTAAGTGGATATTGATGACGCATTCCAAAATTCAAAAAAAGAGAGATAATTTAAACTATCTTTTTTATTCAAAAACCTAGGTTTCGGTGGCATATTCCCTCCTTCTTCAAAACCCTGAATGCCTCATCAATATCCACTCACTTCACTTATCACCCCTTCTCCAAAAACTACTTCAATCTTATTTTAAATTAATATAATGTCACTTGATTTTTAAATTTGTACTTTTTTAACACTAGCTAATAAATTTTTAAGTTTAATAAAAATTAAATGAAACAATTTTAATTAGTACATTTTTAAAATGAATATAAGGCTTATTTTATTTAATACTTATAATGCTTAAAAGCGACAAATAACAGGGTATAACAAAAAAAAGCGTTCTTTGCAATTAATTTTCAAATTTGCTGATTAAAATTAATAAAAAAATGTCGAACTTTCTTTGTTTCTTTCATCTGATATGTAGGTATATCACAAAATCTTTTTAAATAATTTTAAGTAGGCACAACTTCCCTCGTCGCTAATAAAAGAAAGATTACAGTGAATACAGGCTTAAATTTTTAAAATGGCGGCCCTGTCAATTTTTAATTCTTTATTTATCAATAATTGTTACTTTTTTAAATTATCTTATATTTAATAAAATTTTAATAATTTATTTATAAACAAAATGACACCTTATTTTTGCAAGTTGGTTAATTATTAACCGAGTTATGGTGGTTTTAGTTATGGTTAGTTATTCTTGAGTAAATGAAAAAAAGATGGTGCTGGATTCCAACCACCCATTGTTTGAATTTTCATAATTAATTTGACAAGCGAGTTGAATAAATTGATGTAAGATGGCAGCATTGGAAAATGAATATAGTTTAAATTCAAATATTCAAAATTTGATGATGGCCAATTTCATCTCATCCACTTAACTATGACTAACCTTTAATAATGACAATAAAAAAACATTATAACTCGATTAATTTTAAACCGATTTTCAAAATTAAGGTGTCATTTTATTCAGAATAAAATGCTTAATATTTTATTAAATAAAAGATAATTTGATAAAACTAACTATTGAGATATAAAGGATTGAATAATTGAGATGTAACCAGAATACTCACTTTTGAGATTCTATATTCACTATAATTTTTGACTACTTTATCTATAGCGATGCGTGGATTTTAAAACGACTATAGATAAAGTCTAGCAACTATCCGTTGGAGTTTACTGCGATTTAAATTATATTCTCACGAAAACTTTATTATGGCGTAGGGAGTTGGCGACCCCTTTTACCTGCAATCCTATACATGAATTTTTAAATGATCAAAGAAAAAAATGTATTTTTTCTAATTCTTCAAATATTTATTTATTTTCATTTTTTTGTCTCTCTCTCGTTTGTAGAAGCTTAATAATTTTTCGTTAGCTTGTTTCGAGTTTCTCTAAATTAATTATTTTCTTCAATGAATGAAAATTGTATATTTATAGAATTTTAAAATATTTTTGAAATGTAAAAGTGGCTAAAAAATTATAGGGAACAAATACTTTTTTGATGGTACTAAAATTTTTTAATTTTTTTAGTAGATGGGAGGTTATGCATGCTTTAATATCAAAATAAATTGGTAATAAAAAAAACTATATTATATTGGTAAAATCACATTAACTCATTGCAAAAATACAAAAATAAATTGTAACTTTACTTTTTTCTTGTATTAATTATATACGTATTAGTGTAAAAAATATGTTGTAAGATTACAATACTGGTATGTAATATTATTAAAAAGTTTTGAGGCCGGACTTCCCATTTTTTATAGTAAAATTAGATAGAAATTTTTTACAGTGCAGGAAAAATCAAAAAAATCGCTTAATTTAAATAATTTTGGTCAGTGCAGTTTTTCCCCACCCGCCTCAAAAGTCTGGCTACGCCACTGTCTACCTCGTTCTAATTTTGAAGTCGTAAACATTAGATTATTACAAGACAAAAGAACCCCCTTTTTCTCTTGCATTAAGAACAGGTGCGGATCTATATATGGTTGGAGCCCAGGCCCCCGTGGATTTAAGGGCCCCCAGCCCCTATTGAAGACAATGGACAATATTGTGAATTAAAAAAAATCTAAAATGATTACAGTTGCTATTTGTGTGGAGTCATATTAAATAAATAAAATATTTTATTGTGCTAATTTTTTTCCTATACCGTACACATCATTATAGAAAACAGTTTTTTGACAAAATGGCAATTAGTTTGAATAATTAGGTAGGCTCCCAAGAGGTGTTAGTCCAGGGCCCCACAAATTCATTAAGTCCACCCCTGATTAAGAAACAAGTAATTATGTAAAACAATATTTATTTTCTGTTACTGTACTCAGTTACTAAATTATATCTATTAAAATAAAAAAGTTTTCTCCACCCCCCTCCCCCTCAAAAAAAACATTTTTGGGGTCCATTTTTAGAACTAATTAGATTCCTCTTAAGCGATTGATCAATTATTATGGCATATTAATCTAAAAAATTACAAGTTGTTAATTTACATAAGCCCTTTAAGCCTAGCGAGTTCACCCTCTCAATAAACTTTCTTCCCTCAGAAAATGATTATTTCCATTATGTATAGACGAAACGAGAGAGAGCATGAGATTAAATTCGACGAGGGTCCGTTTTCGACCCGCTTTTCCGGCGGAATCCTTGGGAATCATGTTTAATGTTTAATAATAAAAATAAGAACAAATAAACAACGAGAGGAGTCGTCTATCCCTCGAGGGGTTTCTTTTCTTAAATGATTCTCCCCTAAATTCTAGATATTAAATATCTCGAGGGAAAATAAATACATCTTGTCCATGTTACATATAAGATTTACTTTCGAATTGCTTCTGGAAGGAAGTTTGGTTTATGGGAAGAAAAGAAAAAAAAACATGAAATTCTTCCGAGTTATTTCGCTATTCAATTATTTGGAAAGAGCTTAGTCAAATTTCGTAGTAAATTAACTTTTTTCAAAAAGAGGACATTTACCTTACTTTTATGCATGGTAAAATAATATAATAAATACTTGATTTGCTGCTTGAGTTTTTTCTTGAAAGAAAAGTTAGTATTAATACCTACATTAGTTTTAAATCAAATCATTTTATTAAAAATCAGTTATTTTATTTTTAGAAAGATTCAGAATGGGGGAGAGATCCAATCCCGACTTGATTGGGGAATAATGGAATTGAAATAATTATCGGAAGAAGAGGTTTTTTATCTAATTAGATTTTTCCTCTTATTAAAAACAAGGACTAAATATGAATAAGGACACTCGATGGCGGAGAAGCAATCTCCGGAATCGAAGCTAAAATACAAGGTATACATTAATTAATGTAAAATAATTGGTTTAATAAAATTTATAAAAAAAAAAATTTTTTTTAGAAAGAAGATAATTGTCGATGAGTTATTGATATTGAGAATTTTTTTTAATAGATCTAATATATTTCATATTGAAAAATTATACAAAACAATTTGCTTTATTCCATGTTTGATAACGTTCACACATTATATAAATCCCCGTATATTTTAATTAATATCTAACTTGAGTGACGAGTTAACTTTTTATTTTTATTTTAGTATATTTTAGCACCCAATTACTTATTTTGAATAAATTATATACTTAATATAAATCTCGGAAAAAAATTTAAAATATTTATCAGGTTTTTTTTTTACGTTAAAAAGTAAAAAGCCAGCGTCGCTACACTGTCTGCCTGTCCGCATTGTAGCTCGTAAATTTAATCATTTACAAACTTGAAATTTATAATTTATATGTATGTATTAATTTTCCGTTTGTATCAATATCAAGAACTGATTAGAAATTGGAATATTTGGTTGAAAAGGCAGAAAATATTTTTTGACTTATTCTATTGAGATTTAGTATAGTAGTATAGTAATATAGTAGTTAACTACCATATAGCCATAC
Organism: Forficula auricularia; assembly: GCA_024734495.1. NCBI lineage: Eukaryota > Metazoa > Arthropoda > Insecta > Dermaptera > Forficulidae > Forficula > Forficula auricularia. The sequence goes on from JALMQS010000722.1 coordinate 863,596, forward strand.
ATGAAAAATTTATATTTAAGTTTATTAATAATTAGTAGGGCAGCTTTAGTGTACTGAGTCTTGAAAAAGTTTTCACTTTTTTATTATTTAATGTGCGGTTGAGCGATTCTTTGATTAGAATCTGATCGATGGAAATAACTACAAAGAGCGTGGATAGAATGATCTCTCTTTCTTTAGAGCTAATGTGTATTGCAAGGACACCAAATATAAGTTCAGACCTGTTTCAGACTATTAGAGATTAATTTCTTAATTTCTATTATTCTACGAATGAACTTTTGCACTCGGACCAAAACGAACTCGTTATAGAGAGAGAATATTCAATTGGACTTAATTAAAATTCAGACGAAAATGTACAAAAGAAATTACTTATTGCGGCTCTAACTAGAAAAGTCTTGAAAAAGTTTTTACTATTTCTTTGTATTTTTAATAGCGTCGAAAAATCCACTAAAATTTAGTTAACAATTAACTTTATCTTAAATGTTAGAAAGTGACGAGGTAACTTTTTATTTTTACTTTAGTATATTTAAGCACCTAATTACTTATTTTAAATAAAATATATACGTATTATAAATCTCAGAAAAAAATTTACGATATTTATTATCAGTTTTTTTTTTAATCAAAATTATAGCATTTTTTTAAGGCCACGTTAAAAAGTAAAAGGGCAGCGTTGCTACACTGTCTGTCTGTCCCTCCGCATTGTAGCTCGTAAACTAAATCATATACCTACAAACTTGAAATTTACAGTTTATATGTATTTCTCAAAAATAAAAAAATCGTATTAAAGTTTTAATGGAATAATTATTTTAAGAAGAGACGCATTTTTCATGGAGTCAAAAATAAAAAATATTATTTTATCATGGGGTATCATGTATTTCTGTAAACAATAATAATTTTTAATTTATTTTACTTTAAAATGATGCTGTGAGCCCCAAAATGGGCATTTTTATGTGGTTTTTATATCTGTCAGCGTTTAGAAGTGTCTTAACTTAAAATTATGAAAAAATTCCGAAAATTCCCATACTCTTTTCTTATCAATAACAAATATGGTAGAACAAATTTGATATCTATACGTATATTGAAATGTAAGTAAAGTAGGTACGCAACCCGGATGCGGTTCTTTACTCTAAAATGGACTATTTTCATAACATATTATGTAAAATATGAAACATTTTTAAAAAAGAAAAAAGAAAAATAGGATAATAAATCGTATTATAATCGCAATGGAAATTCGACTCTTGTTGGGATCCACTTTTAAGGTAGTTCTTTCGCGACAATCCACACAAAACGTTTTAGCCTCGTAACCACTCTATACATATGAGCGGTGCTACAATTTTAAGTTATGTTTTTTAACGTGACTGTACTTCTCACACTACTATATCCTCTTTATGAATGGATCGTTTCCAAACCATTGCCAGTCCCCTCCACTAAAAATAATTGCCTAAATATGTTTTTTTTTATTTTTTATCAAAACTACGAGGTAAATAATTTCAATTTTTTTTAAGTTACTCCGAATATATTATTCTAACAAATATTAGTTTTTAATCAAAATGGTGAAAGTTCTTAAATGAAATAAAATAAAATAATGATCATTTTCCCACCTTTCCCAATCTACCATATGTAAAAAATTTCATTTTTAATTGTAATTATTTCATGTTTGGTGTGGTAAATCGTCTTCAAATTTTAACAGTGTGTTTATTATGCTTTTAATGACTTATACTTATTCCAAGTTTCGAAGACTTCTTGAATTTTCGCATTTGTGAAAGAACTACCTTAAATGATATATTCTGAAGTTTTTCATTTCTTTAGCGAAACAAGTATATATTGGTCTTAAACGGCCTTTGAAATAAAGAGCGAAGCAAGAAAGTTGCCCTTATTAATTTATAAACTGAATTCATAGATCATTAGCGGTTTAAATTGTAGCGATCCGTTCGACGGTTCATCAAAAGAGTGTTTTAATGAGATGAGAGTGAATGAATACGGTAGAATGGGCCAGAGGGGAGTGGACTCGAGGCTCCGGGGAGATTCTTCATCTTACTTGAGATCCCCTTTGCTCAATGGTCGGGGTGTAGGATACGAGGATCATTACACACTCGAAATAAAGAACCTCTTAAATTAGAGTTGTAAGCTTTGACCTATGCAAAAAGAGCTCCCGATCTCAGGATAATTATTCAATATGAGTGAAAAAGAAAAAGAAATGAAAAAGGAGGATATATTTTATTTTTTGGGACATTTTAATTTTTATTATTTTTAACCGACTTCAAAGAAGAAGGAGGTTCTCAATTCGACTGATTTTTTTTGTGTGTCTATGTTACATGATATCTTCGTCAATTGTGAACCGAATTTGATGATTTTTTTGCATTGAGTTCATTCTAGTTTCTGACTGGTAAACATATAAATTTCATTGGTATTGGAACTTTTTTGTTGTTTGTTCAGGCATAACTTCTTTGTTTATGAACCGATTTTAATGATTCTTCCTTCGTTTGGATCAGTATAGCTCCAAGATAGTCAAGATACCTAACTATTTATTTATTTATTTATTTATTTACTAGCTGCAAGGCCCGCCTTCGGCGGCCCTCTTGCTGGCCCCTTGACCTCCCACCCCGAAACCCACTCAGCACCTCCACTCACCCCATCACCCCAAAGTAAATAGACAAAACCTTATTTTTATATATATAGAGATAATTTTATTTAAATTGTTAACCATGACGACTGTTTTTGTTGGGGGACGGACATAGGTATATAGTTAGATAGGTACCTAGATACATACAGAGTCAGGCACAAAGGCTCTTTAGAAGTATAGGATTTTATGTATGTTCAGCGAGAAGTTTTTGCCACGTGGATCGATTTCGATGATTCTTCTTTTATTGGAAAGGGGGTACCTTAGAGGTGGTCCCCTATTAATTTGGTCAAGTTCTGATGATATGATCAATAACGAAATAACGTAAATCTCCAATTCGTATGAGCAAATAATCGAAATTATAATAAATAAAATCTTTTATAAAAAAAATCTTAAAACATTCATTTAAAACCCGCAAACGTTTTGAGAGAATTTCTCTATTTTAAGTCACTATTAATAACATCACTAAAAAAGAGAAAAATAAAAATAATTTTTATAAAAAAAAATAAAACCGACTTCAAAAAAATTAAATGCAACAAATAAAATAATAAGAACTCAAAAATCAAATAAAATGCACTAAAAGATATAAAATAATTATCTAATTTAGTTACAACTAAACGATGAAATATTAACATGAAATCACTTTTTGAAGTCGTTGCTAAACAAGCGAGCTTACCCGCCAAACGTACTAAGTAAGATCCGCCGAGTTCGATTCATAAAATGTATATGTTTGGCACCGACTTCAAAAAGTGTTTTCATGTTAATATTTCATCGTTTAGTTGTAACTAAATAAGATAATTATTTTATACCTTTTAGTGCATTTGATTTGATTTTTGAGTTCTTATTATTTTATTTGTTGCATTTAATTTTTTTGAAGTCGGTTTTATTTTTTTTTATAAAAATTATTTCTTTACAAAATTTTATTTTCATTTAAATACCTATACAAATGAAACTATGTGAAGACAGATTTTTGTTATTTTTTTATCTAGATAAGGATATAAAAGTAAAGGTGTAAAATAATTAATTATTTTTCTGAGAAATTATGAGTTTTTTTTAACTTTTGATTTCTAGAATTATTAAATCAAACACTTGCCGCTACTCAATCTTGTTAAGTTTATATATAGAAAAATTAAAGGTTCTTTTTTTTCTAAATTTGAGGGATCGCGTGATGCCAACGAAAAAGCAGTCGGGGCTATTAGATCCAATCATTGACTATGGCACAATTTGTGGGAAGGAATGTAAATTTTTAAACAGCCCGTCAAGTTAAGGTTTTTTTTTTTAAAAAAATCTTCCAACATAAATAGAAAATAATAAATTAAAAGAAAAAAAAATTCTAGAGAAAGGCTAATATCTTTAAACTTATTTATAAAATTTTGTATTCGAATGTAGTATCCCTGCAATCAGTCAACTCTTGGATAACTTATACATATATTTTTAGTGATTTGCAAATTTATATCAGCGGAAGGTTGGACCAAGAAGGTTGAATTAATTTTAATAAAAAATATAATTTATACTTAATTTTTAACTTGAATTAAAGTTATAATTTGCATTCTAAAATTTAATTTTAATTTTTAAATTGAAATTTGAATATTAATGTATAATCAAATGATAAGGATAAATACAAACGGACAGAAAAGTTCGTCCCATAGTTACTCGTGAAATAGGTAAGCCTAGAGTATGTCACAGTTCAAATTAAAAAAATATAAATGACAGACAAATGTTATTTAAAGGACTGCCTGCAACATCGGCAACCAATAGTACAGCCTATATTCAAGGTTGCGGGAAACTCAGGCAATTTCTAATTAGATTTACTTAATTTAATTCTCAATAGAATTATTATTAATTAATAGAAAATTTAATATATTTGCCATGTAAGCTTTAAGAAAGAAAATCATCAAACTTATTTGATTCAACCTATTCAAACTTCCACAGTAAATTTTATTATAGGTATTTATTTAAAAAAAACACCTTTTTCAAGATGAACTAAAAAGATGAAATTATTTTTTTATTTAGTACTAAAAAAAGTTAATATATTTTTATTTTATACGTTTTTGTTCTTTAAAATTTAAAAAATCAAGATATAATAAATAAAATATCTTTAAATGATATTTTTCTCTATTAATTTTTGGAATTGATATAATATGTATTAAGGTACGCATGTCTGCAACATTTCAAGAAAATGGACACTGTTAAAAATGGGTCAAAATTCGATTCCAAGATTCTACTTGTTTTTGAAATTTTTCATTAGACGTATACGAAGAAAAGTAGAAAATTGGCGAAAATCAGAAGTTAACGGGGAAATAAATAATTAATTATTCTTATGGAAGAATATATATTTTGTCCCCTGATACCTTTCTGCCATTAGATAATAGGAGAGTTGAATTCGTGTGATTTTACATGTACTTATTAATTCTATAAACCTTGAAGTGATGTCGCGCCTATAGTGATATTCACCATTACTCTTTGCCTTAAATAATACTTTGGAAGCTGTGAGATTTCTTTTTAAAAATTAATTCGTGAAATTTTGAAATATTGTGATGTCTCACAAATAAGTATTTGAGCAAAATTTTAAGAAAATCGGTTCAGTAGAACTAACTAAGTCAACATTTGTTTACAAGATTCTGCCAAGAGAACCAAATAAAATAAAAGCATGTAACATTTAATTTCTTTTAATATTAAAAAAGGTATGTAAATAATGAGAGAAAACAAGCCAAGATATTTTTAAGGAAAAATTAATGAAGTTCTCCTCTTTATTAAGAATAACTTTGTTTCAAAATATTTAATTTGAAAGGGAAAGCCTTTTTACACTCTTTATATTATCTTCACCTGTATGTATGAATGAATATTAGGGTGGAGTGAAAAAACTAAAATCAAAAATTTGAAACCGACGAATGCGGAAAAGTTCCCTAATACAAAGTCTATTTATAATACAAAATCTCAGCTAAATCAAATTATATTTTGAGGTGCCCCCTTCAAGTGTGTAGGCTCGTCGCGAATGCACTTTTGACGCTGACTGATGATTTCTCTCTAAAAGCCACCAAAAAAATGCCGCGCTGGTCAATAAAAATGCACATTGCACAAGGTGGAAATAATTTTAATGGACGTTAAGCATTCTAAATAAGAGTTATATGAGTTTTCGACGGTTTCTGGCTGGTGCTAAATTTTTGAGGGACTAAAAACTATGAAAATTGTTGACTTTTTTCATATTTCGATTATAACCCGAAAATCATGCATCCTACAGAAAATTTTACTCTTATCAAAATGAAAGAGCATAACATTACGCATCGAATAATCAATTTACTTATATGTTAAAATTACTTCAGCCGTTTAGCCTCAATAAATCGTCAAAATAGGCAATTTTTACCAAAGTGAATTATGCTCACTAGGTGGTCACAAGAAACATCTCTTCAAATTTTTGCGGCGCTGACCCCCAGAATTGTTACCAATTGGGTAAAAAACGAGATTGGCAATCATTCATCTTAATTGGACAACGGTAACCCGTCCCTCAAAGAGGTTGAAAAAAATGCAGTTTTTCATTCATAAAATGAAAACAACTCACCCTAGAAACTTGATTCTTGTCTCATTTTCTAAGAAATTTTGTTGTCTTGAAGTTTTACTTGAGTCACTTTTTGTTAAAACTTTTAGATTTGAAGATATACAGCATTTTTAAAGACAGGACATAATCCGACCTTAATGCGGCATTGGTTACCCTTGTCCAATTAAGATGAAACTTTGCCATCCCATTTATTAGCCAATTATTATGGAGGTCATCACCAAAATTCGAAAAGTAGTTTCTTGTGATCACATAATGAGAATAATTCACTTTTAACCAAAATTGATAAAACTTGGCTATCTTTGACGATCGATTGTGGCTAAAAGGCTAAGTAAAGTGATTTTAAAATTTTCCGTAGGACCCATGGTTTTCAAGTTATAAGCAAAAATCTGAAAAAAGTACCAAATTTTTGTGGTTGCAAAAGGGCATCTTAAGATTGCATCGTAGGAAGTTCAAATTTCATACACATGATTACACTAATAGGTGGCAACTTTTCGGCATTGAGATTTTTTTTTTTTTTTTTTTTGGGGGGGGGGGCTTTTTCGCTCCACTCTAATGAATATATCTATCAATGTGATTTTTGTTTTGTTAAATTCCGCAAACACTTATCTATAAAAATAATTGTTTACTCAATTTAAATGAAATTATATAAAAATAAAAAACATTTCATTCTGTTAAATTCCGCAAACTTTTCTTTTTAAAAATAATTAAGACTAAAAAGTAAAAAAATAAATTATAATTTAAAAAACTAAAAAACACGCTTTTGACAGTAATTCTTTAAAATGTACAAAATAATGTAATAAGCTTTTTAAGTCAAAAAACGTGGGCCAAGAAGCATGTAGTTTTAATTAATTTAGACAATTAATTAATTAATTTATACAAGTGCCCATTACATTATTTTGTACTTTTTAAAGAATTACTGACAAAAGCGTGTTTTTTAGTTTTTTAAATGATAATTTATTTCAATTTTATTAAAAAAGTTGATTTCAGTTATTCTATTATTTATTAACCGACGTTAACAAATGAAAAACCGCCCTTGGGTAATTAAAAATTTTACAAATATTTTCTTTCAAAAGCAAATGTAAATTAAGTATATATAATAAAGTAAAATTATTGTTTATTAAGCAACTTAAAAGATAGGCATAAAATTATTTTATTAAAATAAGAACCTGTCGAAGCACTTGTTGGGTTTGGTGACGAGGAGAGAAAAAAAAGCATAAATCAAAGGAAAGAGGGGCTGACGAGGGTAGGCATGCACGCACACAGAAGAGCGTCTGTTCCCAGGTGGTCTCCCCCATATATCATCAGACAAGCCCGGAATGTTAATTTCACTTAAATACTTGCTTAATGAGATTGAAGTTAATTAACAGTCGCGACAGCTACCAACTTTTTTCTGCCATTAGATTTATTTGTTTTTATCTTATTATGCGAAAACAAATATTTTAAAGATATAATTTATTTAATAATGAGAAAGAGGGTATTTTTTTATTTAGCTCAAATTATTTAGAAAGCATACAATATATAATCGATATCTTAGGTCGGTTAGATATATGGGAGATTCTAGAGCAGTGGTTTCCAACCTGGGGGCAATCGCCCCCAAGTGGGCGATTTGGGTTATCAGGAGAACATTTGGTGGCGATGAGTATTCAAAGGGGGAAAAATTAAAATAGTACTGTACAGTAGAACCCCTTAAAAAGTGTTCAGTGTCTGATAACGAGACTCCTGAACTCCCAGAAGACCAAATCCTAATTTTTAATGATCACTGACCAGTTAAAAACTGACAATGGAATCTAGATTTGAAGACTTGACCAAGTTACAAATTCCGGATTGGACTCTAGATCCATTCTCGTTTGAAGCTGTGGATAAGCTTGATAACTCTTTGCAGACGAAATTTCTAGATCTATACTATAGTATGACTGTGAGGCGAAAAGCAGCTGGGTGAAGCTTATGGACACTTATCCACAACTGTGGGGGAAAACTGAACCACTTCTCACCTCGTTCCCGTCAACATATTTAGTTGAAAAAGGATTTAGTTCTGTTATCCAACTCTTCACAAAACAAAGAAATAAGTTGGACATTTGCATCAAAGGAGACTTGCGCCTGAACTTGACGAACATAAAGTCGGATATTCAGCTTTAACTGAAATCAACCATTGAAAAGGTAAAATAAAACAATAACAAAGTTTTCAAACTTTCATTTATTTTTTCAAATTTTAACTAATTTTTCCAGATTCCAATTTAAAAATGAAAACATGTACTCCTGTTTGTTAAATGTACGTCAATGATCTTAGTTAATTATTTCACTTCTTTGATCTTAAAAAAATCTTAATTTATTTAAGAGTGATTGGATACAACTGCTTTGGTTGTTTTTATATAAGGTAATAAAATTGTTTAAAATAATAAAACTGCCCTATTATTTACACTTTACTTCAAACTAAAATTAGGCATACAATGAAAATGAAAAGGGGGCGATAGGTGTTAGTCAACCTCCAGAAAGGGGAGATGGGCCACAAAAGGTTGGAAACCACTGTTCTAGAGTAATTAGATTAAGAAATAAATGTCTCTCGCACTGCTGGTCACGGCCATGCGGTACTATGATGCAGAGGAGTCTATGTAGCAGACAAAAATTGAAGAGTTATAGGCAATCTGGATAAGATCAGATGAAAATTACTGCTAATGAGATTACAGACAAGGAAGGAAAGCAGTATAAGAATTCCTTCCGAAAATGGAGTTAGAGTAAGAAAGAAAAAGCGTTAATTTGACTATGAAGAAACTGTCAATGAACCCTTAATAGAGGAGAATAAATTAAAAAAAAATTCAATTATATTCTGGACATTACCCTTAAATGAACTATACACGATTCTGGAAAAACATAACAAAAATTTTCAGTTTTTATAAGACATTTTAAAACTCAAGGATTAGATGATAAAATGCTAGAAAATTATTGTACCAGTCTCCAGTCAATACTTTCGGTCGAAAATAAAATGCAAATGATCTTCAAAAAGAATTACGTGATGTATTCTGAATATTATATTCATATAAAATCCTAATCATGTTGATAGTTGATATAATTAATTCAAAGAACCTAGTTTATATTTTCAAAATAAAAATACTATTCGAATATTTTGAGCATTTTTTTTTTAATCACAACCGAAGGTTATTTTAAAGAAAAAATATTTAAGGGCCGGCATTTCGAAGACTTGCATCATACAGAGGGTCATTTGTATGTCGGTTTGTAAAGTTTTGTTAAGTTGACAAAGGGTCAAACCTTATTAAGTATTCACCTTGTGCCCGGCCGGATGGACAATCAGATGACACGGACTTTCATATAAACTAGGTTCTTTAAATTAATTATATCAACTACAACAATGTACTACAGTTTTACCCTTCTAACTTTAACTTTAGGAAATTCGTTAATTAGGATGTGTAGTCTAGAGTGGAATCCCAATGTAGATTCAATAGAAATTATTGAAACTTCTTTCCCCACTAGCTTCAGAGACAGGGAGTGTTAATAAAATTCTCAGAGCTACAACAGAGTATTCGGATACAAAGTTAAGTTATTTTGGCACAAATAATTTAAAACATCCAACGGTTTCATAGAATATCTTGAAGCATTCGGGACTGGGCCGGCGCAAGGCAGGTTCAGCGTGTTCGCTGGAACCCGGCCCCGCGTTTTGAAAGGCCCCGCGATCTACGAAAATTATCCAATTAAAAGACACCGATTTTGATTAACTGGCCATGAGAAAATCTACCGCGCGGCCCTGCTGCTGGTCATGCAGTTTCATTTACCTGGTATGTCTTCGTCGTGCCACTGCCGCCTTGGATGCCGCTGTTTTTAGCAGAGGCATATTCCAATGATATACTCGCGCTGGTTTCCCATTCGCCCGAAAATTAACTTCAACTTTCTGCCGAGAATTCGGGTCTCGCAGTCCGGCTTTGTTTAATATATCATGACGTGTATAATATGAATGTGAAGCAGGAAGTTTGATAATAAACATATGGGAATCTGGCAGCGATGAGGCTCTCGAAGATTCGGCAAGACGCTTTCGCGGTCCACTCGAAACACTGTTGGTATTTACTTGCTTTTCTTGAGAGTGTCGATGGTGATGGTGATGAGAATGATGGACTGGGGGTGGATCTGGAGACATTCCGAGTTGTGTGAGTAAGCGGTGGGTACCCTTTCGAGGATTTGCTGCATTTGTACTTTCAGTTCGAGCAGAAGCTCCTGAGGAGAGGCTGGTAGAGAAAACGAGAAATGTGGCCAGAGACAGCCACAGCACATTCGGCCTTCTGCAACAAACACAAATAACTCTATAGGAATTTTTTCTTTTCTAATTAATTAAAATATTTTTTTTTAATTTTACTTAATATAAAAGATTTTTACGTACTACATCTATATAAATAAACTGAAGTGGATCGTTGCTAAACTTTATCCAAAGTCATTTGAAATATTTATATGTTTATTTCTTTATTATTAATCAGATTTCACTGGCTATTTGCAGTAAAAATAGCCATCGATTCTCATCTATTACTTGAGGAATCATTCTACATTGAATTTTTGACGCTTCGATTATTATTGTTAACCATTGATGAAGACATGGAGGAATCAACTTAAAATCAAAAATAACGGTCGATTCTTATCTAATAGTAGAGAAATAACCTTATTGCATTCCATTTTTGATGTTTTGACAATTAATTGTAACCTCTTCTGAAAACATGGAAGAATTGACTTAAAATCAAAAAAGACTAATAAATTCTTTTATGCAAACAACTCAAGCTGGATGAGACCCCATGTAATTTTTGGCCAAACCGTCAAGTGCTTAAATTCAACCTAATTGAATACTACAATTTATGAATTTAATTAAAACCATGGGTTCCGTAGTCTTTACCTGAGGACCCTTTGAAGTCGCGCTTGCCGCGAGACCGATTACAATATTTATTTTACCCATTCTCCGCATTGAATAAAGTAAAAATTACCTGAAATCTGTAGTTTTTTTTAAGCATTTAACAGGGAGTATATTTTATACTAATATGAAATTTAAATGACTTCATTCGTACTGGATATGTCAATTTTTTTAAAGAAGTCTTCTTTCCAGTAATTTTTTATTAATTCAAGTGGTTAATCCAGATATTTCGAGAGCACTACGGCACCTCGCCGTTATTGTGATTTATGAATTTCCCCTGAGAAAGAGGCGCCGTAGTGCTCTCGAAATATCTGGATTAACCACTTGAATTAATGACAAATTTCTGGAAAGAAGCAATTGAATTTTATTCATCCTCTTTTAATAAGTATATTATACCCTAGCAATAACTCCTTATTGTAATTATTTTTCAAGATTATTGATGTTTAAAGGTTTCCTTCTTATGAACTTTGGGAAGGGCCAAAAGGGAGTAAAAATCAAAAAATTTTAAAATTTCCTCATTGAGTCTTTATAGAATGATGATAAATGGAATAAATTAGAATTTTGACCCATAAAGTGAATTTTGATAGTTTGACCCAAAAAAGGGACGGAGAAAACTGACTCTGACTGTTTCAGAAACTTATAGATCAAAATATTATAGCCATTTCAAATTAAAATGACTCGAAAAAATATGAAATAGGAAAACACAATGTTCAAATTCGTATTCGAGGGGGGGAATGATGTTCATTTATTGTTTCTCATAATCTTACTAGAGTTAAATTTTTCAGAAAATACAAAATGAACTTCTGTTATAAAATTTTCAGCTGGTTTATAATATTGTGATGAAAATTTGAAAGTTGAAAATTCAGTTTGTTTATAATTATAATGTTTTGAGAAAATTTATTTACAAATTAAATTGCTAATTATTTACTCTATTACTAATTCTATATACTTATTTAACAATCAATTTTTTAATTTTTTACTTAACCCGACACAATAGAATTCAATAAAATAATAATTTTTTTTTTTTTTTTTTTGGCTTTTCGGCCTTTCTAGCCATAAGCCATTTACGATACTAATTATTTTATTTTTAAATTTGTCTCTACCTCGGGGGTCAGATTTTCAGCCGGATGCCTCGAGTCGGATTCGAACTCGGGTCCTCTTGGTTAGCTGGCTGACATGCTACCGCCTAGCCTACCCGACCCCCCCAAAAAAAATAATAATTTGATAAAGAATAAAAAAGAAAGATTATATAAACTAGTCATTTCAGATGAAAATAATTAATCGAATAAAAATGTGATTTGACCAGAAGTCCGGTTTATTTTTTAAAATAAACTCAAAATTTGAATTAATATAATAAATAAATGAATCTATTATTGTAATAAAAAGATAGGTATGCATTACACTAGCTTCTTTTTGTATAACATTGAAACTTTATTATCGTTGAACACATTTTAAAGTATTTTACCATGTGGTGATTTTAACTCATCAAATTTTATTGAACAAAAACAGTTATTTGATAATGTTGTATAAAAAATCACTTTATAACTTTATTTAATAGTTTATAAAACAATTTTATGTTTTTAAGGCCTTTCAAAATGCAAATGAACATTATACATTCAAAAGAGAAGGTTAGTGAGAATTAATTCTATTCTGTATTATCCAATTGGACACCTGAAAATGATCTTAAGTAGGTAATAAAATGATTCATTTGAAAACATTTCGTCAAACAAACATTAGAAACAATATAACAGTACACTGTAGAGAGGAATTTTTGATAAAGGAGACCCTATCTTATTTTAATCAGTGTCTATTTTTATTTTTATTTGTTATAAACGAGAACTGGCACTCTAAACGAAGTTTGGTACAAACGTTCTTTCTCGCGGCTTGAAACAATCGGTTTCAAAAGCTAATAATGAAGCTTCCAATGACATTATATAAGTACCTTGAGCCGTGAGCGAACTACCGAGATTTCGGCCTGGATATTTATATAAGTAGACTTATCATGCAATATTTTTTTCTCAAACCGGGACAATTTCGAGAGTTTATTTTGAAATCCAAAAAATGAGCAACTTCTATATGATTTTACAAAGAGAGAATTATATTCAGCAAAGTATTTATGATTCAAAAGTTAGCCTTTTTTGGAAGTGGTTAACAAAAAAAAAACAATTAAGAAGTAATGACTAATTGCACGGAACTAATTTTGTTGTGGGTTCTTAGTGAAACATTTTAAATAAAATAAAGAAAATTTTCTTTACTCTTAACTAAGCTTAATTTATTAATATATATATATATATCACTAGCATGAACTCAGGTTAAAAATTACTCTCCTCCCAGGAGGCCCTAATACTAGTATTAAATCACGAATAAAAAATATTTGCTCACTATATTTTAAAAAGTCTGAAACGTGGAGAAAAATATTTTTCAACTATGATTTTTTTCTCTTTGTGTGCCTGAATTACGATACCCACGATAGCCCAAGAAAGGAAAGTTAAAAAGTTCGTTTGTATCAATATAGAGGACTGATTAGATTTTGGAATATCAAAAGGCAGAAAATATTTTTTGATTTATTCTACTGATATTTTAACAGGGGGTTAAGTATAGCTATAAATGAGGAATTTATATTTAAGTTTATTAATAATTATAATTACTAGAGCAGCTTTAGTGTACCGAGTCATGAAAACATTTTCACTTTTTTATTATTTAATGCTCTGGTGAGCGATTCTTTCATTAGAATCTATCTGATCGATGAAAATAATTACAAAGAGCGCAGATAGAAGAATCTCTCTTTCTTTAGAGCTAATGTCTATTGCAAGGATACCAAATACAAGTTCAGACCTGTTTCAGATTAGATATTAATTTCTTAATTTCTATTATTCTAGGAATGGCCTTTTGCACTCGGTTCAAAACGATACTCGTTATAGAGAGAGAAAATATTCAATTGGACTTAATTAAAATTCAGACGAAAATGTACAAAAGAAATTACTTGTTGCGGCTCTAACTAGCAAGCGTACCGGGTCTTGAAAAAGTTTTTACTTTCAAACTGAGAAAGTCCCAGTGAAACCGAGACGTATGGTAAGCCTACATATAGTAGGTACTTATCCTTTTTTACACACTTGTGTCCATATTAACAAAGATTCAAACATAATAATGATTTTTCAATTCTATTGATATTATTACATTTCGATAAAAATCATCAGTTATTTATACATTTTACAAATTTAAAACTGATTGTCTATTTTCTTTAATTCTATTTTTGTGGGACAGAAAATTATGGTAATGTACCTTTTTTTTAATAAAAATGATGAGAGAAGGAGTTACACCAAAAATGTGCAATCCCTAAAGTCCTGGGTTGTCCCCTCCATCGTGAAAAGAGGAAGAAATAATTTTATGGGCTGGGCGGGGGTCGAAGGTATCTGTGGATACGGGTCTTAAATAGCTGAAGGTTATAAGTCGCGGGGAAGATGGTGGCAGGGAGCGAGTTCTAGTCTATGGAGGTCATAGGGATAAAAGAGTTGGCGAAAGCGCTTGTTCAATTTTTCTCCAATTTGACAGCGAAGGGGTGCTGAGCGTTCGAAAACCGCGTGTTTCTCGCAAAGAGGGTTTTAGGGGGGATAATTGATTTTAGCTCGACTGAACAGACACCATGATAGTATCTTTAGTACAGGGAAAGGGCAGAAACGGTTCTTCCGTGAGCCAGGGAGTCGAGTGAGTTGGTTAAGGCGGGTCTCCTATCAGTTTAATTGCTCGCTTCTGAATCGCATCCAGTGTAGCAAGAGAATGCTTGGAGGCACCCCTTCACAGATGAGAGCCATATTCGAGACAGGGACGAATTTGAGCTTTATGCAGTATAAGAAGTTGACTGGGATTATAACAGCGTCTAGACCTAAATAGGAGACCAAGCTTGCGCGCTTCCGATACTATAATAAAAATTATGTAAAATTGCAAGGTGGGTTTCACATAAAATAAAATAAAACAAAAGTGTGTTTAGATTTCGATAAGTTTCGGGTTGTCAGCCCATCGTCAGGAGTTAGAAAACTGAATATAAATTAGAAAGATGTTTACAAATAATAATTTTTTGGCAACAGGTATGGTGAGGGAAGTGAGGGGAAGACATTCTGAGAATTAATATTTCTAGCAAGATGGAACAAGTGGGTTATTCCGATACTATACTCCATTTAGCCAGTTTCTATTGAATATGATAGTTTTTATCACGGGTTAATGAGGGAGTCGAGTTTTAGCCAGTCAAATTTTTATTCTGACTGCAAGGCCTGGACTTGGGTCACCCGTTCCAACATCGTCACCGAGACAACGATGCAGAAACGGTAGCTGTAGCGCGAAAGGCCACCGTCGGGCCTCCCCAATTAATGTATAAGTTGGAGAAAAAGAAATTTTTTTCCAAAACTCCTCACTGCAAATTATGGTGATTTGGCATTTTTTTGTGAACGAACAGTTTTAAACTTAATATAAACCTGCAGTATATTAATACAAACTTATGAGCCGTATTTCAGCTCAAAGTAATAAATAATAAAATCTAATCTGTTTCCCAAATTTTAAATTTACAAATATTTTGCAAAGAGAACCAATTTTCTACGGCTTTATCTCATGTATAGGAATCCAGAAACACAGAGAGAGAAAAATTCTATTGAAGGAGACAATAAAAGAGTGTATGTCTTCTGGTGGAAATATATATAAATAAATTAAAAATTTATAATTCCAGCAAAAGACACACTCTTTTATTGTTTCCTTCAATTTATAAAAATTCTGATACTCTCGGCAAAAAGAAACTTTCAATTTAATGAAAAATCTATGTTTAAGAATTATTTTCCTCCACTTTTCAGACGTTTAAGCTAGTAAATAATCGAGTGAATCGACAAAACTTCCTCAAATAAAATTTGAAAAGATATTTAATAATAATAATCTTTTAAAGAAGGAGCGCTAGTTGTGAATTAGGATTTGAATTAAAATGCTAATCACATAAATATTAAATGAGTTTAATTTAAAATCCAAAACTTATTTTCTTTGCCTGAGATTAGTGAGGGATTCCCCCCGGCTACGTGCCTGGTGTTCAAGAAATCATTTAAATCGTTTCTTTGCGAGATCGAAAACAAGTTCAGAATCTTTAAATGGATTTATGATTTATCATAATAATAGCTTTAAGCAGATCAGAAGTCATTAGGAAGAAGAGAGCAGGTATTGTTTTTATGCTACCTGCTCTGAAGATCCAAGAACGTTTTTTATAAGGATAAAATATTATACGATAATGTAGCTAATAAATATTTACAAATAATAATATATATATATAATGCAAAATGTACCTTTAATTTTTAGTTAAGTAAATAATAAAGGAAAATATTTTTTATTCGTCTTTTAATACCACAAAGCTATAGTATCATGATTATCTGTTTTTTCGTGTGTAATTGGGTGTCATTTTTTTCATGTACAATATAATGAGATCCAGGACACCATTTGTTGTCATCAAGGAGAAGAATTATTAACGGTGCCCCTAAAATAAAACTTATTATAAGAAATCCCGATGAAAAATCCCGTTAAAAATAGGTAAGATGAAAATTTGGCAATATTTCCAATGCAAGTAAGATGCAAAAGTCGAAGGAGAAATAGGAAGAAGATCGTGTTGGAAAACGCCTCTCTCTCCTCTGACCCTGACCGTCGTCGCCAAATATGGTCAACCTCTGCAGGACCGGTCTTCGGCTACTCCGACCGAGATGTTGAGGTGTCTTTGGTGGTTGTAGCAGCATGCTTCTAGGATATTTATACGGACAAGTCAGGCAGGACAAAAGTCAACAGGCCAATGGCAAAGAAACAGTTCAAATGACCCTCAAGTTGTGAATCTCAGGCGCCATATTAACATAATTGATGCTGAAAACACATTTCATAATAGCTACATAATCTCACAATCTAGCAGAAAGGAAATAAAATCATGTACTAGGTATTTAAAATTTAAAAGAAAATATTTCAGGGAAGTAAAATTTTATTTGATAATTTCTTATCAAAATTATATTGAGCAGAAAATTATAAAAATAAATTTATGTGGCTATCCACATGACTTTACCATACATCTGAGTCCTCTCTTATATTTAATATTGAATTAAAATAATTTATAATTATTTACGAAAGAACCACCCCCTCTTAATTTTGGGTCCATTATCAATTAATAATATCTCCTTTTAATTATGATAAATCAATCAGCTTTCTTCGATTTTTTTGAAGATATTTTTAACCCCTTCCCCGCTTTTTTTGGTCACTATCAATTTCACATAGTGAGTCATTTTCATAAGGTTATATAGGGTGGATTTGGGAAATTTCGTACAAATCAATTAAAGGGTCTATAACTTATATTGATAGTTTTATTTTTTGAACTCCCCCCCCCCCCCAATTTTGGCCCGTGAAGAAAATAATAGCTCTCTTTTTTATTATAGGTTCATTTTATAGTAGGTATATTTCATTTTACTTGTTTTTTTAGTTTGAAAATCTTATAATTTTAATTTTTACCCACCTCCCCCTTAATTTTGGGTTTGATTTCAACCAAAATCTAATCAGCTCTTAATCTCAATGCACCAAAACTTCATGTGATATTTCGTTTTGATATTCACACTAGTTTTTGAGCTAGTGCGTTCACAAAAATTTGGAAACATAGGTACCTACTAATAACGTGCTAACAGTCATTTTGACAAAATAATTAATTTCTCGAAAAATATAATTATTTGCCAATTTTTTTAATCAAAATAGTTTCAGCCATATTTTGAGATATTTCGAATAAAAAGAAGCAAAAAAAAAACACTTTTACACGATTACAATACTTGACCATATCCTGTAGTGTAGGGTAAAGTAAAAAAAGAAGAAATAATTTATTTCAATTCGATAGAACCAACTCACAGCAACTTTTCAAATAAAAAGTAATGTGCAATTATTTATAAGCACAATAAAAATTAAGATGGTAAAAATGTATTAATATTTATTTAAATTCCATTTTGGAATTTCAATTGTTACAAATAATAGAAATTAAAATTCCAAAGATAGGGTAAAGCCATAGATATTAGCCCCCATAAGCAAATTTACCTTGTTTTTACTCAATTACTGAAAGCCCCGAAAGACAATCAACTTAAAAATTTTCTATAGGAATGCTAAAAGTACAGTTCTTTTGGCTCAAATAAAAATTGTAAGATTCTGGAACAATTTTTTAAAAGAGACTCAAAGTTCAAAAAAAAATCTCCAAAACCTAGCTATTGGCTCCTCTACTACATCTGGTTGCGCCAATCGCAACCGTGAGCTTATTGCATGTGTGATCATCGTTTTTACGATTTTTGTGCAGAAAAAATATCTCTAGGGCAGTGTTCGTCAACTCGATGGAACAGCGCTAGGGAGGCGCTCGCTCTGGGAACAGCCATAAACAAATTTATGTTTATTTATATAATTAATTTTTTCTCATTCTTGTGGAATCATCGAATCTGTGCAGATCATGTTCTGCTAATCAGAGTCCAGTCTCACATTTTATTCTCATATTTTTGCTTGCTGGTGTTCATTCTTCCCCATATCAATTGTAAATTGATAAAATATCAACTAGTGAGTTGATATTTATGTTAGAACACCACAACTGGACCTCTAATCTTCTGCTTCCTGGTAGCTGTACCATTTTCTCTCTCAGTATCGACTTCATTGGAAGGAAATACACATTCGTCTTATTTTTGGTACAGATTGGCCTGGAAGAAATTCTCACATTCAACGGATTCGTCAAACCTTCTCAACAAACTGCTAAGTGAAACCATTTAACCTTATCCAATTTTATTACACACTTTTCTACAATTCCTTCTAACTGAAAAACTCTCTCACTTCTTATTGAATACAATCCATTTGTTTTTGAACAGTTCATCTCTTCTACGCAAATAATTTCTCAAATCCATTTACCTATTATATTTATTTTATAAATAAATATGGCCGCCTTGTCAATGGCTAATTAGTTCTTATTTAATTTTAATTAAACATTTAATCCTGTTACTACTACTAACTTTAATTGAAAAATTGTTAATTAGATTTAATTAATTAATTTTAAAATTCATTCGTTTATTTGTCTCAAATACTTTCTGTTTAATTAACTTATAATTTACCCTGTTAATAATAATAAAAATAAAGTGATAATTTCTAATCATAATTCATATTCACAATTCAATTGGACTTTGCAATTTTTTCTCAGATAATTTTCTTGTTATATTTTTTTTATTTATTCTCGACTTTCAGAGGTAAGCAAGAACCTTCTAATTTAAATTCAATTTCATAATATGGTGATAATTTAATCACATTAAAACTAACATAAAAGTTTAAGTGCGCTGAGCAACTGAAAAACTTTTGGAGTCACTGTTATTATTTTTTAATCCTAGCATATTTTTTAATTTTGTTGAACTTTGAATTTTTCTAACTTTTTTCCACCCTGACTATCAGTTGGCTCAACCATACATCCATTGGCCCAGTCTTTCTACAATTATTGGCCCACCCTGCCAAGGGCATGTTCTTATTAACAAGCATCCTAAAACAACATTCTTCATATTTCTGGCTTTGCCCAGAGAAATTCTTTGAAAATATAACTGTTCTATGACTTTATAACGAAAGTTCTCTCCTATCCATATAGTATAATTTAGTGCGATGAACTTGGTTTCGTAAATCGATTCAAAAAACCTGAATTTAAAATTAAAAATTTTTAGACTTCAAGGGACCCACTAATTATCTATACAAAATTTGGTTGTTTGGTCCAAGGGCCTAGATTTTCATTTTTTGACCCCCCCCCCCCCCCCACGTAAATGGCAAGCTGTACTAAAAGTCAGTCGATTCTATATGACTTGAAGCCTCCGTGGTTAAATTTTCACCTCGTTTGGTCAACTATTGAAGGAGCTAGAGGTTTCGATCACCTATTTCAGATTCTAATCCTGGACCAAAAGATGACTTTTTGAATTTGTTTGAAAGTCGGAACTGTATGGTAGATTTTGGCACTCCAAAAGTTTTTTGGACATGCCTCTTCCAACAGCTTCTAAAGCATTTCGAAGTGCCTCTTCTGTGTAGGGTTTTTGGGCTATTTTAGGCATTTTGGCTGAAAAAACACCTTAATTAGTAATCAGTGATTGGGGTCCCTCTATCAAATCAGGATTTTAGTATGTCATTTACAAAAGATAATTGCAGCAGAAAAGACAATCAATATCATAAAGCAAATATAGGACAATGTGCAATATTGTTTTTTTCAATAAATAGTTATAATTAATGAGGTATTATTAAAAAAAAATTAACTTTCAGTAATTTCAATCACAAAAATATAAACTTTAACAGCAACTTTTCAAATAAAAAGTAATGCGCACATTATTTATAAGAACAAAAAAAAATTAAGATGGTAAAAATGTATTAATGCCTATTTATTTAAATTGCATTTTGGAATTTCAATTGTTTCAAATAATAGGAATTAAAATTCCAAAGATACGTAATCTAATAAATATTTTTACAATTTTCTCATTTTTCTCAAATTAGCAAATAGAAATTAAATAAACTGCAACGGGGATCGTTGCTAAACTTTATCCAAATTCATTTGAAATATTAATATGTTCTTGAATAAAGTACTTTAAAATATAATTTTACTAAAAACTTTATTTAACCTTTTTTGTGGTCCCCAAGGTACTTAATTAGGATATTAAATTTCATCAAAATTGGTTGTCATTTTCAAGATATTTAGAAAAAACTAAAAAAGTACTGAAATAAAGTACTAATGTTTGTGGACCGATATGTACCAAAAACTAATCAGCGCTTCATTTTGTTAAACTAATGGTAGGTTTTCAATTTCATTTCAATCAGCGCAAAGGTGTGGAAAAAATCGTGGACGAAAAAAACGATAACACACATACATACATACATACATCCATCCCCACGCACTTCCAAAAAAATGGCACTTTTTGGCCTCTCGGCGAGATTCCAGGTAACTTTTGGCAAAACCGTCACGTGCTAAAATTCAATCTCATTGAATACTTCAATTTGTGACCTTAATTGAGCCCATGGGTTTTGTAGTCTTTACCTGAGGACCCTTTGAAGTCGCGCTTGCCTCGAGAGCGATTCCAATACTTTCTCCCATGCTTCGCATTGGATAAAGTAAAAATGAATGTCCAAGACTTTGCATTCCTGGAAGTTTCTTCTTCTGGCCTTTTTGTCTCTACGACCAACCTAACTATTAAATTTATTTATTATAAAAATATAATTCATCTAATTCATTGTACTGTTATTTAAATGATTCATTTTTATTGATGTCTTCTAGGAAAAGAGATCTTCCTAATGTTAGGATGAGCATTACCTAATTATTTAAAAAATCACTTGTGGTTACTTTAAAAAATTCAAAACTGCGTTCCATGTAAAAAACAAAACAAAAACTAAACAATTTTCTTTGTGAAATTAAAATATGTATTTCTTCGTTTATTTTTTTTTCAATTTTCTGTAATATGAAAAATGATAAATTGAGACGTTCTGATGTGGCCATCCACTTGACTTTACCATACACTCCTGGTTGAGTTTGGTACAAGGGCCTAGATTTTAATTTTTTGATCCTACAACCCCCCCCCCATTTTTGGCAGTTAGTTTTTGCATTTTTAGTATTCTGGTAGCCCACTGACTATGTATACAGAATTTGGTTGAGTTTACTCAAATGGACTAGATATTTATTTTTGACCTTTCCCCTTAATTTTGGCGCCAGAAAAAAAAATATTTTCGTTATTATAGGTTTATTTTATAGTATATTTCAATTTTCTTGTTTTTTTATTTTGAAAATATTATAATTTTAATTAAATTAAATTATGGAACGAAGAAAAGATTTTTTTATTATAGACAAAAGGGTCAGCCGGGATTCAAACCCGGGATCTTCGGATGTGCGCTGCGACGCCTTTATAAGAACCTTATTTTTTTCAATTTAAAAGCTTTATTTATAATTTTAATATTTACAGATACAACATTGTAAATCAATACATTACAAGTAAAACAGAAATACGTGATTATATGAAATTTACAAATGTTTTTAATTGTTCCTTATAAATAGTTTCCTGTCCTATGAGCTTACAAGGGCGGATCCAGGGGGGGAGGGGGCGACCGCCCCCCATAGAGGCCCGTGCCTGGCGCGAGTGCAACACGTGCGTCGCACGCAGAGGCCAAAAACGGCGGCCAAATCGACAGGGAATTTATAACAATTTTTTTTTTATTTTAATGAACTTAAAATATGAGATATGAAATTTGTAAAAAAAAATTTGAAAAAACATTTATTTTTTTGAAAAATTTTAAAATTGAAAATTTAGTTCTATCTGTGTGTGTGTGGCGTCTCTGACCCCCCCCCCCCCCCCGCTTAGACAATTCGATCGTGACAAAAAGTAGATCTTATATACATAGGGCACCTTATATACATTCTCCCCCCCCCCCCATAAAAAATTCCTGGATCCACCCTTGTGAGCTTACACTATTAATATATTTTAATTTTGTTCTTAATAATTAATAATATGAGTATAATTAGTCTTATTATGCAATTTTGTTTTAATTATCCTTAATCTAAATATTTACATATTTAATTTTATTTTTATACAGGGAAAGATTCTAGACAAATAAAAACCATGCTTAGGTTTGTATCCTGTTTGTAGGGTACACCCTGTATGATAAAGTAAAAATGATAATTATTGCAAAGTGCAGACTCTGATGTGCAGAGGGAGGATTTTTATTCTAACAAATTGACACGATTTTTTATTTTGCAGGAAGTTTGAGAAGTACCGACTTATTATACCCCAAAAAATTTTGAAGTCTGCATTTATTTGATTTTAATTATACTTTGAGTATTTTTAAAAAAACTAAATGAAAGTTTATTTATTTATTACAATGCTTAGTGAAGTTATAGTATAATTGGCGAAAATCAGCATTTACTAGAGGCTATTAATCGGGGAACCAAAACTATTATTCTTATGGAAGAAAATATTTTTTTTTGATAACTTTGTAGATATATGATGAATTCGTGTAATTAATTATTAATTCTATATATCTCGAAGAAAAATCACGCTTATCGTGATATTCGACAATTATCAAGCTAATTTAATTATGGTACATTCAGCCTTCAAATTGGTTGGGAAAAATAATAGTATTTTTTATAATTGTTTACTTCTTAAGAGCTTGTTTACTTGATATTAAAAAAATGATTCTGTTTGGGACATGAAATGAGTTTTTTGTTGAAGAACAAACGACATTTTAGCTCTCGTCGCCTTCTGTGATTAAAAAGACTCTCTATTTAATTAGTAGAGCTTTTAATAAAATCCAAGAATTAAAAAGTATTATTCCTTTAAAAAAATTTCAAAAAATTTAATACTCAATAATTATTAAAGAATTAATTTTATTATTTTATTAATGAAACCTTAAGCATGATTCCATGAGAAACCCATTCCTGAGCTTAATTAACTCTGAAGATAAAAAATAAAAATAAAATAATAATAATAAAAAAACCTAATAATATGTAATAATGTTTCAGAAGTAAAATTAATTTATATTAATGCAATTTTATTTTTAATTAAGCAGTAATTCGCTTTATTCAGAGCGAGAAGAACAAACCGCGCATGAAGAAATTCTTGATCTGGTTATAAATTAGTGTAATATAAATGGCTGATTCTCAAAAAAAATCGAAATTGATGTCTTTGCTGATTCCTGTGAAATGGGATTCTAAGTTATCGTAACAAAGAATTTTTTATGAAACTAAATCCCTAAGGGCGTACCAAATTATAAAACAGATTTATCTTTTTTATCATAAATAAAAAGTATATGTTCAAGTAAATATGCAAAAAAATCATTCCCTCATTTATGTGTCCCAACCGCCAAATTCACATAGATTCAAAGATCTAATTCGAAAAGCTTCTTATAACTGTCTGCAATTTTATTATTTATTCATATATAATAGTAATGTCTGTACATGAATGTGTATATAGTTTAAACATGACAAACGGAAAAGTCAATAAATAAATTTTTAAATTCGTCCTTAAAAAATGAATCATTCCCTCAGTAGGATTAAATCATAATTTCAAATTATATAGTGAACGCTGCCTTATTTTTTTGAGAAGTTAGCAATATTGATATTCTAAAAATATACCAGACTCGACTATGAGTGATAAGATTTAGTGTTAAAATTATTAAAAATAAATTTTTTTCCAAGTTTACATTTTGGGTCGTCATTCCCTCATACCGTGTTGTAAAAAGTTAAGCGCTTATTTATGTATCATTAATCATATATTTGTATGTGTTCCTAGAATTAATATAGTATCGCATATTCACATGTGAAATTATAAGGTTATTTTTTCTACATTTGTGCAATAATGTTTCGTTTTCTCATTCCCTCACATCCTCATGCAAATTGTTGGAGTTGGTATTGTAAGCGACGGTCCAGTAAACCTGTACAAGAACAAGTTCATGTTCCATGTTGTCTCTCACCATTTATCATATTTTTTTCCGGATATCACATATTTTTCTTGGAACTATTCAGAACTATATTGACCCCCTCACCCCCCTTTAAACTCAAAAAAGTTGGGGACCACTATAACTTTTTAGACAATTAGGCCATGTACTATCAAATTTACAAAAGAAATTCCATAATAATTAAAAAAAATTACCAACAAATTATCCTAGTCATTTTTAAATTTTTTTAGAGAATCAGCCAAATATTGAAGCTGCTGTCATAATTTTCAAAAACAATTAAGGGGCGAAAAATGAAAGGCTTACTATTAGAAAATATCAATTTTAATCCATTTTTAAAGCTAAGATTTGTCTTTCTAGCTAAAACAAGTTAATAGCAAATTTGAAAGGTTGAATGAAAGGGGCACAATGCAAAAATAAATCCACGCAAAGATGAAAGAGAAAAGTGGAGTGAAGAAAGAAAAGTGAATGAGCTGGGGGTTCCCCCTATTCTCTCTCTTTCTTTCTCTCTCACTCTCTGTAATTAAAGATGCACTATTCTTCTATTCATTCGATCGACCATTCAAATTTTTAATCATCAGTGATGATCGAAATATACGATAGGAAATATCTCCAAATAAGAATGAACAATTATTACAAGATCAAAAGGTAATTTTTCTTTTCTGGCATTATCATTCAACCTTTCTTACACAGTTAGTATTTTTTCCAAGATTCACAACGGGATTTAATTCAAAAATGAGCCAAGAAATCAATGGAAGATACAATCAGCCTTGATCCCTTAGTCCAGAGGTTCCCAAACTGTGCGACGCGGCCTCTTCACTTGTGCACCGCGAAACTTCATAATTAATTGAAGCAAGATTTAGTCTAACTGGACAATAAACAAATTTAGAAGCTAAAAATTTATTTATTATTCATTTTTATCTCTTACTTACGATTAGACATACATAAAGCGAAAGAATTTAACTTTAACACTTTCGAAAAAATCTGAAATGTATTCAAAGGATCAAAGGGTCTGAATTTTGGAATTTCATAGAAAAATAAACTATTAATTTACAAAATATTTTTATCTATTCTATTACAAGAGCATTGGCGTATTTAGGGAATTTTCCTAGGGGTAGGGGGGGGGTTTCTAGGCGGGGAGGGGGCAATGAGTTTTGTAGTGAGTATTTATCTAAGTTTCCACTTAAATTTCGCAATTACTGCCAAATATAATTCAAAGTTATAGTCTACAAAAATATTAAACTCAAAAAGAGTTTAGTATAATAACATTTTCGATACCCCCTTTTACCATTCAAATTTCATTTTATAATAAAATAATCAATAGTATCATATAAATTAATTCTTTAAAATACTTAGTTTTCTTTTTGAATGACATTCACCTAAGGCGTAGAGTACATATTTTCATAAATATATAAGGTAGACTTTAAGTTAATAAATAATGCTAATTGTTTTTAGCAGCTTTGATTCATGGACACTCATTGTTATGGCCAGGAAGTTTGGAAAACCGTAGGGTTTCGGCGTTGCGGTGAGCTGTAATCTAGGTTGCCTAGAATGCAGGCTTTAGAATAAACAAAAAATCTGTTATTTAATAATAGAATTATTGATTCGATACTATTAAAATAATAATTGTTTTCGGAGTCCTGAGTCCCTGGAGCGAGCCCTTGTCGCCAGTCCTAGTACTGTAGTCGTATATTTATATAGGCATATTAAATTTGAATATCTGAAAAGATTAATTTATTACAAAACTGTAGACGGTACCAGTAATTTTGAGTGAATTTATAAAAATCAGAAAAATAATCCTTAAAATTCAATATATGAGATTTCCGTACCGACTCTCTTGAGCCTCTCTCGATACCTAAGAAAGAAAGCGATCTTATTTAATCGATATCAATTAATAATAAATTTGCAACACCTTGTGGTTTTATAATACCATAATAAAATGATAAATAATTTCAATTAAATATTAATAATATGAAAATAGCTTTCCTCTGACCTTGTGTCTTGGGACGCTGGTTACCAAACCTATGGATAATACATATAATCGAATATTTAAATTATTTTATTTATATAATAACTAGCTTCAAGGCCCGCCAAAGGCGGGCCTTTCTAGCCAGGGGCTTCGCCCCTGGACCCCCACGTGGCTCTTTTATTGATGTTTTATACACGTGTAAAGAACACTTTCATATATCAACTCTTGTGAATTAATTGTAATAGATTGATGAAGAGGACAAAGTATATCTCTTTATGAATGAATTTAAAAAATTTATTTTTCCAGCAGAAGACAATATTTTATTGTCCCCTTCTGCTACTCAATTATTCGGCAAAAAGAACCTTTCAACTTAAATTAAAATAAAGTTTTTGTCTTGTAAAAATTCAATAAATAAGGTAAAAATCGTCATTTGGGGAGAATTATCCAATTAAAAAATTAAAAATAATAAACTTTTAAAGTTTATTATTAGATTATAGAAAATTTAGGTTTAATTAGGCTCAAAATAGGTTTTTAATAATTTCAATAGGCTGAAATTTCCTAGATTTCAAAACAATATAACAATGGGTTTTCTAATTTTTTTGTTTTCTTTAAAGAATTCTACGGGCTAATTGAATTTTGGTTTTAATCTTTAAAATATATTTTTAATCATCATTGAGTATACAGTCCTATGACTGGTTTGATGTAACAATGTTTAATGTCTCCACTCGATTCTGTCCCCCGCCAGCTGTTTGACCTCTCTAAATGTCTGGCATCCCATATCCCCAATTATTTGGTTGAAATATTCTAATCTGGGTCTTCCCCTTCCCCTTTTCTTTCCCACCTCCCCCTCCAAGATATCCCTAAGCAGTCCCCCATGTCTCAGTGTGTGCCCCATCATCTGACCTCTTCCCTTCTTCAGACTCTTCCACAAGGTTCTTCTTTCTCCGATTCTTCCAAGAACTTTTTCATTTGTAATTTTATCCATCCATTTGATATTCATCATTCTTCTGTAGCACCACATTTCGAAAGCCTCTAATCTCTTTCTCTCCTCTTCTCTAATTGTCCAGGTTTCACACCCGTACATGGCTATGCTCCATACATATGTCTTCAATAGCAACTTCCTGTTTTCTAAGCTGATTGAGGAGGAGCATAGTAGTTTTTGTTTTGAATTAAACCCCATTTTTGCTTGGGCAATTCTTGATTTAATTTCGTTTTCGCTCCTCCCATCCCATGTTATTTTACTTCCCAGGTAGCGGAAATCCTTAACTCTTTCTAGGTTTTCTTGGTTAATTTTGATGCATTCCTGTCTCGTTTGTTCTTTTTTGTACATACTAGGACCTTGGTTTTATTCTTGTTTATTTTCATTTTGATTTCTTCTATTAGGATTTGTTTAATTCCATTCAGGGCGTCCTCTAATTTTTTTTGTTGCTTCCTAGAAGGGCAATGTCATCGGCAAATCTTAACATAGCAATATTTTTAAAGAAATTCCAAAATCTAATTAATTCCTTTCAGTTAGTTTAGTTAGTATAGTTTCAATAATCCTTTATAATTAACTTTGAAATAAATTAATAATATTGAAATGAATGAATGAGCTCGAATACAAAAGCCAAAAGGCTTAGTTCTTTTGAAATGGCTGAGGGTCTTAAATACAATAGAAAAAAGATGAGGTGAGATTCCCAAGGGTATTTTTAAGAAAAATGATTTTTAAATAACATATTTTATTTTAAATAAAATATTTTTCATCTATATATATATATAATCAAAAGCTTGGCTGAAACTTTTTTTATTTTTTTCTACCCTATTAAAGACGGTTTTCAGAATTTTTTTCAAATTTTTTCACTCAACCCAAAAGAAGTTAGGAATTTTTGTAAAAAAAAAATAGCTTTTTTTAAATAACCATAACTTTTTCAAAAATTTAGTTATCATGACGATTTTTTTTTAATTTTTGGTTTTAAATGTACCTTAAAAAAAATATAGTTTTTTCAAATCTTTGTTGCAGTATTAAATTCTTCTTCAACGATAATGTGGTTAGAACTATTAAGAATGAATGACACTCAAAAATCTGACAAACAGGGCCACCAACACATGTTTAGTTTGCTAGTTTAGTTCTTTTATTGTATGGCAAGCTATGTTGGCTAACCTGAATTTTTTTTAGTTTTTCCTGAATTTTCCAATTTTCCGGGCAACTTTTCCAATTTTTTTTACGTATTAACCTGAATTGGAGTATTACGAACATTTAAAAAAAAATTAGTCAAATCGGTTCAAGCATTTGAGAGATCTGCGCTTACAAAGAAACAGAAATTCATTTTTATTTTATAGATAATATTAAATATTCTCTGATTTACATATATTAAAAGATATTTCAATATGGTATATTGAATTGGGTTTATAAATGGGATTTATAAATGAAAAGAAAACGATCTTATATTATTGATTTAATCTATGTGAAGGTAGACGTAATCATTCTAATAGAAGAAAATAGCATTTCAATTAAGAATTTAGTAGTTTAAATGAAATGTTATGACACTGGCGCAGTGAGTCGACTTTTTCTTCATCACATACTCAATCGTATCTATTGACATTTCTTATCTATGAAATATTTTCTTTTATATTTTATATCAAATAGTTTTTATTAGAATATTTGCATTTTAAAGGGTAGTTTATTTGAAGTCTGATTGGAAAAAACGCTAATTACTACTTTGAAATAATTTTTAAAAATATAAAATTAAAAGATATTAAAAAACAATCGATTATTAATAATTATATTAATAATTTTTAACGAAATTTTTAAGAAAATGGTAAAAAGCTAGAAAGCCGTAACAAATGACTCGTTGATTCCGGGTGACTTGCCCCTTGATATAACAGACCAAAAGAAGTATGTGAAAGAAAACAATCTTATTTTATCGATTACATCTATCTGAAGGTTCACAGTATGTCTTTTCTATAAGAAAATAGGATTTTGATTAAGAATTTTGTAGTTTTAAAAAAATTGTATGAAAAGATTCAATTTCTTCTCTACAGGAGCAAATCAACTATAAATGGCCTAAATTTTTATTTTTTTTCTCAATAGATATTTATTCAAATCTATTGAAATTTCATATCTGTGGGTGTTTTTATTTATCTTTTATATGAAATAATTATTATCAGGAAATTTGCATTTTAAAGGGTAGTTTACTTGAAGTCCAAATTAAATAAACGCTAATAACTCCGTTGAATTTTTTTTAAAATATGAAATTAATAGATATTATAAAACAATCAATTTTGAATAATTAGCTTTAATTTTGAATGAAATCGGTTAAGTAGTTTTTGAGAAAATGGCCAAAAACTATCTGAACCGTCAAAAAACAATGTTTTTGGAAAGCACGAGATGCCCTTGACAAAAGTTAAAAAAATCATATGAAACGAAACATTGACTTGTGACATGGAGGTGAATTTTTAAAAGGCTTCTAAAACGGCCTTTCATAGACGGTTTTCGAGGTTTTTGACGATTTTCTCAAAAACTACTAAACCGATTTCATTCAAAATTAAAGCAAATTATCAATAATTGATTGTTTTATAATTAGTATTAATTTCATTTTTTTTTAAATTATTTCAAAAATGTTATATGGGTTTTTTCAAATCTGGCTTTAAATAAACTACTCTTTAAAATGCAAATATCCTAATAAAAATAATTTGATATAAGGATAACAGTAAATAAGACAGAGATATGAAATTTCAATAGATTTCAATAAATATCTAATGAGAAAAAAAATAAAACTTTTAGGCATTTCTAGTTGATTTGCTCCCGGAAAGAAGAAATTAAATCTTTTCATAAAATTTCTTTTAAAATACAAAATTCTTAAGCAAAATGCTATTTTCTTTTATTAAAAAGTTTCTATGAACCTCAAGAAAGATTAAATCGATAAAATAAGTTCGATTTCTTTCTCATTTTTAATTCTTTTAAACCACTTTGTTTTATTGAGACGTTGGTTGGGTCTTCTCTTGGCATTAGATAGGGACACATTCTTTGTTTTGGATTCATGAAGTTCATTCACTTTACACTATTGAAATATCTTTTAACATATTAAAATTGAATACATTTAAATAATAAATAAATAAATAAAATAATTTAAATATACGATTATACCATCAAAAGCGATTAGCCTGGCGTCCAGGTGAAGCGTCAGGGATCAGTGCAAAACAGTTCAATAATTATTATATTAAATAATTAAAAGTGTTAAGACAAGTTTATTAAAAATGGATTTAAAAACATTAATTTATATGATAGGTATATATAACTATTTTTATTGTTTTATTTGAATACATTCAGGGGAAAATTTTCCAGGGTGCAACATCGTATTTTTGCTCAGGCCCCGAGAAACATCGACAACTCACTTATTAATATATTTCTTTAATAACAATTTACAGATTTTTATATTGGGCCACTAAATATTTGAAAATTAACCCCATCTTCAGTTGTTGCTAAAAAATTCAATTGAACCAGAAGAATCAGTCCACGAGAGACTCTTGCAGAGTCAACTTGTAATGTAATTACAATTTTAAAACTTCATTCATATACAATACGAAACTTATTTTGCTATCATGTGTTAATAAAATATTATTATTATTAAATACAATATTTTTTTTTAAAAGAGAAACATATTTTTATTTGTTTATAGGTCAACGAGCTTTTCGTGCGTGCATTCGGCACGCCCTCGAAGCTCGGCCCTCCAGGCTGGTGCCCTGGCGGGCAGCGTCTCGGTCCAAATATTTTATTCCTCTTAAAAAGCCACACTCCAAATGTATACCCGTAAACTACCGAAAATACATCGTCTCTTTAAAGTTTCGCCTCTTTAATTTTTGAGTGGCGAGGGGGGGGGGGAGGAATAATTATCAATATATTTAATGTTTCTTAATTTAAAATGAATTGGAGTCTTTCATTTCAAAATTCGAGTCCAAATTACAATTATATTTCAAATTTGCCTCGTTAATTAATATATATTTAATGTTTCTTAATTTAAAATCTATTGGTGTTTTTTCATTTTCATTCGAGTTCAAATGAATACAATATTATCTCGACACAAAGTCTAAATCAAAAATATATAGTTCTAGTAACAGAAATCAAGATATAAATATTAATGTTGCATTGGTGTAATGGCTAGAGCTGATGCCCCTAGTTCAAGAGTTCGTCGGTTCGATTCTAGGCAAGAGAGAAATTTTTTTAAAGAAATTTCTCTCAGCGTTGTTACAAATTAATCTAGGCTCTTATATATAGTATATAGTCATTGTTTTTCTTATTTTTCTCCTATGGATCTCGCAGATAACCAATAGTTTAATGTAATCATGGGCTCAAACAATGCCCCGCCCCCTTTAAAACTCTTTACCCCCTAGAAAAATCAACTAACCTTTTAGTAGAATTGACAAATTTTGGAAGTAACGAAATAATTTAATGTGAAATACATAATTGATGCCTCGTAATAAAAGAGTTTCGATTTTTCTAGGGGGGGGTAATGAGTTTTGTAGTGGGGGCACTGACCCCTTGTCCCCTCCTAACTACGTTCATGTACAAGAGTATTTAGAGAGGCCAAATTCGGTATTTGTTTTGATATAAAGCGAAAAAATTTAACTTTGACACCCTCGAAACAATCTGAAACGTATACAAAGGGTCGCTCCTGTGGTCTGAATTTTGGAATTTCATAGAAAAATAAACTATTAATTTCCAAGATATTTTTATCTATTCTAATACAAGAGTTTTTAGAGAGACCAAATACGGTACTTGTTTTAATATGGGTATGTACTTTTTCTTAGTGAAGGGAGCCATGGAAAAATGTTAATTGAAAAAAGGCGTCGCGACTCGGAAAAGTTTGGAAACCCCTGCATTAGCCCATGATAAATTGTGAAATTTCGGTTTATTCGCTTTTAAAGGGTCAGTCTATTTTTGTATAAATTAGCCTAGCTTCTATGTTAACCATAACATGAATTCTCTTTACCGGCCTGGTGAGAGAGATTATTTTTAAGTCGATGCTGGCTAGAAGTTGATCTTATGAGTGGACTGTATCTTTAGATTGATTTAGAAACTAAAGGTGATGAATAAGAACGCCAAATTGATTTAAATATATATGTATGGGGTGATTTTATATTTAGTTGAAAATAAAACTGAGTATATTTACAAAATGATGATTGGTGAAGAATGTTGAAGGTATTTGCCTTGGTAAGATGAAAGAGTAATCCGTTTGAAGAGCCTGGGTCTGAATATTAATATATATATCTATTCATTCGGTAGTGTGGGGTCCACAAATCTGATAGATAGTATTCAGTGTAAGGTACCAGATTGTTGTGGTTGATCTATGAAAGGTTTTTTTTTTTTTTTTTTTTTTGGCTTTTCGGCCTTTCTAGCCATAAGCCCAATTACGATACTAGCTATATTTTTTAAAATTTGTCTCTACCCCCGGGGGTCAGATTTTAGCTGGCTGCCTCGAGTCGGATTCGAACCCGGGTCCCCTGGTTAGCTCGCTGTCACGCTACCGCCTAGCCTACCGACCCCCCCTATGAAAGGTTATCGTCATGCAGAGCTGGATCTAGGTCTTTTGTCAGGGGGTCGTGGATTTAAGTGAACTGTGCAATATTGAGTCTGGAAAATTCACGAAATTCCTTTTCGACATTCACTAAATGCCGATTAAAGTAGCAAAATTGCTTTCGTCAAGTCTTGATTGAAAAACTAGATAGACAGCATTTGCACCCCTCAGGTAAGTGTAATAGTGTCTCATTGTCTTTATTTTCAAAATAGTTGAGTTATCAAAACCATTCTTGTTTGTCGTTGATACGAAGGAAATGAGTGAATATGTGGAATGATTCATAAACTCAAGTTTAGCCATTTCTAAACAAAGTCAGGTACAAAAATCACATAAAAACGGCCTCTGGAATTCTCTCACACCTTCATTAAAAAAAATAATTGTACTTAAAGATATATTTATTTGGATACATTGAGGATAATTAAAAAATATTTTTTATTTTTGACTCTATATAGGTACAATTCGACCCTCCCCAAAATAATTATTCGATTAAAATTTTAATACAATTTTCGATTTCGGCGAAAATGAATACATATCTATAAATTCTAAATTTCAAGTTTGTAATATTTTTATTTTATTTATATACCTACCAAATGTCTTTACATGTTGGAAGGACCTGATCTGAGAGATCACTTGTGTTATTTTTTGGGTTGGTGACCGACTAGGTACACTGAATAACAATTCACTTATATGTTTGATTATTTAGATAAAACCGCTAATGAAAAAGTCCCTAAATATTTTCTCTTAATACACGCTAATATTCGATGTTAATATTAATAATAAATTGTTTTAATTTGTTTTAATAGAAAATGGCAAATAAAATTGTGATTTAGATTAATTAAACTTTAACACTCTTCGAGTTACCATAGTATTCATCCTAATATATGATTTATTGCTTGGATCTCGTTACAATAAGTTATTGAGATTTTTACATTTTAAAACTATAAAATTTTATTAATAATTTATTAAAAATATTTATGGTAAGTGGTTAAAAACTTAATTTTGTCTTGCCTAAGGTAGATTTCTTCTGGGTCTTGTTTCATCTTCTTCATAGAAATTTGGAAGGGCAATGTAAACTTAAGCTAATATTTATATTGGACAAAAAAAAATCATGATCGACCCAAGAGAGAACCCGCCCGCCTTCTGTTTTCCTCTTCGCAAGTTATCGGAATATCAATCAATCAATTTGAAAATCATTTTTCAAAAGACGTAATTATATGTTACAAAATTTGGAAAAAAAATTGGGTATTTAATTCCAAGAGCTGTCTGTTTGTTTGTCTTTTCATTTAAAGAGGGCCTCTCCCTTAGTTTTTTGCACCCTTAGCAGGTAGACAAACGCCTGAGACTTTCACATCGAAGAAGAAGTGGGCTAATATAAAAAATATAATTTCAGGAGAATTTTTCATTTTTCGTATTTGGAAAAATTTAAACATATATTTAGTTTTTATTGCATAACTAAAAAATCACATTTTTATTGATTTTTTAGAGATCTTATCAAATAATTAAAAATGGATATAATGCCCTGAATTTATGCTTTCAGAAGTAAATAATCGTCCAGCTATGATGGATGACTTGCATAGATAAATATAACTAAAATGTAAATTTTTTGATTATAATTAATTAAAATCTATATTTTTTTAATAATGTTAATAACTAATAAATTATGTTACATGAATGTTCTTTATTTCTCTCAGGGGTTGTAATCTTGATTACACTTTGTTTCCCTTTAGTAAAAGGAATTTGTCTCTAGAGTTTGGAATTTTCAATGGAAAGAGAATTCTAAGAGGGTAGGTTTTAGAAGTTAAGATGAAATCAGAATCAGACTATATTATGTACTTGTAAAAGATTATGATGAAAAATAGTACGTAAATACAAGTTAGAATAATATCTAATAAACGAAAAGTTTTATCTCTTTAAATTAAAGAAGAAACTGCGCATGATAACATTTATTATTTTAGCGAAGAACATATAAAATATTTCAATGGTAAATTTTCTTAGGGGATTTATTTAAGAATGTTATTAGAAGGCGCCATTTAATTATATAAAGTTATGTTTGCACCTGGTATGCTTTCGACAAGACCTTGCAAGTGTTTATTTAATTAACCGAATGTTTTCTACATTTGATTCAATCGCGAATCAAATGCAGGGAATTTTTGTCAAATATTGAGTGAAAATAATATCTAAACTTATATATTTCTAACTTGAAATAATGATTTTAAATAAATTTTATAATTTTTCTCATTAATATATCAAAGAATAATTGATAAATCAATGAGAATTGTTTTTGACCGCGCTTATTTGAAAAAGATATTTATCGCGAGACTACTGCGGATTACGCTATTGGAGTCTGCGGAGTCCCATGTCTGGACCAGGAGAGAAAAAGATGTGATCCACTTAGCTACAATCCAACATCATTTCGCGTATGGCCCGCTAGACATTCGGATGGATCACCAAGTGAATTTGAAATCTCAGATGTTATATATTTAATCTCCCAGACCAGAGCGCTAGGTTAATTAATGACAAGCATCTAGCATACATGCTAATAGACTTGGGTCTCCGCAGACTCCAATAGCGTAATCCGCCGTAGCCTCGCGATAAATATCTTTTTCAAATAAGCGCGGTCCAAAAACAATTCTCATTGATTTATCAATTATTCTTTGATATATTAATGAGAAAAATTATAAAATTTGTTTATTTAATGTTTTTTTTATTTTTTATTTAGTAATGAAGGATCTTCATAATTCAAAAAATAGTTGTATTAGTAAAATTTGGCTATTATTTCTTGATATTAAATCGAAATTGACGTAAAAAGGCAGCCATTTTTCGAAATCATATAAAAGTTATTTTCTAACTAAAAGATTCCAGTTTTTGGGTCAGTAATTAAGATCAAATGTATATTTTCAAAATACCGATAGTTTTAATCTAAACATTAAAACCTTTTAGCTAGAAAATGTATATTAGAGGAATATAAATTTAATTAGAAATAGCTTATGCACATTTAAATGAAATAATAAATATATGGTATATTGTATCACGAATACATCGGCAAATAGTCAAGTAGAATAAGTCACACAGTTTTGCCAATGAACTAAGCAGATGTGTACCTACATACAATCATGTTTTTGATATAAATTTTTTATTTTTGGTATAAATTTTTTATTTTTGGTCACACAAATACATAGGCTCATTGTTTAACTTATTATGTAATTAGCATTCGCTGTGGGTTAGTATTTATTCAGTAATCATTTGAAATTCTGCCATATTTCGTCTTCCCATGGATCCTACGGAACAGGTCTCCATCAGTCCATACTTGATACTTAAAAGACACTTTTTATGAGAGTATCTAAATGATTTACTCAAACAATTTAATCAAAATATGTAATTAATAATCGTGAGATAGCTATTAATATTTAAACCTTAAAAGATGTGATTTTATAAAATATATTATTATTAAATTGAGGGTTTTAGGGCTAAGATCTTGGTATTTAGTTTCTCTTATTGTTAAATCAATATAATATTTATTTTTATGATAGAGAAAACTATATCTAAACTCGGTAGACTCTTTGTAAATTTTGTTGAATTTTTAATTGTTTGTCAGCCAGTGGTTTGAGCTAGTAAACTAGACATAATGATGCAGCTTATTATAATCGCAGTTCTGCCAAATTTCAAATCATAAGCTAATGCAACTGTTTGAGAGCCGTCCATATAATAACTATTAGATTTTTCTTAAATTTCGGAATTTTTATAGGCGAAAGCTCTGAAGTACATAATAAAGCAAAAATCTAATCAGTTCTTTGTTTTGGGAATACGAACAGATTAGCTTTAAAAACCCTGATAGCACAGTCGTTCTAGAAGATGTCTAATAAACACCAAGATATCTTGTAGACATCTTAAAAACATCTTAAAGGCAACTAGACCTGATTTATTAGATCTTCTAGATAGATAGATTTAAATCAAAATACATTGTATTAAAATCTCCGAGTGACTTCTCCCCCTTACAATGACAGACATTTTATTCCATAGTTTAGCGGAATAGACAGAGAATGCATGATCTGACATAGGATGATGTCCTATGTATGGGAATTCGAAGGTCCAGACCATAAGTCCGCAAAGCTCTGGAACTTACAGAGTTTTTAAACAGAAATTTACTATATAAGTACTCAGGGGACTTGCTCTTAAACAGATTGAAGAGAAGATAGAGCGTGTTATCAGGGAAGAACCGTTTAGGACTTTTTGTTGTTCGGAGATCGGACACCAGAGGGACTGAAAAAACCCATGTCTAAAAATGATTTTGCTTCCTTTTCAGATATTTCTATATACGAATAAGTGAAAAAACGCAAGCAAGTAAATAACATTTTTGGTTAATTAAATACTCCAGCTGCCGTCTAAATGTAAAAAAGTGGAAGCTTATGACCAGATCTATAAACAAATAATAAATCAATAGATAATTGTTTTTGAATGAGGGTAATTGGACGTTCGCTGTCAATTGTGATCCCTAACCGATTGCGATTGAGATAGACCAAGGCGAAGAGAAGTGTGAAAGGTGAGGTGGAATTTCTCTATAATTTCGAACGTGTTGTAAAGGATTGTAACAGGACCCGTGGGTCATCTCTGTTGTACCACTTGGCACTATTTGGCCGCTTGTTGGCTTTTTTCGCTGTTTTCTTTTCAGTTGCAAATAGAAGAATGGTCAG
The DNA here is from genome assembly GCA_024734495.1 of Forficula auricularia. Classification (NCBI taxonomy): domain Eukaryota; kingdom Metazoa; phylum Arthropoda; class Insecta; order Dermaptera; family Forficulidae; genus Forficula; species Forficula auricularia. Next base: position 901,347 of record JALMQS010000722.1, read on the forward strand.
TCAATCAGTGACTTTGGGACGTCACGTAGCGTCTCACGTTGTTTCGTTTGAAAGGCCTCCGAGCCGCGGCGAATCAATCGACCATTGATGCAGCAGTTAGGCGATCTGCAAGATGGCGGTCTTGCGTGTGAACTCGGATTAGGGCACCCTAGTCTGCTTTCACAGCTCAGCTTTTTGCCCATTAGCACCGCCTCACCACCTCACGGACGATGGCTCGATATCCATCAAATAAACCGCATTATTTCCCTACTCTCTTCCCGCTCTATTAATGACAATTCCAATTTCCCAACCACAATCTTAATTCCTGCTCAATTTTAAGAAATTTGAATTTCAAAATCAATTTCATTCCCAAGGCAATTAAATGAACGCAAGTGCAGTAAACGAAATATTCGAAAAGGACGTTAAAAAATGCATAGCAATGTTGTAAAGACAAATTATATACGCGGAACTCACGATATGATAATTCAATGATCAATTTCTAAGAGATTTAAGAAACAGAATGTGAAGATATTCATTAAATAGCTCATTTTTAGGCTTCCATAAAACGTATTGCTGTTGATACATTGCTTCTTCTTTCTACTATGGAAATAAAATCGAAAACTGATCAAATCAGAGATTTGGTACACACATAGACACACATACAGAGAAATCATTGGATAAAATTAAATAGACCCATCAGAAAGTGAAAATTCAAATTCTTACTTTTAGGTGCATCCTTAGAAATTATTTGGTAAACAAGTATTTAGGAAGACCCAAAACCCTTCATCTAAGCCACAGGGATGCCCACAGGCGTGGGGTTGAAAATTGTTGCAAAAAGCATTATATGCTAAAAATGGTCAATTAACTTAAACAAAAGGTAATAAAAACATCTTATATTAATAATTCTTTAAAAGTAAATAAAATACCTATAATGTACAAGGGAGGAGGGTTACTTTTCATGAAAATGGGGGGGGGTGAGTCATGAAGCTAGAGGGGATAGGCACCCCTGTAAATCATCTAGCTTATGATATATAATTATAAATTATATAATTTTATTTAGAATTACCTATATTAAAAAATTATATATGGATAATCAAGTATGTTAGCAGGTATTTGGACAGGAAAGTTGCAAATCAAAAAATTCTCTTTGATTTACGCGAGGTTTCGCCAACTTTATTTTGATTTCATCAGGAGAAAAAAAAATGATGTTACTTTTGTAATTTCTCTGAAATTGTCCTTTTTGTGTTTTTTTAGACGCTAGAATAGCCAAAATAAAATTGGCGAAACGTCGCGTAAATCAATGAGAATTTTTTGATTTGCTACTTTCCTGTCCAAATACCTGCTAACATACTTGATTAATTAAATAATATGGATCCTATGGACTTTAATAATTATATATGGTATATATTATTTTTTTAAAGTTTGGACCTCTCGAAAAAAATTCCTATCTTTATGCTAAGTACCTTAGTACCTAATTTATAATATCGTAATAAGTTAAGAGAAAAAAAGAATAAAGAATACAATATAATTTCAAATTATTTAGACTTTAGAAAGTCCATAATGCGAAGTCTTCTGATTAGAAAGAGATCGGATAGGTATTTGGATACTATATTATTATTTAAATAATGGCATGGTGAAAATAAAATACCAATGTACAAAAAAAAAACTTATGTTAGTTTTTAATTTAATTTTCTAATCAGAGAGCAATAGAGAGATTTGGATTTTTTTTTAGTGAATAACTAGAGCGTTTAGAAGATTACCGTAAGCGGGTGGACTCGGATTGATTCTCACTTAGGTCAGCAAATACTCATCAAAACAAATAAAGAGGAGTAATTGGGAACCCAGTGTTAATAATTTTTAAAAACATTACTATAAAGAGAATACTCAATCCGAGAGCTAAACAAGAAGTAAAGAATTTAAATTAAACAATTGGAGCATAAATTGTAAACTTGGTTTCCCACATATTTTAGATATTAGGCAATTTTGTCACTGAACGCTTGAGTTCGAAGCACTATCACCCGAAATTTCAGAAGTTAAAAAGCCCAAACAAAATATTTTAGCACGATAATGAACTTAATACGAGCTTTTTGAGTTATCGTTGATACCTAAATCTAAACACAATGAGGAACAGGAAAAAAATCAAATGGTTTTACCCTGGTTTAAAAAATTCTGAAACACCAATAAGCAATAAAAAAACCGACTTCAAAAAAATTAAATGCAACAAATAAAATAATAAGAACTCAAAAATAAAATAAAATGCACTAAAAGGTATAAAATAATTATCTAATTTAGTTACAACTAAATGACGAAATATTAACATGAAATTATTTTTGAAGTCGGTTTCAAAAATATACATTTTATGAATCGAACTCGACGGATCTTACTTAGTACGTTTGGCGAGTAAGCTCGCTTATATAGTTTGTTTGGCACCGACTTCAAAAAGTGATTTCATGTTAATATTTTGTCGTTTAGTTGTAACTAAATAAGATCATTATTTTATACCTTTTAGTGCATTTTATTTGATTTTTGAGTTATTATTATTTTTTTGTTGCATTTAATTTTTTTGAAGTCGGTTTTATTTTTTATAAAAATTATTTTTATTTTTCTCTTTTTAGTGATGTTATTAATAGTGACTTGATATAATACCTTGCATGCATCTCGTAAGAGAAAGCATCGGGCGAATGAATCAGAAAATAATAATAAAATTCAATTCATAAATATAGAAATTCTCTCGAAACGTTTGCGGGTTTTAAATGAATGTTTTCAGATTTTTTTTATAAAAGATTTTATTTATTATAATTTCGATTATTTTCCCATAAGAATTGGAGATTTACGTTTGATTGATCATATCATTAGAGCTTGACCAAATTAATATGAGACCACCCCTAAGGTACCCCTTTCCAATAAAAAAAGAATCATCGAAATCGGTCCACGCGGCAAAAAGTTCTCGCTGAATGTACATAAAATAAATAAATAAATAAATAGTTAGGTTTCTTGACTTTCTTGGAGCTATACTGATCCAAACGCAGATAGAATCATTAAAATCAGTTCATAAACAACGAAGAAACAATGCCTGAACAAACATACCAAAAAAGGTCCAATACCTACCAATGAAATTTATATTTTTACCAATCGGAAACTAGACTGAACCCAATGCAAAAAAATCATCAAAATCGGTTCACAATTGGCGAAGATATCAGGTAACATAGACACACAAAAAATTCAAATTGAGAACCGCCTCCTTTTTTGAAGTCGGTTAATAAATAAAAATAAAATGAAAATAGTCCAGCGGGGTAGATTTGATGTATTTAATTTCTTTCTTAAAATGCCATCATGTTTTCGTCAAAATAATGATGCTAAACTTGGCAAAGAGGAAAAAGCTTTATAATTGGATTGCTATACATGATAGCGACTTTTGAGAATGTAGATGTGTCAGTATCTTTCAATCTTTATACAAATGAAAAAAAATAACAAGATTTATTAAAGGCAATAGAATTTTTTCTAAAGAGGTCAATCTATTCCCTACTTAGGTAGTTTTATTGTTAATTACAGAACCCTGAAATAAAATACATCGTTTTGGCTTGTTTTTATATAGAATTTATTGCTTGAAAATCACTACAAAAAATTTAAATTTATTTGTTTATATTTGCTTTATAAAATATAAATGAAAGTAAATACGGGAACACGTGCAATTCTTAAGGTTCCGAGAGGTAGATTCGGCTGGGACGTCAAAATAAAATTTCCTAGGAAGCATTTTTTGGCAGTCGATTCTTAAACTGTCCTGCGGACTTCTAGGGAGTCCGCGTAGCCATTACCGAGGGTTCTCGAAATTATAAAAAATGGTTGCAAACAATTCAACAAGACGATGAAAAGTCAATGAGATTATTGAGCTTTCAACTCTATATAATAGACTTTACATGCAATTTTATTATTAGTATTAAAATAGTTAGCTTGTGTTAAGGAGAACTAGATGCTATTATAAAACTCTTACTATACTTGATTAATAGAAAATTCTTGATTTCGTGTCTGAGCTTGTTTCAATGTCTCCAATGGATATGGACTTGTCCTCGACATGTATCTGGTGATTGTTATAAAAGCGCCCAAGATTATATTTCACACCCTTTTCTTTCTATACCAGGGTGAGACATTCTATCCCAATTGCATTTCAGAGAATTTATTATTTTTTTAATTTTTATATCATTAATTGTTTTTAAAATATTTCCAATGAAATAAGGAAATTATTTTTCCGAAATTTCGGTAGATTCTTTTCATTAGCTTTTAAGGAAAGAAAAAATTTATCGAATACATTTTTATTCATTAAATAATTATATACAATGAATTTATTTTTATTAGGTAAATTTTTTAATCAAATAAATAAGAATTAACAAATATTTATTATGGGGTGTTCATAATTAGTAGAGATTGTGGTGTTGGTGCTAGGTGAAACATCTTTAATAAATTTAATAAAATTTTATTTTATGGGGTGTTCATTTAAGAAAATCAATTCATACGAAATTTGTTTTTAATAAAATTAATAATTTATTTTTTCGAATAAGCTAAAGCCTGCTGGGCGTAATTAATTTGATAATAAAATTTCCAAATCAAAATGATTTAATTTTTTTATTTTCGTAAAAGAATCGAATTCGATTTTTTTTTCAATTTTTCAGGTACCTTCAGGTAAATCCAAAAAATTGAAAATCTCTCTCTTAATAATAATATTAATTGTGTGATCAAATAAAATATAAATTTTTTGGCACCAGAACGAACTGAATGATTCTGTGTTCTTGACTAGTGAATGGGGAATCCGGACCGAGCAAAAAATTATACCCTACGTTTTTGAATTATCGTGGAACCTAGACAGATCGACAATAGATATTATTATGGGACCTGAATGAACTTTCTACGACCTTTGTTTTTCCGCTATCGTGGGTTTTGAAATCCGAATTAACATATAGAATATTTCTCAGTTTCAGACATTTCTGAAACCAAAACACAAACAGTATAGAAAGCAAAATATTAATTAAACTACTTAAAAAATTAAAATTAATAACTTCTACGCATATTTATTTTTATTTCAAATTATTTATTTCCAGTAATGAAGCTGTTGAAGCTTTTATTTTTGTGATTAATTTTATTAAAATTTTAATTTTTTGTTTTCTTTTATTTTTATTTTTATTCATGTTTTTTGTTTTTATTTATGTTTTTTTAATTTTATTCATCTTTTTGTTCATATTTTATTTTATTTTTTATTTATTTATTTTTTCTATTCATCTTTTTCATTTTTGTTTTTATTTATTTGACATAGATATGTATAAAATTTTAACAATGCGACTACTGTAAATAGAGAGGGGAGAGAGAAAATGTAAATATTACCACCAATTTTATAGACCTGATTTGTAAACTTCTTATCTGTTGTAAGAGGAGGCCCCCTCCTGCGTGGCCAAATAAATAATATATAATAGGGCGCCATGGAAAAATTTTAATTGAAAAAAGGCGCCGCGACATTGAAAAGTTTGGGAACCCCTGGCTTAGAAGCTACATGTCTGTGTTAGAGGGAACAGAAAAAGTGACGGAGATAGCCAAGAGGTCGCAACATAAGAGTTGCGATTTTTTTTTATTTTTGGTACGGAACAATAAAAATAGAAACATTTTCATTAGCCCTCCACATATCTGTCCCAAGAAAAAATCTATATTTAATGTTATACCTATTAATTTCTAAAAAAAAAAACTTAATAGGTCAACATGACTTGGGAATTCGTGAATTTTTTTTTGTACCAAGGGAAAAGCAAAAAATTAAAAACGTTTTATTTTTTATACTCGTAGAAGTTTTTAGGACAAACCAAATTATGAATTTATTTAAGCTAAATTGAACGAGTGCTCATTTTATGAAGAGCATATATTTCGTGTTGTTTTGAATGAACTTGAATGGCTGACAATTATGACGATGTTTAATTAGTGTTAATGGCCTTAAGATTGAAGTAATGAGAACCAGAAAGCTGCTTAGCTGTTTCCTTGTCTTTGTATTAGTTTCCATTCCTCGGTCGCTCAATCTCAACTCATTTATCTTGAATTAAAAACTGATAGGCAAATAATAGACCTTACTTGTTGATTGGTTTTATTATTATACTTCAGAATTAATAAATAAAATATACGATTCAAGTGCAATCGATTTATATATTATCGAATTCATTGCATTACTCCCATTAAATATAATCATTAATGTAATTTTAAGTTTTTAAAGAAAAATTTTGTTAAAAAAAAATTTCAATTTACCTAGAGTTAATGAAAATCTTAGAACTTCCTCTATATTTGATAAAAAAAGTAATTAGTTTCATTAGGATGATTTTTTCCGATTGTAATAATTGCCAGTCATTTTCATATCCAAACTTATACTCATTTTAAAATTAATTAGAATATACATATTTTAAAGGCATTTTTCGAAAATAAAAAAATATCAAAACATATGTATTTGAGTTAACTATTTTAAGATAAAAAAATAAATAAATAAACTGCAACAGATCGTTGCTAGACTTTGTCCATAATAATCATTTGAAATATTAATATGTTTATTCCAATATTATTTATCAGATAAACCGACCAAATGAATATATTTTAAAGAATTAAAAAAGGACCCTCTTTCTCTAGGGTAAAGTACTTTAAAAAATAATTTTACTACAAGCTTTATATAACTTCAAGGTATTTATTAAAATGTTAAATTTCATCAAAATTTAAAATTTAAGTCATTTTCAAGATTGTATATATATTTAGAAAAACTAAAAACGTAATGGAATAAAGTAATAATGTTTGTGGGCTGATATGTACCAAAAACTATTCACGCTTCATTTTGTTAAAGTAATGGTAGGTTTTCAATTTCATTTCAATCGGTTGAACGTTGTGGAAAAAATCGTCGACGAAAAAAAGGAATCCATACATGCACACGCACTTTTTGGCCTCTAGACACAATCCCATGTAATTTTTGGCAAATCCGTCACGTTCAACCTAAGTGAATACTACAATTTGTGACTTTAATTGAGACCATGATTTCCGTAGTCTTTATCTGAGGACTCATTAAAGTCGCGTTTGCCGCGAGATCGATTACAATACTTTAACCATGCTTCGCATTAGATAAAGTAAAAATATTTATGTGAAACCCACCTTGCAATTTTACCTAATTTTTTTATTATTAAAAAATGTTTCACCTTGAACCAACACCTATCTCCTTAAAAGTTATTAAGAAAATATTAATAAGTGACTTGTCGATGTTTCGGCGCCTGATGTGCACCCTGGAAAATTTTCCTCTGAATATATTCAAATAAAACAAACAAAATCGTTATATATATATTCATATAAATTAATGTTTTTAAATCAATTTTAAATAAACTTGTCTTAACACGTTTAATTATTTAATATAATAATTATTGAACTGTTTTGCACTGATCCCTGACGCTTCTCCTGGACGCCAGGCTCATTACTTTTGATGGTATAATTCTATATTTAAATTTTTTATTAATTTATTTACCTATTATTTAAATGTATTCAATTTTAATATGTTAAAAGATATTTCAATAGTGTAAAGTGAATGGGCTTCATGAATCCAAAACAAAGAATGTGTCCCTATCTAATGTCAAGAGACGACCCAACCAACGTCTCGATAAAACAAAGTGGTTTAAAAGAATTAAAAATGAGAAAGAAATCGATCTTATTTTATCGATTTAATCTATCTTGAGGTTCATAGTAACTTTTTAATATAAGAAAATAGCATTTTGATTAAGAATTTTGTAGTTTAAAAGAAATTTTATGAAAAGATTCAATTTCTTCTTTCCGGGAGCGAGTCAACTAGAAATGTCTAAAAGTTTTATTTTTTTTTCTCATTAGAATATTTATTCAAATCTATTGAAATTTCATATCTCTGTGTTATTTACTTTTATCTTTTATATCAAATTATTTTTATTAGGATATTTGCATTTTAAAGGGTAGTTTATTTGAAGTCCAATTTGAAAAAACGCTAATAACTTTTTTGAAATAATTTTTAAAAATATGAAATTAATAGATATTATAAAACAATTAATTATTAATAATTTAATTCAATTTTGAACGAAATCGATTCAGTACTTTTTGAGAAAATCGTCAAAAACCCCGAAAACCGTCTATGAAAGGCCGTTTTAGAAACATTTTAAAATTCACCTCCATGTCACAAGTCAATATTTCGTTTCATATGACTTTTTAACTTTTTTCAAAGGCATCTCGTGCTTTCAAAAAACATCGTTTTTGAGACGGTTCAGATGGTTTTTGACCATTTTCTCAAAAAGTACTGAAGCGATTTCATTCAAAATTGAAGTAAATTATTAATAATTAATTGTTTTATAATATCTATTAATTTCATATTTAAAAAAAAATTTCAACGGAGTTATTAGCGTTTTTTCAAATTGAACTTCAAATAAACTATCCTTTAAAATGCAAATTTCTTAATAATAATTATTTAATATAAAAGATAAATGAAAATAACACACAGATATGAAATTTCAATAGATTTGAATAAATATCTAATGAGAAAAAAAATAAAACTTTTGGCCATTTCTAGTTGATTCGCTCCCGGAGAGAAGAAATTGAATCTTTTCATACAATTTCTTTTAAACTACAAAATTCTTAATCAAAATGCTATTTTCTTATATAATAGACATACTGTGAACCTTCAGATAGATGAAATCGATAAAATAAGATCGTTTTCTTTCTCATTTATAATTCTTTTGGTCTTTTTATCAAGAGGCTGGGTCGCAAGTCACCCGGCATCAGCGAGTCATTTGTTACGGTTTTCTACCACTTTCTTAAAAACTATACAATCAATTTTCGTTCAAAATAGAATATAATTATTAATAATCGATTGTTTTATTAATATTAATTAATTTTAAAAACTATTTCAAAATAGTAATTAGCGTTTTTTCAAATTAGACTTCAAATAAACTACCCTTTAAAATCCAAATATTCTAATAAAAACTATTTGATATAAAGTATAAACGAAAATATTTCATGATATGAAATTTCAATAGATTTAATTGAATATGTGATGAGGACAAAAATAAACCCTTTTTCCACTTCTAGTCGACTTGCCGACCCACTGAAGACACTGAATGTTTTTTCATAACATTTTATTTACTAAACTACAAAATTTATCGCAAAGTCCCGCAAATGGTTAATGTTTTTTGAAATAAATATAACTTCCTCTAAGGCAATTTTAATATCATATTATTTAATATTTAAACTGTTGTAATTTGGGAAATCTCTTGAAGATTAGTCTTTCCTAGACCGCCTGATTTCCAAAAATCTCTAATTAGAAAAAAAAATACTAAAGCCTTTCTAAAAAGAACACAAAATCTAAATCCTAGATGTTCTAAAAAGTTAAAATTTAGCTTGTAAAAGGCGGTATGGTATGGTAACCAGAACCCATTGGATCCCAAAATTAAAAATCTTTAAAAAGAACTGGCCCACAATTTTGAGAAATTTAATCTTTCTTTGAAATGGTCTAATATCAATTAAATTACATTCAAGTATCAATTCAAAAATGAAGATAAGAATGTCGGATTTCTGTGACCTATAAAAAAAACCCACCTGCAAACGACTGCGTTAAAATGAAAATCAACAGAGAATTGTTCACAAATTATAACCTACAGACTAATAAGATAACTGTGAACTATTGGATTCAAGGCTTAGGTAATTTCAGAGATATATTTACGAAATTATTGACAATTTGAGTAGAAAATCCTAATTATCTGCACAATGTCAATGAACTATTATTATATAATTGAAAATGATTTTGTTTTATGTACCTATTACTACATTAAAAAATATTCTTACCTCAAAAATAGGTCAGGCTAACTGCCCGGATAGCAAGTTAGCGCTCTGATTCGACTCCTAAGGTGGCGAACGAAACCTTGACATGATATATACATGTAATCTACTAAGATCCTTGAAAAAATTGTTCTTATATAATAAATATTTTTCCTGATGCCATAAAATTTTTGAATATGATTTTGGTGATAGACATTTATGACAACCAATGGCCAAGCCAGAAAATTTTCATGGGGGGGGTCAATCCACAAAGTAAAATATTTAGTGGGAATTTTTTTTTTATTAAAACAAATAGGTACTTCAAGAAATTAAAAAAGAACATAATTCTTGATTAAACATATGAAATATATTTAATTGGGGTTAGTTTACCATAAGAAACGGTTTTTCGTTGCCGTTACTCATCCCATGAGCTCAGCCCTGAGAGAGGGGGGGGTTGACCCCCAAAACCCTCCATGGCTACGCCCCTGATGACAATCCCTGAACTTTAGGCATTAGAAGAAGAGGGAAAACGCATGATTCTTTTAAAAAAGAAAATTTATCATAAGGAGCCATTTATAAAATACGTCACGCAAAATTTCGACTTTTTGGAATCCTCTCCCCTTAGTCACGATACGTCACATTTTCTGGAACACCCTAACAAATATAACATCACAAAAGCTAGACTCCCCTATAATAAAATTAAAAAAGCCAACAAGTTAAGAAAAAAATTAAAATCATGTTTTTTAGACCCCCTAGCCTCCTAGACCCTTATCACATTTCATCATGCTAAGCAATACTCCTCCCTCTCCCTGTTTGCGAACGTATTTTATAAATCGCCCCTAAACACTGCAACACAAATGTTTCCCTATTATTTAAATCTGACTACTTCCCAAAAGAAACAATCGAGTATCTTTAAGGTCGTTAATCATTATATTTTTAGAAAACCTATTTAAATTCATTTGAACTAGAAGACTAGTCATTTATTTAATTTCATTTACAGCAAATTTAATAATTACTATCTTTAAACAAAATTTCCAGTTAATTATTATAATTTCAATTCCCTAAAGAAAAAAAATAAAATAATTGCTGAAAAAAATAAAACTTTATTTCTAATGATTTCCTCTTTTCGGAGACTTGTCTCTATTTATTTTCTCAGAGTCATTTTTCTCTAAAATTTTTGCATTAAAGAATTTCGAGACAGGGGTCGAATTTCAAGTTCTTAGTATTGGTGTCGATGTTTGCCGCTCATTATGCCTGAGATGACCATGTTTTCTCATTTCGTATACTTTTTTTTCATCAAGCATGTGTCTTGTTATTTTTTAAATCGTTTATTCTTTTTTCCCATTAAATAAGCAGCCTAAGAGGGAGGAATATTTTTTACATTTATTTTCCCTAACTTTCATTGATTTTATCCAAATTGACATTTGATATTTCTCTAAAGACATTTAGAATAAACTTATTCATTTCTTCGTAGGTAGTTTGTCGCCACACAACGAGTGATTTACCCTTTGCTAGATAAAAAAAAAAAAAAAAAAGTCAACACGTGACGAGTGTTAATATTAAAAAAAAAGTAAACACGTGACGGTGTTAATATTAAAAAAAAAATAACTATAAAATCCATGTATTTTTTCATTTTATTATTTTAATAAGTAAAAAATAAACTTAAATTTAAGAAATTATAAAATAACAAAATAAATTGTAAAAAATAAACTCCCAACCTTTAAATTCTTTCTGCTTATACTTGAATAACTTGATAAATTATTAAATAAATTTAACTTTAAAGGACATCATAGATATTAGAGAAATATTTTTACATTGCATATCAGAGAGGTTCGTCCCCTTAGGAATCGAACCCAAGCGTTAACTAAGCTTGCCGGGCCAGTAGCCAAACCCTTAAGACAAATCTCTCTCTGACATGCAACATATATAAGTATTATAGCTATATTTTTCACTCCCTTCAACTCAAAGGGAATAGTGAAAATTCCTGCTAAACTGAAAAAAGTTTTCAGTGACGGACCCATGGATTTTACAGTGAAAACAAAGATTTAAGTATCTTTTTGGGTGTCTTTTTTTGAAAAAAGATGGAAATTATTTCAAAAATCAACCCAGTATATAATATTATTAAATGAATTTAACTTTAAAGGACATCATAGATATTAGAGAAATATTTTTACATTGCATATCAGAGAGGTTCGTCCCCTTAGGAATCGAACCCAAGCGCTAACTAAGCTTGCCGGGCCAGTAGCCAAACCCTTAAGACAAATCTCTCTGACATGCAACATATATAAGTATTATAGCTAGATTTGGCCCGGCAAGCTTAGTTAGCGCTTGGGTTCGATTCCTAAGGGGACGAACCTCTCTGATATGCAATGTAAAAATATTTCTCTAATATCTATGATGTCCTTTAAAAGTTAAATTCATTTAATAATATTATATACTGGGTTGATTTTTGAAATAATTTCCATCTTTTTTCAAAAAAAGACACCCAAAAAGATACTTAAATCTTTGTTTTCATTGATAATTTATATTAACTAAATTGTAAATTATAAATTAAGTAAAAATTGTAACAAATAATTCTATATATTAACCTATTTGGAACAACAATAAACTGTATAGCCGGGTTTTTTCTCAAAGCCTTTTCCCGTGCAAAAAAAAATATTTAATTATACAAATGTAAGTAAAAATTACAAAAAAAATAACTTATTGTAAAATTAAAATTAAAAAAAAACTATATTATGTAAAAAAATCTACTGGGATCCATTTAAAAATGGCCCTTTTCTTTTTCATTGTATTAAAGATTAAGATACTATACTTCTTTTTGGATTGTTAGAAGTAACTTTGTAATAAATTGTACATATTTTTTATGGCTAATAAAACATCCTCTTAAAACAAAAAAAAACCCTTTGCTAGTAGAGGCTTTGATTACAAAATAAGTTATTATCCATCTTTGACATATAAGCTATCTTTTAGTGAACTTATTATTTAAATAAACGCCATGGTTTATTTAGACTGAAAAAACGACATAAAAACGTGGACTTAATCAAGAAAGATGCGAGTTTGAATCAATCTCTAAAATTCTACGTGACTTCAAAAAGCTTACTTTTCTCTCACTTAAAGTCAAATAATTTGAAAGCTTTTTAAGATTTCGAAATTCTCATTTTCTGCATTTAATACAATTATTATTTTAAATTTTTTACATAAACAAGTCGTGCATATTGTCATTTAAATTCAAACAACTCGAAAAATATAAAAAAAGTTACAAATATAGACAATTTAGTTTTCGTATTCATAATCTGTGCAACATTATTGATTGATTTCATAAATTACTCTTGTTTATAATTTTATTAGAATTGAATTAGTAATAAAAACTCATTGTGATATATTTTTTAGGTGTTTTATTGTTTCGTGAATGAAAAAAAAAATAAAAACCCGGAAAATATATATCTTTTCCAACCTTATAGAAACTCTCATGGCATGTGTTCCGGTAAAATAATATCAATAATTCCTTCAAAAGAACCCTTTGCGAGCATTACATGATTCGAAGATTCCAACCTCTATTAGAGAGGTGCTGAGCCATCTGACCAGCAAAAAAAAACTCAACACCTAATTTTTTTTATTTTTAATATTTTAATTTTATAATATTTATTTTTGAACAAATAAAAATCATTAATATAATTTCTAGGATAATTAAAAAAATATAAAAATTTTAATTAAAGTTTAAAAATGTCACGTTAAAGTTTATTTTTTCAAAAAAGTTCTAATATAAGTGTAAATTCTTACACTTAATTATCACAAATAATCAACAAGCGGCTCATCTTTTAATGATTTTTCGCAACTGAAATCACAAAATTTAATTTTTCTGGAAAAAATTAGATCACTTTAGAATCGTGTATTACTACCTCTGAATTTTATTACCACTTATTTTATCCTCTCCGGCAAGCTTCTGATCAGATTATCAATATTTTCTTGAGATAATTTCTCCCATTTTTCAAGAAGTTTATTTCTTAGATCTAGGAGGTTCTCAGGCATACATTTTCTGGTATTTCTGCCCAAAATATTTCATACATGTTCGATTGGATTGAGATCTGGTAGTACATTCCCTGAACGCACTCTTTTTTCCTGAAATGCAGGGTCTAACATATCTTATAGGTACTGCATGTTCTAGAAGTTAATTTTAAATGGTTGATGAATAAAAAAATTGCAACAATTTTCTAAATTAAATAGATATTTTGCTGGCTTCAGGGGAAAACATACCATTACTATAATCGATTAAGATCTTTGAATAAAACATCTCTAAAATAATAAAAAATTCTCGTTAATATGTTAATTATTCTTTGATATATTAATGAGAAAATTATAATTTTTTTAAAATATGTGATGTGGCCATCTCATACATTTACCATAAGCTGACCCTCCCCCTTCAATTTAGGAAGCTGATTTTCCCATTGATAGCCTAAGGCTATAAAAGGTAAGTGTTCAAAATTTGGTCCAAATCAAACGGTTCAAGTTTTTAACCCCCCACCCCTCCCCCGCCCTCTAATTTTGACCTGATTTCAACCAAAATCTAAGCAGCTCTTAATCTCAATATAAAATATCTATAAATAAAATTTCGTTTCGATACCTTCATTGGTTTTTAAGCTAGAGCGTACACTTAAATTGGTAACGCACCCGCTTAATAACAAACATTTTGAAAAAATAATTATAATCTCTTAAAATATAAATTTTTCTATGTTCACTATATAAGGTTTTATTGTAGACCGAAACGCAGTGAATTCATTCATTTTTTTTTTTTTTTATTATTATTATCAAAGTAGTTTCAACAGTTTTTGAGCAGGTATACGAAGCAAAAAATTTCATACACGATTACAATACTTCACCATTTTGGTAATTTAAAAATGAATTAACGAAGTTAGTCCCACGATCTTAATTAAATATTAATATAATAAATAATACTTTCAAATAAACGTGAGATCTCATTTCTTTGAATGCAGTGAGATAAAAAGAGCATGTAATGTTATTTTCCTAAATTATCAATTAAAATAATATTAAGGTTCGAGAAAATAAAAAAATAAGTTTGTTACTGGGCCAATAAATTTTTGTTTTTTTATTGTTTATAATAATAAGAAAAATTGAGGTAGATCCTAACAAAAAATATTTTTATAAGTGACGAATAAATTCTTAAATTATTACTTCCTCAAACAACTTTGACATGTGAGATTCTCATTAAATTCAATAAAAAGTTTTTTTTTACTATATAATAAAGAAAAATATGAAAGAACATCTATCCAGTCAAAAATAATTATAGAAAATCTCATTAAATCTAATGAGGATAATCTGAAAACATACTATTACCATTTTTTTGAAATTTAAATATTTTTGAAGAATTGTGAAAATTTTTCAATTCATACAGAAATAAGTAGTTTAAATAATTAATGTATAAAGATTTAAGCATCTTTTTTTGAGTTTCTTTATTTGAAAAAAGATGAAATTTTTCAAAAAATCATCCCAGGTCATTTAACCACAATAAATTAGTTTCTTAATATTATTGTGGCTAAATTACTTGGGTTGATCTTTGAAAAATTTTATCTTTTTTCAAAAAATATGCTTAAATCTTTACATTAATTATTTAAATAAAGGGCTCGACACTGAAAACTCTTTTCAGTTTAGCCTGATTTTTTTGGTTTTCTCATCTATTAGAAAGGAGTGAAAAATCTTAAGTTATATTTCTTATATATGTTGCATATCGGGGAGAGATTTGTCTTAAGGGTTTGGCTAACTTCCCGGCAAGCAAGTTAGCGCTTGGGTTCGATTCCTGAGGGGATGAAGCCCTCTGATATGCAATGTAAAAATATTTCTACTAAAATCTTAGATTCGTTTCTAAATAAAATAAATTCGTTTCTTAATAAATAGTTTAATTGTTAATTTTAAGATCTTTTAAAATTAAATAAATAAATAAATAAATAATAATTTTAGAATTAATAAATAAATTAGTAATCCTTGACTCAAAATGACTTATAACAAGCATCAAAATAAATTATTCAATAGAATTGAAATAATTTTTCTTGAGTGGAAACTTTCAGATAGCCATTTTTGAGTAAATTCACTCAGAAATTACGTTTAGAAAGGTCTGATACGCAAATTATTTTCAAGCCTGATTTTTTTATCTATCTGTTTATGTGTCTTTATTAAAAAATCCGAAAATTCAAGAAAGGAATGTCACTTTCTAAATAATTAGATTTTGTGTTTTTTAACTTCTCAAGTTCCGTTTCAAAAATGCAAAAAATTAGAATAAAAATTGGGTTATCAGAACTGGCAGAAAGATATAGAATAATTGTAGCTCCCAATATCCCTTTTTAATCTCTCTAATCCATTGGATGCAAATAATAAGACTGGCTATATATAAACAGGTATATAATCAAGCAACAAAATATAAGTATCTACCTAACAACTAACCATTTTTCATGTTATTTAACTTAAGCGATCATATGAAGAATAGGTAGTTCTTTTATCAAGCTAGGGTCATTGGTAATTTATAAATAATCACAAGAGAGGACAATATTTTTATTTTTATCGAACATAATGGTTTAATTACATCGTTACATGTTATTTTATTAATTTTACTTAGGGAAAGTGGTGTAGGTTTTAGGTGAAACATGATATTAATTAAAAAAGGTTTATACAAACTTTGTATGTTTGTATAAACCTCTTTAAGTTTTATTTCATTCACTGTGAAACTACACTCCTTTACTTTATTAATTAGTTATTTTATTACGAATTTTACATGAGAATTCATTCACCAATTTTATTAATTAATAATATCTCGAATCTATCAAGCTGAAACATAATGGAGCTTAGGGGAAGTAATATTGAAATTAATTAAAACAAAACATGGTAATGAAACAAGCAGGTAAATAAATCCTCCCCTTTTTAATTTATTCCAACATGAAAATCAATATGATACTTTTGAAACGAAAATTAAAAGTAAAAAAATAATTATTATTTTTGTTTTTATTGAATGAAATAATCATCTTATATTTCTAGCTAAATTAAAAAAAATTAATTCTTTTGATCGGTCTACTGGTGATGTTTTATCACCTAATATGTATGTTGAAACGGAGCTTGTGAAGCTAGAAAGAAAACCCTTTGAAGTCAGTATAAAGAGTTTTTTTTAATGAAAATGATGAGAGAAGGAGTTACACCAAAAAGGTGCATCCTAAGGCCTGGGTTAGCCACTCCATCGTGAAAAGAAGAAGAGGGTTTTATGGGCTAGGAGAGGGTCGAAGGTATCTGTGGATAAGGGTCTTAAAGAGCTGAAGGTTATAAGTTACGGGAAAGATGGTGGCTGGGAGCGAGTTCCAGTCTCTGGAGGTCATAGGGATAAAAGAGTTGGCGAACGAGCTTATTCGATTTTTATCCAATTTAACAGCGATGGGGTGCTGAGAATTCGAAAACTGCGTGTTTTTCCTAGAGGGCTTTAGGTGAAATAATTGATTTCAGCTCTACTGAACAGACACCATGATAGTATCTGTAGTACAGGGAAAGGGCAGAAACGGTTCTTTGGTGCGCCTGGGGGTCGAGTGAGCTAGTTAGGGCCTGGTCTCCTATTAGTTTAGTTGCTCGTTTCTGAATTGCATCCAGTATGGCAAGAGAATGCTTGGAGGACCCCCTCCACAGATGAGAGCCATATTCGAGACAGGGACGAATTTGAGCCTTATACAGGCTAGGAGTATAATAGCGTCTAGAGCTAAATAGGAGACCAAGCTTGAAGCTGCAGCTTTAGCAGTGGTTGAGATATGGTCATTCCAAGAAAGGTCAGACCCTAGTGTGACGCCTAGCATTGGAATTTTATCCCTGAATTCCAGTGTGTTTGAAACGAATGATATGTCTGGGAGGTTTCTATCGACGCGCCTAGAAATAAGGCAACACTGAGTTTTCATTGCATTGAAGTTAACTAAGTTTTGGGATCCCCAGTTTTTAAGTCTGCATAAGTCTAAATTTATTGAGGAGGCAATGTCTGCACGGTTTTTATGCGATGCACTTGGTAGGTTACATTAAACATTTTAAAATTTTGCTGACAGGATTTTCACAAAAACTAAATAAACATAAAATAAATGCTGCTTTTGCTTCCCCACGGATCTACAAGTTTTTTTTAATGAAATTGATGAGAGAAGGATTTACACCAAAGAGGTGCATCCCTAAAGGCCTGGGTTGGTCTCTCCTTCGTGAAAAGAAGAAGAAGAGGGGATTTTATGAGCTGGGTAGGAGTTGAAGGTATCTGTGGGTGCGTGTCTTAAACAGGTCTTAACAAGTGTTTTGCTTTCGAACTGAAGTATTAAGTGAATTATTATCTACTTAGTTCTTTACTAAAAAGAAGTTGAGGAAGTACCAACGTCGTCATTTACGGTCGATCCACAAATTCAAACAATTGTTGCTGGATTGCATATATTATATTTCTCTTCTATAATAAATAAAAAATAAAAAATCTGTATTATATTTATTTTCAGGTCTTATGTCAATATTTAATAAGTAAAGCATTTTTCTTAATCAATAAAAAGCAACTACTTGAATGAAAATCAAAATACGAAGATATTTAAACATTATAATATATGTAAATATAAGGGAGCCTCGAGCCATTCACTTCACTTATGCTCTGTAATTCTAGATTCGCAAGATTCAGGTAAGAAAATTTCCATCATTGAAAAAAATTCAAACCGCTAGATCAATACACAAAGGGTGAACGTCAAGGCATACCGAAGTGTTCCATACCTTATAATTCCCAAAATACTAGAGATACCAAATTCGTTCTTATATGTCATTATTAAGGAGTGAATGAGTAAATTTGAGAAATTTTTCATAGTTTTAACCTAAGGTATTTTTAAATGCTGACAGGTACAAAAATCACCAAAAATGGCCCTCTTACGCTATCATTTCAAAGCGAAATAAATAAATTAATAATTCTAACATTAGTTAAAGAGATCTTTACAGGGATAACTTACCATGCCATGAAAAAAATTAGATCCTCCCCAAAATAAATACATTAAAATTTTAATATGATTTTTGATTTCGGGAAAATTGAATACATATAAAATTTGTAAATGTTAAGTTTATATCTAATTGAGTTTAAGAGCTAGAGTGCCCTGAATACGGAAAGTTAGATAAAAAGACAATGTAGCAAAACTAATAGGGTCCAGTTTTACATTTGAATGGAACGTGGAAAACTGATAAGATTATTCAAACTAAATTTCATCTAGTTATTTTTTTATTTTAATGAGATTAAGTTTCGATACTATTTTCGTTGAAATCGGCACCAGCATAAACATGGGTCAGCTATAGATACTGTAAAGTATCCTGGTGTATTTGAGTTAAGCCATATTTGTATTAAATTAATCTCTGAATTCGTTGGCTGGATTTGACCATAAGCTCTCATTTAATTCTCCAGTACTAGCTCTCTAGCTTTATTAAAGTCCCCCAATTTAAACTACATATTATGCATTATTCATTTGAAATATTCATTTAAATGATTATATATTTTCATTATTTAATTAAGTGTCAATTATTTTCTACCCTATATTTGTTTGCATCAGAGTGTTTCTTACTTAACGCCTTTTTAATAGCATCCCTCTATCCTCACTGTACGACGACATGGGTGGCCAGGGATTCAAATTAACTCAACTCTTCCCCTTACTTAGGCATTTTAATTGATCTATCATTTAATATCATAATATATACGATAAAAAAAGATTTGTTTTTAATAGTTATTTGTTTATGTGAGAATATTCTCGCCTAACTTCATTTCGGAAGGGATAGGTCGAGACACCTGTTTGCTAGATCGTTCATCATTCTTTGAAGACTAATTGACTTGAAACGCTTAGAAAAGAGACTTAAAATATCTTTCTGACAGCAATTCAATAATAAATATTATTTCTCAATACAAATGATGTTTATGAATGACATATTTCACTTTGGAGAATGCATTCATAGCTTCAAGGTTTCCCGAAGTTTAATAAATAAGCTAGGCATTTTAGAGTTATTGAGGCTTCTATATCTAATTTAGTATATATCAGAACTTCTTAAGTTTTTTTTATTCACGACCACATTAAGACTGAGAAATTTTTCGTGACCCCATATTATAGAGATATATGGTATAAACCATCATTTTTACTAGCAAATCATAAATAAATGTATTTTAAAGCAAATGAATTATTATAAGTTGTTTTTTTGGCTTTTCGGCCTTTCTAGCCATAAGCCAATTTACGATACTATTTATTTTATTTAAATTTGTCTCTACCCCGGGGGTCAGATTTTAGCCGGATGTCTTTGGTAAAAATGCCCAATTAATAATGTAATTATTTGATATTATTTAAAATTAAAAAGAAAAAAGTTTCACACTAAAATTTTTATATAGATAAAAAACAATCATATCACACTAAATACTTGTAATATCCAAATCATTTTTAATTGTCGTTGACAAGGGAAAAATTTTAAAATTTGTCGAATTTTTTCCCACAATTTGATGTCTGGATTTAGATACCCATAGATAACTCAAGAACAAAAAGTAGTAGAAAGTTCGTTCTTGTGGTTAAATATTTTTATTTCCAATGCGGAGAACTGAGTAGATTTTGGGCTTTCTAGCGCCAGATCTTCCTGTTCAAAAATGCAAAAGTACTTATTCAAAAAATATATTTTTTTAGGATTTTAATCCGTTTTTATAGTAAATAATAATAAACAGTCTAATAAGTGTGAGTTTTCCATTATACACAGAAACTGCAAACAGCGTAGCAAGTTTTGAAAAAGTTTTACATTTTCCTCCAATTACGCTATGATTGGAAGGTGTAACAACCAGAGGGTGCAATTTCTAGTCTAGATCACCACATCTCTGAAAGGAAGAATACATATACCTACCACAGCTCTTAAAAGAGCGAAGGTAATAGGGACTAAAGAAATAGAAATCGTATGAACAAACTATTTATTGATTTAATTGCAGGTTTTTAAATTTCACCCAGACCCACATTAATATATTAATTACTTTTACAAATTATTATTTTTTTAATTCATATTTACACTTACTCAGTACCTATCGTAAATAGCCTTTGAAGTGCTCTGTTTTACCTGTTAATTTAGGGTCCTATCTCCGGTATTTTTTATTTTTTTTTATTTAATAAATATTACCTAATTAAACAAGTTGTGTAATGCGTTTTTTGCAAGAACTTTTATTTTATTATTATACTGTTGAACAATTAAATTCTTTTTTTACTATTTGTATTTTTAATATGCGTTTTAATTTGGGGGGTTATTTTAGGTCCCCCAACATGCTAAGACCCTGTACGTCTGCACTTGTTCCACATTCCTATCTATGGCACTGCACCTTCATATTAATTAATTAATTAATATAGGACTTTTTTCAAGTTATTTATAAATTATTCGAATTTGGTGGGGGTCCTCAATGCTGCCGGCTTTTTTTCATTTTACGAATACAAGAATGATCAGTATTAATTATTCTAAATACATAAATTAGTTTACGACCCTGCATATATATTTATATACAATAAGAATATATAAACTTTTTTTTAATAAAAAGTAAAGATTGGTTAACAAGCCGATGATATGCCCTTTAATTTAGTAAATTTATTCTTCCCTTATAGGGATATTTTTTATAGTATGGTATAACTAGTTCTCTCTTGCTCAAGATCTGAATAATTATGTAAAGTGTCATGAGAAAGACTACAAACAAATTAAATATTATAAAAAGAAAATTAATATTAAGAGCAATTTAAGTATTTATAGTTATAAATGCTTAGACTTATTTGGAAGAGGGAAATTATTAAAATTGCTCTCCATTTTAAATATAATTTATATAATTCAACTAATATATTCAAAAATATAGTATTTATTATAGTCTATGGAAGGTTCGTCCTAAAATTATGCTTGGCTAACTTTGCTGGCTGGATGAGAGGGGTGACTTCACCAGATCAAAATTCGAGTGAATTCAATACGTCAGCTTGCATCCAGCGTGCCAATATGAAATCATCCATATATGAAATTTTTGTATTTATAGCTAATAATATTTTTAATTTCTAGGGCTTCGTAGTTACCCTTTTATTAGTGTGACTCCAATATCTGTCTCTTTGTCCGTTCGTTTGTCAGAGAGCATTGTACCTCGTAATTTAAAGAAGACACAAACTTGTTATGTATAATATCTATTTACCTGAAATACAAATAACGTATTTAAATTAGATGATAATTTTGGGAAGGGACAAATTTTCGAAGGGTTGAAAATAATAAATACTTATATATCATAGGGTGTGTGTAATTGTATCTCATTTAAGTAGAATTGAACTAAGTTTTTTCATTTAATTCATTTTGAAATAACTTGCTTGGGGAGGAGGGCTCTAAGCTACCTATTTTTGGTTAGTTTTTATACTTAAAGGGAATCTGAAACCGGTTGAAAATGATTTTTCTCCATGTTTCAATATTAGGCAGGCATGAGTTACTATTTATTTAAAAATTATTATATAAATACCATATTTCATTTTTATTAATTTTCCATACAGAATACTTACAAGTACTTTTGATTAATTATTATTTGTCAAGGATATTCATTGATTTTTCTTTTTGAGAGTGTCTTCTATCTTAGCCGTTTTCGGATTAGATAAATTTACAAGCTCTCAAAGAGATGTGAGGGTGATCAGGATCTAAACATGTTTTTAAATGTCGGTATTCTATTTGGAGAGTAGACGACGATAGGGTCTCCGTGGGGCGATGTGTGTGATGTTTGCTTGGGTGGCTTGGGCCGCCCCGGAGACTCTAATAACACACGGCACGAAGGGCCTAAGGGCAGGGGCTTGGGCAATTGCAGGGGCCTCGCATAAGCCCCACCAAATGTCCGCCTTGAAATGAATGTGTTTGGTCAACGAGGAAACCACCGCCCACCATTTTGTTCAACTTTAATATGTAGTCTTCAAAAGAGACCAATACCGAATCGTAACCATTGACCATAGAGGTTTAGTAGCGGTATTCTTATTACTGCACATAGCCTAAGCCGAACGTCATAACCATTCTATCAGCCATTTTTCATCTTTTCAAATGATGAAAATTCGTCTTTTGAGGGATTTTTTCTCCGGGAGTCGAAAGTGTTTAACAAAATCCTCTTTTAACCAGTTGTATAGATAAAAAAGACCGTTCAAAAGGAAGCCCACAAATGGTGTCAGAAGGGGGTTAAAGAGATAAGAAATGATAAAGGGGCTGCTAATCTAAATATAAATATACATACAATACAAAAAGTAAAATTTAAGCCAGAATTTACATTTTAGAACTAAGCAATACGAACGAGGGAGTTGAGTTGAAGCACGGAGATTCCAAACCAGTGAACTTGGATGATTATTCGTCACTAATAAATAAAATGCAAACTCATCCCCTCAATCTCTATTCGATTTTGTTTATGGAGCTCCTTTACCTTTGATCTATAGGGTGTTTATTATTTTATTCTACTATATAAATCCACTATAAACGTCTAGTCATGGACCTAGAATTGATCTCGAATGTTTTCAAAAAATCTCAATATATAAACATTAAACATTTATCTAATGAATATTTGAGCCGTTTATTTTGAAAGTGGCCTAACTCCAATTTTGAAAAAAATAAGTTAATGACAGATTTAGTTAGACATAGATGTCTTCTTTTCAAATTTATAAGATCATAGCCAAAGGAGTACAATATCATCATGAATTCGTCAAAATAAATAAATCAAAATATATATAAATATATGTATTTATAAAAATATAAATACAAATATCTCAAAATAACAAATAATGGACTTAGGCCATTTTCAAAATAAACGGCTCATTTATTTTGAGGATGTAATTCTCGATATAGTTATATTATACAATTGAGTATAAAAATTACTCTGCGACCTTTCAATAAAATTAATAAACTTTAATGATTATACTTTTTTGAAACCACTTCTCAAGATTAAGTGATCAATCAGCTTTGTATAATTTTATGTTAGCTGTATAAATTTGATCTTTTTAATTTAATAAAAAGATAAAATAAAAGTATTTAAATGTTCTTAAAAAAATTAAGTCCACATTTCATTAATAGAATATAGTAACTTTTTTGTTCACCGATTTAAAAGATATCGAATTTCGGTTTTTTGCTCATAACTTCTTCAAAAATGGTCCAAATTCAAAAATCGAAAAAAAATAGTAATTATCATAGGACCACAATCAACCCGGTCTTAAAATTTGTAGAATCAATAGAAGTTTAAAATAAAAAATTATCAAAAAAAATCGAAGAGTAGGTACTTACATACAGGTTCAAAAACAAGATTAACATTTTCAAACTCAAAAATCGCTTATAAAAACACTCTAAATAATTTTTTTGTATTTTATTTTAAAAAGTATGTAAAAAAGCAAAAATTTGAATTTGGATAATTTTTGAAGAATTTTAGAAAAACCGAAATTCGATATCTTTTAAACTGGTGATCAAAAAAATTTCAAAATTTACCAGGAAGATGGGTATAAAAAATGTCAAAAAATGAAGGAAATCAAAAATTAAATCTTTTCAAACCGTCCGATTTGCCGTGGAATGTCCCATATATACATAGTAGGACATTATACGTATTATATTCGCCCGTCTTACGTTCATGCTTGTATATTGTAAGTTCTTATAGTGTAAAGTGACCAGATGTTTTACAATGGAATGTGGGACATGAATCTGAATGTATATAATTATTTTATTTATATATTGTAAACCATAATGGAATAAGAGCAGTCATAGATAAAATTAAAACATCAACATAACAAATAAAGATATAATCCACTCGTACGAACTTTTTCCAATAATTCATCATTTTGTGGTATATTGTTATAAAAAACCTCACAAGAATTGGAGAAATTGCACTTCACTTGCAATATAGCCTTCACCATTCTAAGTACAGTACGTCATTTAATACACCTCGTATAATGGGAGCCCTTGATATTTAGACAACTATATTGGCAGATTATTTAAGAGTATGACTACCCTACACAAAAAGCCATTTCCCATTTTTACTTTATCCAATGCTGATGATGACATTTGGACAGTTATCAGTAGACAAAAAAAAATATGATTTTAAAGGGGAATATAGTTTTAGAACTATTTCAATTGAAGGCAGTAATGCTAACCTGCTAATGCTAATCTGGTTTGTCTGTAGCCTAGCAAGCGCATATATTCCACATCAGCATGATCACAAAAGTCTTTCAAGACGGACTCTAGTGTCGGTAAATTCTAAAATATAAATAATTAATAAATATACATTTTTTTAATCCAAAAGACAAAAGATTGTCCAATGTGGGACACTTTGTGGAACATTTTCGATTTGGGAAACGGACAAGAAACCCAAATGTGGGACGACTGGTCACTTTATTATAGTGTATTGTATATAATTTTAGTTCGTTGTTTTGTCCATTTTGTACTTTAATTTATTTCCCTTAAGATTCATAGGACTCCCTAAACTTACCATAATAGTTTTTTCCTTAAATAGGGACAATTTTGAGAATTTATATGCCATTTCAGAAAGAGAGACACGTATATTCGGCAAAGTATTTAGGTATTATTCAAAAAGGCTAAGAAATGAAATAGTTAACAAAAAACAACAATTATGTAGTAATAATTTTTAATTACTCTTAGCTGAATATAACTTAATATCGAAAAGCTGATACAGAGTACTGATTAGATTTTGACCTCTCTAGCTTTTGAACATCTGGTGCCAGTATGCAAAAAATCTCATTTTTGAACGATTTTATTGAGATTTTAAGGTGATCGTTCCTTAAAGATGCAAAACATAATCGCCACAGTTAAGAAAGAGGCATATAAATTTTAATTATATATCTTAAAATTTGTATGATCAAAATTAAAAATGATCACTTCGTAGTGGTTCTCAAGAAAGTAGTTAAAAATCAAGAGAAAAAACCTATTTCGGAACAGGTACCCGGCCTATTTATTTGCATCTATAAAACGATCAGGAAGTAAAAGAGTTAAAAATCTGAATTCATGATTCCATTAATTAAGTTTTATTTTTTCAAATACCTATATAGTTATCCAAACCTGTTTGATATTCACAAACAGATGTTATTTCATTTAATAAGTACGTTGTCACAAATATTTATAATATTCAGAATTAAAAAATGACAAAATATATCAATATAATACCGGTTCAATATATAACTAAATTCTAATGTTTTAACTAATTGTAACTAAAAAATTCATTTGAAAGTATAAGGAGCCCATTTGCAATATGAAATTTAGATATCCTAAAATAAAATCCAACCACTTAGATTATTTGCCCTTAGAACATATGACATCTCGACCCACAATTCTGGAGTCATTTTAATGGACTGTTAAAGTTATTATTCGGTAAAGTCTGTTTTGTTGGCCTTAGAATTGAATTTATTCGATTTTTTTCTCACTGTGCTTAAAATTGCCTGAATCGCGGAGAAAAATGATTTAAACCATTATTTTTTTCTCTCTGTAAATCTGGATTACGATACTCACGATAACGCAAGAACGAAAAGTCCGAAAATGCAATTATGTTCATATTTTTGGTGCAGATAAGGGATTCGATTTTGGGTTCTCTAGCTTCAGAACTAGGTCCAAAAATATAATTTTATTAAGGTTTTCATACATTGCAATGATAAAGAAATAAACAAACAGGTGTTTAATTTAAATTATTTAATTAATCTATTTATTAAAAAAACACCATTTGTTTATTACAAATAATTATTATATAGGCATTAAAGAGCAATTTAGATGTTATCAAATTATAAGATTATTAGAATTCGAAAATTCTTTTTAAAATTCTCTATACATTATTTTATTTATTTCATAAATTTATACCACAAATTTGACGTATTTGTGTCATATTCAGATAATTAGCATATAATCTTGTACAAAAATTTAACAATTAAAAAATTTATTTTGACTTAAAATATGGATTCGAAATACGAAATTGTGTATGAAAAATTTTTTAGTGGAAAACTTGCACATTCCTGATTTTGTATTAAGTGCGACAATATGATATGGTATTTATAAAAGTAGTCTCAGTCACATCAAACTGACTTTAATAGGACTTGAAAACGACTCCAGATATTGATATTTTACATTTGACTGTTTCTTGAATTGCATATAACATAAAATCGAGTTTTAGATTTTGGAATGTACTAAATTTTAAACCAAACATTTTTTAGGTATTATCAGTGTTTTTAAACTTTCTCCTTGATCTCCAAAATATGTTGGTTTATTGATGAACCTAAACTCAAATCTATTTTTAGTTTCGATTAGCAGACTGCCAACAACATCCCTTTGCTGTCAATGTTCGGTGTCGAACCAATTTATCCATCAATTCGTTTGTACTTTTGACTTCTAGAGATTGAAAGTCCTTGTTTATGTTGCAGTAAAAACTCGGTTTTTAGTCAAACGGCTTCTTACTAGTTAAAACGAGTTTCGCTGAATGCCTTTGTGGCAACTAGAATTTACTGGTGTTAGTTGAGTTTGGTCCAAAGGTCTAGAATTTTTGACCTCTCGCATCATTTAAGGTGTTTATTTTCAAAAAATTTTAAACGAAAATGTCAAAAATTACATTATCTACAACTTTGCTTTTAATGAGGATGTAATTTTTGATATTTTCGTTTAGAAAATGAGGTTGAAGGTCAAAAATGAAGATTCTAGACCTCTGGACCAAACTCAACCAACATCAGTAAATTCCAGTTGCCACAAAGGCATTGAGCGAAACGCGCTTTAACTTGTAAGAACCCGTTCTTACCAAAAACGGGGTTTTACTACAACATATATACTTAAAGCAACAATAAAACAAATAAATATTTTGAAAAATATACAATGATACAAATTGTTTTGGTGATGAAATTATCTTGAATAAATACTTACAAATAAATAAATAAATATTTACGAAAAATTATTTTTCTCTAAAATTTTTTGAAAAATATTAGAAAAACAATCTATTACATGACCTTTTGTTAATTCAAAAAATTCGAATTCTCCTGAAGCGTTTGAAGATTGTTTTTACTTTATCCCGAGGGGTCAACCGCGACCTAGAATCGTGTACACCTACTTCCACTTCCACTTTCATTTCCAAGTGGAAGACAATAGATGACAATAGATTATCTAATGAATTCCAAAGTAATTCCAAATAATTCCAAAGACGGTGTACACCTAATTCCAATCGCGGTCCACCCCTCGCTTTATCCAATGCAAAGCATGGGTAAAGTATTGTAATGTATTGTATTGCATTAAAAAAAAATCGGTCTTGCGGCAAGGGCGACTTCAAAGGATCCTCAGGTAAAGACTACAGAACCCATGGTCTCAATTAAAGTCACAAATTGTAGTATTCAAGTAGGTTGAATTTTAACACGTGATGATTTTGCTAAAAATTACATGGGGTCTCGTCCACAGGCCAAAGAGTGCGATTTTTTCATTGTGTGCGTGCGGATGTATGGATGTCTGGATGTTATCGTTTTTTTCGTCCACGATTTTTTCTACACCGTACAACCGATTGAAATGAAATTGAAAACCTACCATTATTTTAACAAAATGAAGCGCTGATTAGTTTTTGGCACATATCGGCCCACAAACATTAGTACTTTATTTCAGTACTTTTTTAGTTTTTACTAAATATCTCGAAAATGACTTAACCTATTTTTTATAAAGATTTGTATTTATTTAGGTAGGTATCATCAAATACAGTATTTGGTATACTAGTAATGTATGAATCAATTAATTGAAGCTGAAAATAGAAGCGGCTGGTTCTTTCCTTCTGTTGGTTGACATCAATTGTTCAAATGATTTATTGGGAACCCCTATTAGAAATCCTAGACCTAAATATTGAAAAATAATAATATCTTTAGCGTATCAAAGCTGAACATAACATATCATTTTCTTTTCCTTTTATTTGGCATTGTGTTGATGGTTGATGGTTAAGGGTCGAATACCGAGGGAAAAAGAAGGAGGAGGGGGTTATAATTCGGGTGTGTGAGGTAGGGTGTAGGGGTATAGGTGTAGCAACCCCAGAGCGAAATCCGGCGAACTTTGCTAAGAGTCCCGGACCTTTCTCAGTATTATTTTCCACCCTCTCTTTCTCTCTCTTATCGATCGGCTATGGATTATTGATAACCTTGGATTAGTCACTCACCCACCCTCACCCTCGCAGACAAATTGGGCGGGAATCCACCCACCAGTTCTTGGCACTTAGACACGCCAGTGTCTCAGGATTCCTTCTCTGTCTTATATAAACAGCGTACACACCGGGTGTCTTAATATCATTTGTCCGGTCCCTTTATATAAATATAATTACTCTGTAAATATTTTAATTTTTATTTGCTTAATACATGATTTAAAATTTATTAAAAGTGAAGATAATTATTTACCATCTTGATTTTTTTGTTCGTATGAGGATCTTGCCTGTCTGGATTCTGATACCCACAATAGCCCAAGAAAAAAGTTTGTAGAAATTTCATAAGTAGGAAGTCCGTACGTTTTTTTTTTTTTTTATAATCTAATTCCACTTTTATTTTTTCTTTAAAATTAAGATTAAAAAACTTTGTCAGAGGATGGGAAAATTAATGAAATAATCAAACATACCAATATGGAATTATACGATATAAATTATAATAATTAACCCGAAGGTATGAGTATCTTTTTTGAAAATAAGATGTAATTTTTTCAAAAAACAACTTACTGTATAAACCTAATATATAAATATTTCAACTAATATCTATGATGTCCTTTAAAGTTAAATTCATTTAATAATATTATATACTGGGTTGATTTTTGAAATAATTTCCATCTTTTTTCAAAAAAAGACACCCAAAAAGATACTTAAAACTTTGTTTTCACTGTAAAATCCATGGGTCCGTCACTGAAAACTTTTTTCCAGTTTAGCAGGAATTTTCACTATATCCCTTTGAGTTGAAGGGAGTGAAAAATCTAGCTATAATAATTATATATGTTGCATGTCAGAGAGAGTTTTGTCTTAAGGGTTTGGCTACTGGCAAGCTTAGTTAGCGCTTAGTATCTTTTATCTATGGCACTTGGGTTCGATTCCTAAGGGGACGAACCCTCTGATATTCAATGCAAAAATATTTCAACTAATATCTATGATGTCCTTTAAAGTTAAATTCATTTACTAATATATCAAGATTATAATTTATTTTTAAGGTCTATCTCCTCAGGAGTTGAACCCGGCTACTCAACTGATATGCAATATAACATTATTCTATTAAAATCTTAGATTAGAGACCTTAAATATAAATTCTTATCTTGATTTTGTTTTATTTGGGCTTAAGAGCAAACTGATTCGATAGGTTTTTCAGATTCAGGCTCTGGAATTGTCTATATTTTAGAAACAAAAATCTTATACTTTCTGATAGTAAATGCAGAAAACAAGGAAAAATATAATTGTTATCGGGAGCTCTTCAATGACTGTAGATAATGGGCTGATATTTGGCACCCAAGTTTGTAATAATAAGCTGCACTTAGTAACAAGTTTTGACATCTTAACTCAAACCGATAGTAGACAAAATATTGCCTATACAGCAAAATTCACAGAGAGCCTTTGGAAAAAGTTTCACTTTCCCCAATTAAATTGAAAGTTTTTGCCGAGAGTAGCAGAATTTTTATATATTGAAGGAGACAATAAAAGAGGTAATCTTCTGCTGGAATTATAAAATTTATAATTCCAGCAGAAGACACACTCTTTTATTGTCTCCTTCAATTTCCCCAATTAGTATTTTTTTCTTCACGGATAAAATCTCTAAGAACAAAAACTTCCTTCGTTAATTAAAAGAAGTACGTACTTTTTTTTTTTTAATGTAATTTCTCTTTTTGTTTTTCTTCTTTAAATCTAAGATTAAAAAAGTTCGTTAGAGGATGTGAAAATTAATTTTAGTAATATCAAATGTAAATCTATTTAAACGAAATAAATTATATTTAATTCGGGCTCAGAAGAAAACTGATTCAAAAGTTTTTGGAATTCATAAATTTTACATAATAGTTTACTTTAAGTAAAAAAGTTAAATAAATAACAATATTTTCTGTCCCGATACGTAGTTAAAGGTAAAAAACAGAAGACAAATTTAGAGTATGCAGGGGGTATGAGAGGGCCTTGGCTCCCTGCCTTTTCAGGGATCAGAATTTGAAATAAAAAATTATTTTTGTTGTTGAAATTTCTCTCAAAAGATTTGAAACATGATGGCATTATTTATTTTATATGCTATTCGCCTGTCTCCCAGCGGTAAAGTGCCTTCCAATTTTTCGCACATCCAATGCCATGTCAAGGCCACATCTCGAAAATTTTGAAAATTGTAGAATAATGTTACGGGTATTCAGGTACGTTAACTGAACTAAGGCCACATACTTATTTTTAAAAATAGCCCTTAGGGAGCATATATGTTCTTTAGAGTGACCTTATTTTTCGACCATGAAATTTTTCCCGGGACGCCCCCGCAAATTGTTAGGTTGGGTAAGAAAATAATGTGTACAAAATTTGAGATCGATCGGACAACCTTTTGAGATGGCGCATCTCATTTGAAAATTGTACATTTTAGGAATTTCGCTTTATTCGGCTACTATATTTTGTTATACGTCGATAAATTGAAAGAATAAAAACATCGATGGCAATGTAATTAATAAACATTATTTTGTGAAATCCCGCCCCTACCTTCGTTATTCAGTCATTATTAAAACACATACAGCAAATGAAGAGTAAAAATCACGTGAATTGAATATTATGGCGCGTTGCCTACCTCCTAGGCGTACATCGAGAAAATATGAAAATGTAGCGATTCTACGCTATAATATCATTAATTATATATTCAAGAAACCTAAGAACATTGTTCTTAGGTTTCTTGAAGAAATCCATTGTCATAATCATATTCAAAACACTGCTCTGTAAAACATACCTTTCATGTGTCTTACTGCATTGGATGTGTGATTTTATGGAGGGGTCAGCAATCTTACCGAAATCCCCCCCCCCGAGACATAAATATTTCTAGATGGGTCCTTGAGCAAAGGACATCCTAATTCATTTCCTCTTAAAAATCTCTGCTACTATAGGCAAGAAAATCTTTTCAAATTATTATTCACCCATTACACTGAAAATTACTAAAAAAATATATTGTTTGTATTTATCTGAAAAAGACGGTAATTCAAAATTTAGAAAAAATAAAATTATTTTGTTAAGTTAGACCAAAATTTGTCCAACTGCCATTTTTTAATATATTTGAGTGGAGTGCTTAAAGTATGGGATTTGATGATTATATCATAAAAAATCCCGTATTGTAATTTCGAAGATTTTACTGCCCAAAAAACATAAATAAATATAATGAAGATGTACTTAAGTACTTTTGAAATAAGTAATTTTGATTTTTCTGGGTGTCTTTCTTTAATCTCTCATTCTCTTGAGTAGTTTTTTAATTAATATAAATTTTAAGAAAATAGAATATTTAGAATGTCAAATTTCTAAAATAAAACTCATCAAGACAAGGAATCAAAATGGTCATAATAAATTTTAATTAATAAAGTTAAATGAATTTTATCTATCAATATGATGAAAGGGTTTTATAATATGTACCTACTTCAAAATATAATACAAACATAGTAAGTGCTAATGGAATGAAATTACGATATTTTGCTAAATTAAAATAAAGCAATGTCAGTGAAAATGTACAGACAATAGTTTGAAACTCAAAAGTTTGAGAAACTCCAAAGAGTTGGATGACTTCCCTTACCCTCCCAACTAACAAACAAAACATCGAAGTTAATTAAATTTAGGTATTAATGAAAATAACTTTAGACATGGCGTTAACAACAAACATGAAGTAAAATAGAAAATTTCACAGGCTTTTCGGAGCAATATAAAAATTTTAAAATACATTTATTAAAAAAAAGTAATGATGGAAATACAGATGTAATAAAAAGTCAGAAAATTAAATACATAATTAATTATATACATTGATGTGCAATAAACCATCATTTAATTCAGTAGCTATATTTTTCATGAAAAAAAACAGCTCGTTTAGGTAATTTTGAATGATTATTATATGTCGGTCACAACCCAACAAAAAAATAAATAAGGTAGAGTAGGCATCCTCAAGACTTTTACAAACACTTGTATGATTTATTTTTTATTTTAATTTAAAATTTAGATATATTTTGAATTCAAACCCAAGAAATAAAATAGATATAAGTAATTGTAATTGGCAGAAAAAAATTGTGTTTTTGATGAGTTTTTTCAAAACATTTCGAAACTGTTAAAACTATTTTAGTAAAATGATTTTTGAAAAAATATTTAGATATATGCCCGTTTCTTGTTCTCAAAATCTTATCATCACTTAATTTCTAAATAACAAACACCTACATATGAAATTTCGTTTTGATATTCTTATTGATTTTGAATTAGAGTGGATAGAGAATTTAATTATAAAAAAGCACACAGATTTATGAACAAACGTAAAAAACATCTTGTCAAAAAAATTAATATCTTTCGATGTTTACAATTTAAGGATTTTTGTAGGCTTTAATGTCTGGATTTAGAGCTTGATTTTATACTTTACCCTACAGAGTAATAGTCAATACCATGTATTGTAATCGTGCATGAAAAGTGTTTTTTTTTGCTTCTTTTTTTCGAAATATCTCAAATGGCTAAAACTATTTTGATTAAAAAAATTGGACGAAACCATGGCATTTCGGTCTACAAAAGAAGCCCTAATATGTGAACATCAAAAAAATAATATTTTTCGAGATATTAATTATTTTGTCAAAATGTCTGTTAGTACGTTAGTGCGTTACCAAATTTTTGTGGACGCACTTGCTCAAAAACTAGTGTGAATATCAAAACGAAATTTCACAATAGTTTTGGTGCATTGAGTTTAAGAGCTGATTAGATTTTGGTTGAAATCGAACCCAAAATTAAGGGGGAGGCGGGTAAAAATTAAAATTATAAGATACTAACTAAAAAAAACAAGAAAAAAGAAATATATCTACTATAAAATGAACCTATAATAAAAAAAAGAGTTATTATTTTCTTCTGGGGCCAAAATTGGGGGGAGGGGGTTCAAAAAAATAAAACTATCAATATAAGATGTAGACCCTTTAATCGATTTGTGCGAAAATTCGCATATGCACCTTATATAACCTTAAGAAAATGAATCCCTATGTGAAATTGATAGTGCCAAAAAAAGGGGGGGGGGGTTAAAATATTAAATAAAATAGTCTCATAATTAAAAGAAAATATTATTAATTGGTAATGGATCCAAAATTAACAGGGGGTTCTTTCGTAAATAATTATAAATTATTTTAATTCAATATTAAATATAAGAGAGGACCCGACTGTATGGTAAAGTCATGTGGATGGCCACATCAGTTTATTTATTTATTGATAAAGTTTTAGTCGTTGGTGAGACATTAAAACAAACAAATCCAGCTCGTATGGTAGATTCGAGGGTAGATTGGCGGATTAAAAAAGAGCAATGTGCTAATTTCGCCAGTCAGAATGGCTATGCAGGTGTAGGGGATGTTCGAAGCACCCTGTGCCTGTCTCCGAGGCACCCTGTGTCTGTCCCCGCCGCACCGCACCTGCAGTCGCTCATGCCAACCGAGTGACGCATCCCAGGCGCAATGAATGCCCACAACACGGAGCAATTAATTGTTAGCTCGCAAGCAGAAACATTTGGAGTATCTTTCATAAGGGACTTAAACAAGATGACAAGCGAACTAATTATTTGGAAGTGAGCAGCCTTCATACAAGAAACACCCGGGGCATTCTCGTCTCATGCACTATGTCCTGCATAGATTTATGTTTGCTCAGGCCTGTCAAATTGCATTTCATTATCGTTAACATTGACCCGTAGCAGGTTTGTTAGCGCGTAGCCAATTGGAAATTTCTTATTAAAAGCCAACAGATGAAGGGCTCTCTTTTCTTCTCATAATTGATCCCCGTAAAAATCACTAAGAGATAAATATATATATCAAAAAATAGTGTAAAATAGAATATATAGAACGGTATTTATGTCTGGAATGGCTAATGAGGGCCTCCTGGGCCTTTTCAGTGGGAAAGTCTGAATAATGAAAAAAACAAAAATGTTTGAATAGAGAGATCTATATGCGTATCTATAATAAAAATCACACATTGAATCATAATTAAAAATTCATTTTTGATGACACTTGAAATGAATAGAGAATTAATTAATATTATCTCACTTATTAAATCTTACGGCTGTACCGTCGCAATGCAGGATGCGATATTCTTAATATTCTTAATGTTCCGTTGCACTCGTAGTGTAGATATGAATTGAAATTCACGGCTTCTTCCCATGGGACCTTTATTAATACATTTTTTAATTTTTAAGATAGTTGTATCGCGATAATAGTAGCAAAAAGAGTATATAGTACAGTCAATAAGGATTCATAATTCATAAGCCCAAAACCTTTTGCTGTTTATGTACCACTACTAGCCAATCCCGTGCTCGTTTGACTAATCTGGCAACATTGTCCGAGCTTGTATATATTTTATCATAGAAATGACACAAAAAGTAGATTATAAAGGAAGATTGATAAAACAAAAAGTTCTTAATAAGCGATTGAAAGCTGAAGCGAAAAAACGTCAAAAAAGTACTAAAGTTAACCCATTTTTTAGGTTAAATAAATGCGTTGTTGCTAGCTTGTTTTTAGCGTAAATTTTTCATTATTTATTCATTATTATCTCAAAAACTGTGTTGCAGGTAACTATGAATTAAAATTCAGAGTCTGAAAAACTCTATCTTTGGAATTTAATATCTCGTGAACTATATTGTTCATAAATTTCGTTTTACCACCAATCGATGCAGAAGTATTTAAATAATAATCTGCCTAGATTTTTAAAAAATCCTAAGAAAACGCATATTATGGTGATACAACTACCTTAAGTTAACTTTTCTCTGTGTTTTTATAATATTAATATTTTTATTTATTACTATATATTTTAGGGATTTCCAACTGGCAATCCGCAGAACGCATAACCCAAGGGTTTCGCGAAAAAATTTGTAATTAAGTATTCTTTTTATCTGTTATCTATAAAAATTCCCAATGATGCAATCTTCTTTTGATGATATAATAGGGAACTATTATTATATATTAGAGTGTTTGCCTAGAGGGAAATCCTAAAAAATCCTTCCATGATGTAAAGCAAACAGGAATTGTTTTAGTCCGGCCCTAAAGGAATGTTCCCTCTGCTCATTCCGACCACGAGCACCAGACCGAGAAGCAGCTTTACGGGAAAAATAAATTATAGATCAATATACATGTTATCGAGAAAAATAATTATGATAATAATAAATAAATAAAATGTTCCAACGATTAAACAATTCAAATGATAATTTCGATTAATTTGACAATCATTTTTTTAACGAGAATATAATAAATATATTACTTTGCGGGCGCGTATACAGGGGAGATCTGAATCTATACTTTATGGTCTAATACGAAATGCTCAAGACAAGTAAAAATAATGGCTTTAGATCTGAATAGCCAAGAGTAAAATAAATTAGATAAAAATTAAATTTGTTTATGTTTAGAAATATCTGAAACATGAAAAAATATATTTTTCAAATTTTTGTCTGGATTCCGTAACACACGATAACAGAAGAACGGAAAGTCGTTTCTTGATTTTTTTGGCGGGATGGGGGGGGGGGTGCGAATTCTATCTTTATATCTTCTGATTGAAAAGGCAGAAAAAATCGAATTTTATATCTAATTAACTGAAATTGAGAACAATTTTTCTAGCATAAGCATTACGTTTATGACAGGTTTCAGCATTTAAATTCAAACACTTTAATGACAATCACTTAAATTAAGAGGTAGGTACTTTAAAAAAAAATCGATCTCACTATCCTCCAAATTGAACAGTAGAGGACGACGGTAAGCTTATTTCACCATTAACTATGTATTTTTTTTCAAAAAAGACTATGACAGCTCAGTAATGAAGCAAAACGACTGAGTAGTTACATAATATAATGATCGATCTATAGCTAAAGATTATAATAACTATTAAATTTGTTATAGGGAAATAAGGACTACCTATATCTTTTATGATATAATTTTTCTTTCTTACTTATAAAAATGACAAACATGCAGGGAAGTTAACTATTTAGTCTCTGAAGAAGTCAACGAAGTTGACGAAACCTTGGCAATAAAATATAAGTTATCTGCATAAAAGATATAGTCCTTATTTACCTATAACAACTTTAATAATTTAATCGATGGACATAAATAATCATAACAATTATAATAACTCCTTAAGAATAAATACCTGCAGGTATATACAAGCAAAACATGTTTAATAAAATGGCCTATAATAGAATATTTATATTAAAAAAAAGAATAGAAAATTCATAATGTTTCGGCTACAATCAAAAATTTATATTTTAAGAGATATATTAATTATTTTGTCGTAATATCTGTTAGTGGGAGTGTGAGCAAATTTATTGTAATCTCTAGCTCAAAAATCAATGAATGTATCAAAAGGAAATTCTATACGAAGTTTAAGAGGTGATTAGATATTTTGGTTGAAATCGAAACAAAAATTAGGCGGAAAAGGGATTTTAAAAATGTGAACCCTTTGTCGGACTTAGACCAAATTTTGCACAGTTTTTGGGACTCTGGGAAACTATTTGGTAAAAAATCAATCGAATTTTTAAATTTTATTATACGAGAGGGGAGCATGGTAAGTCATGAGATGCTTCATCATAATTTCTGTTATTCTGGATTTCCGATGCTCTCAAGAATGAAAATTCAAATCAACTTTCTATCCCAAATATATCAATGATGAAAACAAAAAAAAAAATGAAAATAAACAAGAATAAAACCAAGGTCCTAGTATGTCAAAAAAAGAACAAACGAGACAGGAATGCATCAAAATTAACCAAGAAAACCTAGAAGGAGTTAAGGAATTCCGCTACCTATGAAGTAAAATAACATGGGATGGGAAGAGCGAAAACGAAATTAAATCAAGAATTGCCCAAGCAAAAATGGGTTTTAATTCAAAACAAAAACTACTATGCTCCTCCTCAATCAGCTTAGAAAACAGGGAGATGCTATTGAAGACATGTGTGGAGCATAGCCATGTACGGGTGTTCAAACCTGGACAATTAGAGAAGCGGAGAGAAAGAGATTAGAGGCTTTCGAAATGTGGTGCTACAGAAGAATGATGAATATCAAATGGATGGATAAAATTACAAATGAAGAAGTTCTTGGAAGAATCGGAGAAAGAAGAACATTGTGGAAGAGTCTGAAGAAGAGAAGAGGTCAGATGATAGGGCACACACTGAGACATGGGGGACTGCTTAGGGATATCTTGGAGGGGGAGGTGGGAAAGAAAAGGAGTCGAGTGGAGACGGATTGTTGCATCAAACCAGTCTTAGGACTGTATACTCAATGATGATGATGAAAAATTAGCAAATCACTAAATTTTAGTATACCACATAACATATTATAAATTTATACATAGGATACATATAATAAATAAAATTAACTATCTTTTGTGTATCTAGTGATTATCATTTTTACACCTATAAGCCAAAACTATTGCGTCATAAAAGGTAAGATTTTAGGTGTATATTCAGGATATGGATTAGAGTCGAAAGTATTTTTGAAGCTGTGTCTTGAATGATTGGAAGTACTGTATGAAAATTCAGGAGAGCTGGAAGAAGAAATGAAAAGGTTTCTCGAATTGAGAATTTTGCATAAATCAGCCATAAAGTAGATTATTGATTTCTTTTTGCACTTTAGCTCACTGAATCAAGAGGATTTATCAGATATCCTTTCTTGAATGTCCCCTATGTGATTAAGATAAATCTTTGTTCCTGGAAATAGCGTAATTCTAAGATTTCACATTTATGGATTACATTACATCCAGGCTGATGATTTGTGTGTCGATGTACACGATTTGATCTCAGCTGATCTCTAGCCAAAGGTATTTCATTGCTAGATTATATGTATTAAGTTTTATTTACTATCTCTTTTTTTACAGACTTGAATAGCTTCGAGCATGGAAATAAAGTTTTTTTTTCAATGTTGTTGAGTTCATTGAATATTTATTATTGAATAGAGGAAAATCAATTTCAATCACTTCAAGATAACTATGATTGATAAACGAAATATTAGAAGAAGATTTTGAGAAATTCGTGTGTTATTATTCACTATAGGTACCTAAAGTGGAAAATGTTCATTATAATAGAACTTTTTAAAATAAACCATATTATAAAGTATACACTCTTTAATAAATATATTAAACAGTGCATAATATGGTTTATTTCAAAAAGTTCTAATAAACTGTTCAACCACCAAAATTAAACATGTTAATTATAATCACAGTTTTAATATCAAAATTACTATTAAAAGTAAAATTTTATTATTATCCAATGACTTTTAAACGGTTTTTAGTATAATTATTAACTTCTAGTCTTTTTCAGGAATTTGAAGTTTATTTTGGAACTACAGCAGATAGCTTTTAAGATTTTTGATGATAACTTTTAATTCAATTTATTTTTTAAAATGAAATTTATTTTATTGAGGAAGCGTAAGTTCCTATGTTGGGAAATGAGACTAACGAAAAGTGAAATATACCACTCGACTTTCACTTACGGTCACTTAATATTCTGCCGTGTTTAGTGCACATCCTATAACTTTAATTTACCAAGATTAAATTTTCTTCCGAGTTTATTGCCCACCTACTGAACTTACACTTCTCACATCAGATCTTATGTATCTTTAATAAAGTAAAGAAAATTAAAAAAAATTAAAATATAATATTATAGGTAGGTTTCACAAAAATAAAAGACAAAATGCTTGTTAGCATGACTCTAACTATACTATACTATTCAGAGTACGAGCCCATCGTCAGGTGTTCACAGAAAACCTCGTACCCCGAAATATATATAGAGTCATGCTAAAACAAGCATTTTATTTTTGTGAAACCTACCTAGAGTTTTATATTTTTAAAATTTTTTAAATTTTCTTTACTTTATTTAAATACTAGCTTCGCCCCCTGGACCTCCGTCACTTGAACACTCCCTCTCATCCATCTCCAACCACTCCCCATCCCACCGACCCTCTCCCCCGCCTCTGATCACTCTCCACCCCAGTAAACCTAACCCCTTGGTACAGACACAGGCACAAGCAGCCCCCTGGATTCCCACCCCTGGACACCGCATCCCTGGGGGCGGACATAGAAACATAGGTACATACAGAGACAGGTACAAATTCCCTTTAGTAGTATGTGTGATATCGGTACAGACCCAGGGACAAATGCCCTTTAGTAGCCCCCTGGACCCCCACCTTTCCCCTGGACCATCTCCCAACCCCTGTAGGGACGGACATACATAGATAGGTAGGCAGTTACAGAGACAGGCACAAATGCCCTTTAGTAGTATGTGATGTTTTACCAAGAACTACACCATTCTCCCTTAACAAAATTATGTATCTCACTTCAGCTACTATAAACCGATTGATTAATTTTTAATTAATGAACAATATTTTAAACAAAAAGTCCCTAATAGGTAAATACTTAAGTCGAAAATATTTTCTAAGATCCCTCCCATATTTAGATATGTATTTTTAATAGGATTTTTCATTTTAGTAATGATTGTTTTTCAAGTAGATATAATATCTACTATTTTTCATTGTAATTCATGCATGATCTTTACAAACGTTTCCTGACAGTAATTTTTATTTAAAAATTGCATTCGATCTCTTTAGCTTGATCGCTCTGGATTTCCGTTCGTGGAATTAATGATGTGGGTACTTGTCTATACTTAGATAACCGCAGAGCTTATTCAATTGATGATTCTCACAGAGAAAAGTATTTCGAAAAATAGATTCGGAACAAATTGAATGTGAAGAATTGGAAAATGAAAATATTTCATTCTTTTTTTTTTAGCCATTTGGTCACGAGAGGCCAATATATTTTCCTCCAAGCAACAAGATCATCCGATTAAGAGGAACGGGGGCTTCTAGGTAGTCAATGAAAAATGCTCGTAACAAAAGAAAAAATCTCGATGGATGGCAACGATTATCGGTAGGCGGCTTCCTATAAAAACCGTATCTAATTAAATTAGCCGAGATATAAAAGATGGTATTTGCGATTAACTTCAACTTTTTCAACTCACTTATTGATAATATACGATATTTTAAAGAAAATTACATCTATTGTTCGGTTGTCAATGAAAGAATTTACCTCATCTAATTAAGAGCTAATGATGTATAATGAATTTGTATTGTTTTCAATAAAGAGGTCTATTTAGAATCAATTATTATCTGAAAACGCTCGATTTTGTTTATGTTTTATAAATAATTCAAAAATGGATTTTCATGCTAAAAGGTTTGTTGAGGATTTGAGACTATTTTTTCTGGTTGGATCAACTCTTGGGGTTAAAATTTAAAACACGAAATTTCGGTTCATTATTTTGGGGCTATTTTCATTTATTTCATTAATAGAACATATTTGTATGGAATCTTAGTCATAAGTGCTGTAATTTTTTTCTTTTTTTGATGATATATATGCGAGAAGTTTCCACACTTGTATGCGGAAATTTCGCATTCCAGGAAAAAGATGGAGAGCATTCAGATCAAAAGTTGGAGTAAAAAGTCGAGCTTTAAATGATTGAGGATTGTAGAACAATGAAAAATGAAAGTGGATTGGCGAGTAAGTTTTTAAAATAATCGCCAAAATACCATCGATGACAATTTTTAATATAATTAGTTTTTTATAGTTTTTGGATCGTTAATGCTGGTTAGAGCCTAATATGGGCTCGTTGATGTGAATCTCAAAGACATATTTTTTGAAACTCATACCTTGAAATATTGTGAAAAATTATTTATCAATGATAGAGAAAGCCTCTCTGGAATGACCATATTACTTCGGTAGCGAAATGATCTCAAGGAAACTTGGCTTTCTATTCATGTCCGCTGCTTTATATGCCTTTTTGCTTTTCACACTATAAAAGATTTAAATTTGTAGCTATCATGAATAAAGCACGTATTCCTACATATCCCCTCTCTTCCTTCAAGAATGATACTAATAGGTATGCCCATTCTCAAAATAAATAAATAAATAAAATAATAAAAATAATAATAACTGGCGGGAAAGAATAATATTAGACTGTTTTAAAGTATTGTTTATAGACATGATATTGGATATCAAAAGCCTGTTGCACCCCAAGAAGGGCAAGTCAATCTTTTTGAACTGAAAACACGGGACTGATATTTACGCGTATATAAAATTGGTCTGTTTAATGAGTGATGCAATTTTAATAGAAGTTCAAATACTGTATCGAAATAGTTTATTCGGTGTAAATTTGTAGATAGTATCATTTTCATAGGGAGATTCGTATGAGATAAACTGCTGGAATAAAAAACAATGGGATTATTTAAGGCCAAGTGCGAGAGAAGTGGCGGCTGCTGGCCCTTTTGACCCATGGGAGAAGGCGCTATTAATTATAGATTCACAGAACGCCGAATCATGTTATTAAATGAAATGCCGGTGCTGCCCCTGGACTCGAAATGGAAATTTTTTCATTTGAATTTAGACAAGTCTCCCTGAAAGTTGCATTCACCCTTCGTCAAACATCGGAACAAAACGAAAAACTTATTTAATTTTAAAATAACTTTATAAATTCAACCCTCGGCATTATCAGGAATAATAATAATATGGTTGCTGTCGGTTGGGGGTGTGAATTTTCTAAGTGGATTGAAAAACAGATTTTTTTGAATTGAGATAGAAATCGGGAAATATAAGATGGGAAGAATTTGACAACCGGAATAAAAATGATTTCTTAACAAAATATCAGCAGACAAAATGGTGGGTGTTACGTTTGCCATTTAAAAATTTACGAATATTCTTAAATATTTTTCTCTATATATCTTATGACCTATGAGCTTATGACCAATAGCATTTTCCAAGC
This sequence comes from Forficula auricularia, assembly GCA_024734495.1. Lineage (NCBI taxonomy): Eukaryota > Metazoa > Arthropoda > Insecta > Dermaptera > Forficulidae > Forficula > Forficula auricularia. The sequence continues at coordinate 944,132 of JALMQS010000722.1, forward strand.
TTCACAAATTAAAAATTATCTGGAAAAGTGTGAATCGTGCTCGCATTCCGAAATATATATTATATTTTATATTTAAATCTATTTTTTTGTTTTTTAACAAAATTTGCACTTTTTCCACGCCTAGATTTTTTCGCACTTGCGTCTACATAAGTTTTTGGGGTAAGACCAAAGCAGTCAATTTTCTATAACTCTAATTCTTAAATTTTTTTGTAATTGATTTCTCTGAAAGCAAATTTTTTTGCATCTTTCCTTAGAAAATACCTCCATTTAAATTTAGCAAATAATTGTTTTCGATTATTAGCGAGAGTGATCGGCTTTTTTAACCTTGACCGTGTTACGTTAGATCTCTTTTTAGCTTATCATTCTATAATATTGAAAGATTTCTTTTATTCTGTTTTACCATTAACTCGGAACAACGAACTACATCATCCAGTAATTCTTAGTTCTCATTTAGGAAAAAATGATCAACTGGCATACTTCTCAGAAAATTAAAATGCTATTCACTGACTTCATTTAATTTATTTTTTCCTTTTTTATTCTTTCCTGGTTCACACTTTTTTCTTATGTCAACATATATCATAATTTCATTGTAGTTTTACATTTTTCCCTTGATAATTTCTTATTATTTATCTAGTTGTGGACTAATTAAAATATGTATTATTACTTGGGCTAACGGAAACATTCTGAGTCTCTAATGTTATCAAAAATTCACAACTGTTCAATAATTTATACAACTTTTTAATTGTTTTTATTATTAAGATATATATATATATATATATATATATATATATATATATATAGTACCTAATAATCTTTTGACTATTCAGATTTTGAATCTATGATTTAAATATATAAATATGTTTTTCCTATAAACTTAAAAAATAAAAGTAAATAAGTTTAAAAAAAACAGCACCCTATAATTGTCGCCACAGTGTCCGTGTTTCTCTGTCGGAGCAACTAGTAAACTTAAAAGTTATATCTATTCATTTTCTGCGACATCAAAAATCGAATGAAAATTTTATTCGAATGAGTGTTTTGGGGAGAGTCGAATTTTATGTGTGGCTAAAAATAAAAAAATATTTTTTATCATAGACTAGAAAGTATCTCCGTAAAGGTCGTTTTCAGTAGAAACATGTTTAATTTTTTTTAATATTTATTTTATTTTAAAATGACTGTGGCAGAATCCCAAATTGGCCACTTTTAGATGATTTTTGTTACCAGCTCAATTTCAATCAAGCACACAAAAATTAGAATTCTGTTTCCAAATTCATCATTCGTTACCAATCAACGATAAATAAGAACAAATTCGATATCTCGAGTATTTTGGAAGATATAATCATTTTTCTGCAGTCTGCAGGTCATAAGCGAGCATAGGGAAACAAGGTCACTAATTTAACCCTTCACTAATAACGTAATAACCTATCCTTAGCCCAATAGTTTAAGTCTCACTTTTGTTATCTCCTACTTTCCATACTTATTATTTGATTACAATAAAGGTTAATATTTATTTTCTTTCACAATACAATATTTATGTTAGGCTCAAAGACCGCAAACGCTCACTGAGCTAAAAAACGGCCACAACGCGTTGTGGCTTACTCAAAAAGGCCACAACACGAAATTTACGTCGTGGCTCTCTTGATATTTGACCACAACGCGTTGTGGTTATTATGAAATGGCTCATGTTCTCAACGTTATCTGATGCAACCACGACACGACGGACAGGTTGTAACTTGTCAACCAACACCCGTCGAGTTTGTGTTCATAAATTGAATGCTATTTCCGAGTGTGAACATCTGTGCGCTAATCATGGCTAGTAAAATGAACATATTTTATAATAAACTAGCTGCGACGCCCCCCGGAATAGATTCTTTTTATTTTGTTATTTTACTTTTCACAAAAATTATTATAAATGTTTGCTCAAATTCAAAATCATTGATTATTATGGGTTGTGGCTATCTAGAAAAAATAATTGGGCAAACAATAATTAAATTATGAGAAAAAAACAATTATCATGTTTATCTTTCTTTGCTCAACTTCTCTAATTTTCATTTTCTAAGCCATTTTTTATGTATGTGGCAAACTTTTTTTTATTAAAAAAGCGGGGGGTGGGAATGAAAGAGGGAAATAATTGACCCCTAGTTCCTATGGCTATTTTGCACCTTCTCTTCGTAGATTAAAAACGTTCCTACACGTTTACGACGCTTAATCCTTTAATCCAACTCATTTTTGTGTCATGGTGCTTATTTTATTGAAAGATAGCTTTTATTGAGGAAAATGTTATTTCACAGGAATTATGCAATGTGACACTACAAATTTATAGCTTATCATTATCACATATTTTCAGAATGTTCAATCCAAAGGAAATGTATAAAACATTTCAACTAGCCCGATTTTTTCAGAATTTTTTTTTGTTATTATCAAATGCAGACATCTGTATCATTAATGAATTAAATTGTTCTGAAGAATGACTGAAATAAAAATTAATTAATTTCTGACTCTAGAGTAATTTGTTGATAATATCAGAGTCTATAGATGCATAAATTCAATTTTTTAAAAAATTTTAATTATTTCTTTGTGTAGAATTCGTTTATAATACTTGAAAATTATAATTCTTTGAAGTAAGCCGCCTAATCAAAAAATGCAAATTCTATTAAAAAATTTCTATTGTATTATTTTATTTTATCTTTTTCCATATATAACTACATATATACTATAAAAAGAAAAATGAAATTTCCATTTTTACACTATTAATTAAAGTTTATGAATGTCTTGTCACCATATTTTCTTAACAAAAGTTTTTGAACATCTGCTTTCATATAAGGTTTTATAAATGGCTTAATTCTTAATATATAAGTGTTCAAATTAGTGAATAAAACAATAAATATATTTATTTATTGTGACTTCAATAAAGTGCAGTTGCAGTTCTTTTTTGCACATAAATTTTCTCAAAGAGATTGCCTTGAATGCATGGCAAATATTCAATGAACTTGGAGGCAATGAAAAAAAGTAAGTGATGAAGCTCTTTGGATACCAGATGACCTTCCGAAAGGAAAAAGAATCTGTCTTTTATTTCTTTCACGTCTTTTCTGCTCCTGTTTGTTTGATTTGTATTTGTTTGTTATCGTGTTTAGTAGGTGTGAAGTTTATGTTTAGCATAAACTAAGAAAATCCCACACACAGTCATTTTGTTTTGTCTTCAAAAATCAACTTTCTAAATTTTTTGGAAATACTCTTGAATAAATATTACTCATATTATATTTTTTAGGCGAATATGAAGATAAAATCACCTATATTTGAATTAAATAGGCATATTATAAATCAAAAAAGACAAGTAAGTTGATTTGGTGATTTGAATGAAGGTATAGGAAAGTTTACAAAATTTGATTTTTTTGAAATTTTATTTAATTATTGAACAGGTGCTCCAATAATGTTAATTATAATAATATATTGTATTTTTGTGGACAAAAAATTATTAATTAATTAGCCTTAACACTAATTTCTTTAAGTAAAATGTCTGCTTATAAATTCACTTTAGGATAACATTATTATATTTATATGTCAGATTTTTTTCGTATCAGATTAAAAATTAGAAATAATATTTCGGAATTACTCATAATGAAATCAAAACATAAATTAAAATTTCCGAGTATTTTTCATATGCTTCAACTTCTAGCTCTAATTTTAATTAATTTCCTAGTTCCCCAATAATACCTACTGTAAAATACTTGATACACAGTGTCAGAAAAATATCTGATATAGTAATAATAGATTAATTCAAACTTTGGTTTATGTTTTGAGTTTAAATGTAATTGCTCAACGCGACCTATTCCTCAAAGTGATAATTTTTGAAATCGATAATAGCAATGAAATGAAATATTATATTTATGAAATAAAAACATATTTACATAGGTATACGGTATACTTATAATATAAGTATTATTTGTTTATTAGAAGCAAATAATATCTATTATAAATGATTATATTATATAACTTATTTGTCTAATTAAGCAAAATAAAAATGTTCAAGGTTTTATATTTTTAATTTGTTATTTAACATTTCCAGCTGAAAGATTTAATCCAAGGAATCAGAAGAACGAATTCGTCTTGTGAAGCATGATTCGTGAATGTTTTTGAAAGACCAGCTATGTATTCAAAATATATCGAGATTTTTTTTTAATTATCTAATTTCAATGTATTCTCTAATTAAAAAAAATCTACATTTTTAAATGAATTGAATAGTTAACGTTTGAATAAATATAGACGTATTTTAATAGCTTTGATATGAAGTATTAACAATATTAATATTACATTTTTTGCTTAAAAATTAACTGGATGTCTATTAATCTTTTAATTATCTGCCATTTATTAAGTCACTGGAGGGAATCTCAGTTCTTGGATTAAAAGAAAGCTTTAGATGAAGTCATTTTAAAATGGTAAACACCCTTCTCATTGGAAACGCATACAATTTATAAGCATTGTGATTTGAAATATACACTGAAAATTAAAAAAAAGAGAGTTATTTCCTGTAAGTCGATTTGATGAACCAAGATTTTGCTCAGTCAATTCAACATTATTTCAAATTTAGTTTTTCTAGAATTTATTGTTTTTAAAATATTGATAGCCCAGACTGATTAGATAAACAATTGGTTTAGTCGAATTTTCGTGATTCTTGAAAAATAACTAGGTGTGACATCATTTAATGTTAAGTATTTTCATATTATGTTGATAAGTATCTTGCAAAAATTTACAAGAATCAGAATATTACAAAAACTTTAAAATTAAAGCTAATTTATATTTCTAAAAGAAACTGACGTAAAGAAAATAAACTTTTTTGAAATCTGAAGCTACAGAAGAATCTTGTAGAATATTGTAAATAAATATTCTATGATAGGTATATTAAAAAAAACTCAACATTCTCTTTTATATTTGTCCACGAAAGTGAAACATCAAATACTTTCATATTTCAGACACATTACAAAACATTCGGTCCCCACAAAAAAACTTGTCATCTAAGGAAAATAAGAGGTCTGTTTCATACGACCAAATAAAACAAAATCTTCAAGGATCAGTGCACATAGCCCAGGACTAAGGAATTTGGAAGAAGTCCATCGGCACATCACGATGACACCACACACCACACCCTTTTGTTGGGTCATGGACTGAGTGAGAATAGCTCATGAAGAGAAGGGCTTCAGAAATATTTAATAACCAAATAATGTTTCAAATCAATGCAATATTTATTTCAAATTATTGTTGGAATATTTTTTGTTCTTTATTTCATTTCATGACCATTGGCGTAACTAGTAAGAACGTAGATCCCATGCTCTATTTTAAGATATTGAAAACTATTCTTAATTAGTCACGATATCATAGAAACAAGGTAGAAAATTTATATTTATGTTAGTAATGAAGGAACAGATGATATTGTTAAATAAAAACAAGTGAACTATTTTAAAGCTTGACACGTACCACAGATTGGGACGCGTCAATCCCTTTTGCGCTGTCGTGTGAAATACTGATTGGCGCCTTTATCAGTCATTCAATAGAAACATTTAATAGAAACACCTCTTATAATGGGAGCCCCTGCTATTGAGACAACTAAATTGACACATCATTTAAGGGTATGACTACCCTACAGAAAAAGGCGCAAGTCATTTTCCCATTTTTACTTTATCGAATGAGAAGCAGATAAAGATTGGATCGATTTCAGCCTGCCACACATATGACGACGATCTTTTATTTTTGAAAAAATTAGCAATAATAGACAATAAAAACGCAAAAATATTACACTACTACTGTTTACTACTATTATTAATCTACTAGGTATAAATTAAATACAATTCAGAGGGTTTCGAGTTCTGAAAATTATCAAAACTGAAGAGTAATCATTGTTTAAATCAGGGCTGTCCAACTTGTGGCCCGTGGGCCGCATGCGGCCGAGCACTGCAATGAGTAACAACATAAAATCATAAATTTCCTTAAAACAATGAGATTTATATGTAAAAATATATTAATTCCCTTTTTCGAAATATGAATGTACATTTGTACAATACGTGAAGCTTTTTTCAAGAATAAAATTCACTAAAAGCAAAATTATAAGCTCAACTATACTATAAGATAAAACAAATAATGAAGTTTCGAATTTTTAAAAATTCTTCTTCTAATATTTTCATTTTCTAAAATATTTATTATTTCAGTAATTTATATGCTACGACACTAATCAAGTCTATAGTTATATCTTTCTAGTAAAAGGAGAAAAGGAATTGGGGTTTTCTAGAACAATCACAATTAATTGATAATTTCTTTCATGGACTAAAACTTGTCAGAACTTGTCTTTTAGATCTTTGCACGTTCTTACATGTCAATGGATAATAGATAGTCAGGGATTATTATATCCGTGACCCTTTAAAAAATTAAATTATCATTACTCATATCCTTCTTTAATCCCATTCGATTTAAACCAGGGCTGTCCAACCCGTGGCCCAATATAAAGTAATAAAATTCCTTAAAACATTGAGATTTATAGGTAGATACTGGAAAACAACAATTTGGCTTGATAATTTTTTTTCTCTAAAATAAGAAATCTGAAATTCTAATGTGTTCAAGTATAAAATTTACGAAAAGTAAAATTAGAAGCTCACTATGAGCTAAAAAAATAATAAAGTTCTTATTCCTATATTATTAACTATATTTTTTGAATAACAAATATCAATAGAATTATAATATTTTATCCGCGGTCCGAGACAATTTTTTTTCTTCAAATGTGGCCCGTGTAAAGGAAAAGGTTGGAAACCACTGGTTTAAATGAACTAATAGTTTAAATTGCCGAGAGAAGAAGATTCTCTCATCGAGTCATTCTGAGTTGTTGTGGAAAAATTGTATTAAATTTCAGAAGGGTTGTATCCCTCCATTGGGAATTGAACTCAATTGCCAAAAAGCAACAACCTCCTGAGACGTTATAAAAATTACGCATGATTGCGATTTCTGGTGATTTTCTTGAGAAATCCTAAGTACCCACTCCTTAATATTAACTTTTATAAAATAACTATAATTTTAGTTCCATTACGAAAGCTCGAATGCACTAATTTAATAATAGAAGATAGGTATTCAACTTACTATCTATACAATTATTGTATTTTAATCATTTTTAATTCTTTTTTCTATTTCAATCAAAAATATATTATTGTTTGGAGTCATTGATCCAAAATTTAAATCAAATTCCTGTTCATCTTATTATATTAAATAATGACAGTTTAAATGGAAATCATGTTTAATCTTAAAATAATTGTCGTTGAGTATTTTTTAAAAAGTTTCAAATCATAAAAATAACATCAAAAATTCATTTTTTTTTTTAACTTTCAATTTAAGTAAATCAGTTTTTAAAGAGCTTGATAAATCATAAATCGTTATTCTGTGAAATGAAGAAAAGATGAAGCTGTTCATAGTGTTGGTGAAATAATTATAGCCATGACTTATTAGTTAAACCATGTAAATGGAAATGGGTGAAAAATAATCGATAGACACACTTTGAGGGTCCTAAAGAGGGGAGAGTCCCCCTCATGAGGTTAAAAAAGGATTTGCAGGCTAAAAATAAAATAAGTAAATAAAAAGAAACTTAAAAAAGTATTATTACTTATTACTACCTATATACTGATACATTGTCAAGGCCGGCTCAAGGCAGGTTCAGCGCGTTCCCGAAAACCCGGCCCCGCTTTTTGAGAGGTTACGGGGTCTAAGATAATTACCCAATTAAAAAACACCGATTTTGATTGACTTTTCACAGAATGATGATACCATTAGATATGCAGCCAGCCGTTGCACAAAATCATAAAGTGCTAGAGTTACTCTTTTATTAATTTACTCCAATAATAATTAATAGAAAATCAATGAAGATTTATTGGTTTCTTAATAAATTCATCCAAATTAGAACTTTTTGAAATAACCATCTTTTTCTAAACATAATAAATGAATAATTTTTCAATTTTATTTCCAAATAGACCAACTAATAAATTTGTTGAAAAGTTTTTATTTTGCCGAAAGTAGCAGAGTTGATGAATCATAAAGAGAAACAAAGAGGTTGTCCTCTGCTTGATCAAGCAGATGACAACCTCTTTGTTTCTCTTTATGAATAAATTTGTGTTTATCAAATGAATTTATTTCATCGGTCTATTTTATAATCATATCTTTTTTTAGTGTTCAATCAAATATAAAAATAGCCAAGAAAAATATTATAGTCATGCAAAAAATGTATATATTTTCGCGAAATGTTATCAGGTATAAAACTGAAATTAAGTACAGTGTAATGTGAAAATACATAGATTCGAATCGAGTTTCATTAGATAAAATTATTTAAAATTGGCAATTTATACTCAGAGGAAAGGTTTTCAGATATAAAGCTAAAATTTGGCGCATTAAAATGCAAAAATACATAGTTGCGTGCCAAATTTCAGCTTATTAAATAAAACCATTCTATATTGAGGATTCATATTCTCTGGAAAGATTTTCAGATATATAGTTAAAATTTGGTGCATTGTAACATAGTTGCGTACCAATTTCCAGCTCATTAACAAAATCATTCAAGATTGGCATTTTGTACTCTCAGGAAACGTTTTCATGTAAAAAGCTAAAATTTAGTACATAGTTGCGTACTAATTTTCAGCTCATTAACTAAAACCATTCTTATATTTTCAGGAAACGTTCTCAGGTATAAGATTAAAATTTGTTGAATTGTAATGTGAAAATACATATTTGCCTACCAATTTTCAGCTCATTAGGTATAACTAAAACCATTTATATCAAATGAAAACAATTTGTATCAATAATTTTTTTTTACTTAATTGATATTTTTTCATCAAAGAAAATGAATAAATTCGAAATATTCGAGAAAACATTTTTTTGCATACTAATCCGCCAACATGTCGCACCTTGTCCATGCGTGTCTCGACTCGTTTGAAATAGTCTCGAGTTTTCATCATTTAAAATCTATTAACTATTTGTAATTGGAAATAAGGAAAACGGGCAATTCTAGAGCAATTGAGTACTGATACTATCTAATTGTTGACTTCTTGAACAAATTGACTTTATTTATTTATTTATATTATTAAAAAACAAAAATATCCTTCGATGGCTTTTTTTTAATTATTCTTTTTAACCGATTTCAAAAAAGGAGGAGGTTCTCAATTCGACTGAATTTTTTTTGTGTGTCTATGTTACCTCATTTCTTCGCCAATTGTGAACAGATTTTGATGATTTTTTTTGCATTGGGTTCAGTCTAGTTTCCGATTGGACCCGTTTTTTTCATTGGCATTGGACCTTTTTTGATATGTTTGTTCAGGCATAACTTCTTTGTTTATGAACCGATTTTAATGATTCTTTTTTTATTGGAAAGAGGGTATCTTAGGGGTGGTACCATATTAATTTGGTCAAGTTCTAAAGATATGATCAATGACAAAATAACGTAAATCTCCAATTCTTATGACCAAATAATCGAAATTATAATAAATTAAATCTTTTATAAAAAAAATCTTAAAACATTCATTTAAAACCCGCAAACGTTTCGAGAGAATTTCTATATTTATGAATTGAAGTTTATTATCATTTTCTGATTCATTCGCCCGACGCTTTCTCTTACGAGATGCATGCAAGGTATTATATTAAGTCACTATTAATAACATCACTAAAAATAGAGAAAAATAAAAATAATTTTTATAAAAAATAAAATAAAACCGACTTCAAAAAAATTATATGCAACAAATAAAATAATAATAACTTAAAAACAAAAAAATACGCTAAAAGGTATAGAATAATTATCTTATTTAGTTACAAGTAAACGACGAAATATTAACATGAAATTACTTTTTGAAGTCGGTGCCAAACATATACATTTTATGAATCGCACTAGACGGATCTTACTTAGTACGTTTGGCGGGTATGCTCGCTTATATAGTTTGTTTGGCACCGACTTCAAAAAGTAATTTCATGTTCATCGTTTAGTTGCAACTAAATAAGATAATTATTTTATATCTTTTAATGTATTTTATTTGATTTTTAAGTTATTATTTTATTTGTTGCATTTAATTTTTACATTAATATAATATATTATATCATTAATTTTTTAATTGAATATTTTGATTTGGTGCCAATTTAATTTTTGCAATAAACTATTAAGTTGATTAATGGGATTAGTTAAAAAAAATCTCTGAAGAAAAATCCAACATTACATGTTTATTACTCCGAGTTTTTTTTTATGTTATAGTAACTCATTTACAAAATAAACTTATACATTTTAATTTCATCATATTATGTAAAAATATATTAATCTTCATATCATATGGTAATATATTTATTTATTTATTATTGAACAATGCTCTGAGGCAGATACTTCGTAGAGCAGATACAAAGAAAATACAGAATTGTTAATAGGTAGATGAGAAAGACTCTCTCAATATTTAATCATTTATATTTGTAAATACTTTTTCAAATGAGTCAATAAAATATTTATCATAAACGAGGAAAGTAATTAAATTATATCAATTACTTTAACTATAAACATTTAAATAAAAATCAGAGCATCAATTCTTTATAGAGCGGGTTTTTAGTTTGATCATAGTATTTAAAGAAAATTGTAGACTGGCACGGCACATTCCTTCGAGATGATTTTCAACTTCCTTAAAAATTCACATTAATATAAATTGTTCCATTAGAAAAATCAGTTAAGGAAACTAAATAGAAAAGTTCTTAGTCGATTTCATTTGCAATTTTTTTCTAAATTTCATTTAATAAACGTTTTTTAATTTGCAGTTTTTCCGGGTCATTAGTCGGTTTAGACGTCTGCCATTTCTTTATGATTTAATAATGTGAAAATCACTCTTAAAGATGAAAAATAATAAAAAGCTTCCACCTGAACAAATCAAACGAATGAGATAAAATAATTTTAAATTAAAATGTTTTTCATGCGGAAAGTAGCAGAATTGTTGAATTTATAAGGGCAAATCAAAGAGGATTCCATATAAGAATGAAGTAGTTTTTGGAGACGAACTGATAAGAGAATTTAGTCGATTTTGATGAGGCAGTTCAAAATTCAAAAAATACCTATATAACTATATAACTATTAATTATAACTATCATTTTGATTAAAAAAGGGACGTTTCGGAGGTTTATTCCCTCCTTCTTCAGACTTTTGAAAGGTCAGTGAAGGAAATCCAATGTGACATTCACCTCTGTCTTCTCTCTCAATACTATATATCAGAGGTGGCCACTAACCTTAACTTTGGGAGCCGCAAATTTATAAAACTGTTTCAAAGCAAGCCACATTGTTTGGAGATTAATTAATGGTTTATTAAAAAAAGACACCTTTTTTTTATTTTATAAAATATAAATGAAGTAACATTTATTTTTTGCTTTACTTATAATATTACAAATTACAAATTAATTTAATTTTTGTATTATTATTTTTTAATTTAATTATTATACAGGGTGGGCCATAAAGATCTACCACATTTTGAAGAGATATAAAAAAATGAAAAAATTTAACTAGAAAAAAACTAAATATATTTTTGAAAATAAAATAAATGCATTTTTTTAAATGTATTTTAAACATTATCAGACAAAAACGGTGGGGGGTGGAGGGGGGTTTGGGGGGGTCAAAAAAAATTCTAGCCCTTTTGACCAAACTCAACCAAATTTTGTATACATATTCTATGGATCCCCAGAAGGCTAGAAATGCAAAAACTAACCAAATTTTGTATACATAGTTTGGGCCAAAGGGCTAGAATTTTCATTTTTGACCCTCCCCCATTTTTGGTGGTTAGTTTTTGAATTTCTAGCCTTCTGGGGGTCCACAGAATATGTATACAAAATTTGGTTGATTATGGTTGAAAGGGCTAGAATTTTCATTTTTGACCCCCCCCTTTTGTCTGATAATGTTTAAAATACATTAAAAAAAATTATTTTATGTTCTTTTTTGGTATAAAGGATTAATACATATTACTTCAAATTTGTATATTATTTATTATAGTTTAGGAAGCTCTAATGATGAGACAGACGGACAAACAAGACAGTGTATCGAAATTAATAGGGTTCCGTTTTACTTTTGAATGGAACCCTAAAAAGAAGGCTTTGCTTTCGAAACTAGTCTTAAAAAAATAAAATTCTATCTATGATGTTGCTATTTTTTTTAAATATGCATTATATATACCATATAGTCTAAGATCCTGAGTTAGGTCGACCTAATGAAATTAATATTTTGATAATATAATGTATTGAAATTAAATTGAAACTTTTTGCCGAGGGTAGCAGAATTTTTCCAGTGAATCAAGTGTAATAGAATGATGAAGAGGGCAAAACACTCGAAACTATAGTCTCGTTATAAATAAAATTTATTTCAGCAGAAGCACACTCTTTTATTGTCTCCTTCAATATATAATGTATTAATAAACAAAACTTGATAGGGCCGACATCCAATTTCCCCGAATAGCTATTTTTTAATAAAAAAATTAGTTGTTAATTTTATTACATAAATGTAGTTATCGAGTTTCCGGATAAATATATTACCAATCGAGAGTAAAATATGTACATAAAAAGTTGGGTCGCCATCTTTTTTCCCTGCATAAGTCCAAGTAGACAGGGTACTTCGAATTAGTATTTTGTAGTTATAGTTTCCTTTATTGTTATATATGAAAATGTAGATAATTTTATTCTGAATTAATTAATTATTTTATTTTATTTTATTTTATTTTTTAACAAAAATAGCTATGCAGGGAAATTGGATGTTGACCATATCAAGTTTTGTTTATTAATACATTATATTATCAAAATATTAATTTTATCAGGAAACTCGTTAGGTGAAGGTCGACCCAAGTCGGGATCTTGTACTAATATTTATTTCCATCAAGTGACTTCCTTTTTGATTTGGACTTCAGAATTAATTTTTTGCAATTCCATAAGATATAAATATCTTCAAAATTCCCGTTGAGCAAATATTAAACAACTTGGATCGTATTTCCCCCCCCTCAGGCGAGAAGGATGCGCAAGAAGTCGTCTAATGAAGTCGCTGTTGGTCAACAGGTGGACAAAAACCGCAACCAAGGCCCTCCAAGGCCGTAGCTAACTGACGTGCACCTTCGTGGCTACACTCGCTTTTTAATTTTATCAAGTCATTTTCAATTTTGCCGAGCAGGAACAAAGCCGATCTGCTGATCTGTTGATTTTGAGCAAAGGGGGGTCATGGTCACCGCGTGACGGCGTCTGCCTCAGAACGGTCACGTCGCAGTCGTTACAAACATGAGAATTATCCACCGGCGAACGCTTAATTGAATGGCATTAATCACAGGGGGGTATTTTTAGGTGCTTTTACCATAGCAAGGGTAAAATTATCCCGGGTAAAAGAGAAACTGTGTCAATAAGGCAGAAGTAGAGACGTACGAGTATAATCACGAATAGTAAAAAAAAACACAAAAACTCTAGAATTCAATTGAGCAAAGATAATAACAAAAATATCTAATGACATATTATTAAAAAATTAAAAAGATTATCTTTTGAAACTTCTTATGGATGTAAAAGAAACTAGGAATCCGTGAGATTGTAATTCTTACATTTAATATGCAAATACAGTCGACTCTCAACAATTCGAATTTTTTGATAATTCGAACTCTTCAGCTGTTAACTTCGGTAAATCGAAAAAATGCTGTGTATTTTGATACGTTCGATAACTCGAAATCTTTTTCGTAACAAGAGGGTGAGAGAACGTTCTATAATTCGAACTAGGCCACTTCCCTTCTTTATAATTCGATTTTTTCCTAGCAAAAAACTATTCTTAATTTTTTTAATTAGGTATATTATGTGCAATGTTAGTACATATGTAATTTTTATTCTTTTTTTTTTGTAGTTTTCATTATTTTACTTGAGGCTATATATAAAATCTATGTAAGCTCATACATATTTTCAAAAATATAATAAAAGCTCTTAATAATTCGAATTTTCAAACGTTATAATAATTTGAGGTCTCAATAATTCGAATTTTTCTTGTAGACCGTTTCGAATTATTTTGAAAAATTTCGATATCAACCATAAAATTTATATTTTTTAGAGATTTTGATTTTTCAATTTGAAGTGTATATCAGGTGGTTGAGTGCTTGTAAATGACCTTATATTTATTCACTTGGATGTTGATGAAAGCAGTCCACGGTGGTTGTAAAAAGTAGGACTATAGAGGTTTTATTATTTTACATTTATTTGTTAAACCGACGTTTCGGAGATTTGTTTTCTCCTTCTTCAGGGTAACAAAAAGTCAATGAAAGTAGTTCAAATCCATAATTACTTCCTGTCTCCTTTGACAATGCCAAAAAACATTATTATTATTATTATTATTATTATTAGCAATTATGCTTTTACTTTATTTCTATTCGAGATGAAAATTTTTTATAATGTTTTTTTGGCATTGTCAAAGGAGACAGGAAGTAATTATGATTTGAACTACTTTCATTGACTTTTTGTTACCCTGAAGAAGGAGAAAATAAATCTCCGAAACGTCGGTTTAACAAATAAATGTAAAATAATAAAACCTCTATAGTCTTATTTTTTTACAACTACCGTGGACTGCTTTCATCAACATCCAAGTGCATATTTATACCAGTCCGTCTCCTAAAGAAAAACTCTATCACTTATATTTATTTTTTATCGACTAGCTTTCGTTTGGATTATACTTACTTTCTCCCCTGAACCCTTGAAAATACGTATACTCACAAAAGGGGGGAATAAGTGTGTTTCCTGTTTGATTTTACTTTTAGTGGGCTGTAACCAAGTGAGATTAGAAGTCCTGAAATATTTTTCACTGCCTAGCAGTCCTTTTAAATTATTTCACCATTCCGCTTTTAAACTTCACCCAATATAGAAAAAAGTTTTAAAGATTATGAAAAATCAAACTTATAATTAGATGCCGTCCATAATTACGTCACACAGTAAAGGGGGAGGGGGCATCTCAGATTTGTGACAAAATGTGACAGGGGTGTCCGGGGATCAAAAAAATTGTGATGTCCCAAAAGTCAAATTAAAAATTTTCAAATTCAGGTTATTATCAACCTGAAAATGTTGGTAAAATAAATCTAGACCAATAATTGTAAGCAAGCAATTTTTAGCAAAAACACTTAAATTTTCCACAATTTTTAAATTACAGAGTATAAAAGTGATAGTGTGACGTCACAATACAAGGGGGGGGCAATTAAAATGTGAAAGAATGTGACACAGGGGGGGGCATCTTGGGGGCATCTTGAAATTAGTGTGACGTAATTTTTGGATGGCCCCTTATTGAATATTCTCGCAAAAAATTAGTGATTGTACAATTTAATTCGTTTATCTTTAAGGGGTTTTCGAACAATATTGAAATAAATACTTTGAACGCCTGAGAGTTAGACCTACAAAGCGGCGCCGGCGTATTGAATTGAGACTGAATTTTTTCGCTCATTGTATTTAAAAATGTCTGAAACATTAAGAAAATTCATTTTCAACCACTATTAATGTCTGTGTGGCTGTCTGTCTGGATTTGATTCCTCGATAGCTAAAAGTGGAAAATCCTAGAAAGTTCGTTCTGGTGCAATAATATTTGTATTTCCAATATGGACAACTAAATTCATTTAGAGCTTTCAGTTTTAAAATTGAAGAAAATACAGTTTTTTGAATGATTCTATTGAGATTTAAAGGCGTTATCATAATATAGGCATAAATAAACAATTTTCAATTTCTAATTAATTTATTAAAAAAGATACCTAGATTTAACTATCTGAATTATTTAGTAAATATATATTCGATGAATTAGATACACAATATGTATTTTTTTTCTTTTTTTTATTGGCCTCGCGAACATAGATGCCCATTTAGCCAGCAATATGTATATTTTCAATAAATAAATTAAAAACTTTGATTAAACATTAAATTAGTTATAAATATTAATTATTATTATATTTAATTATAATAAAGATGGTTGCCCAAAAAAAACGCTTGATAAAATGGTCATAATTACAAAATAAAAATTTAATAAAGGAAAAAAAGAATCGGGGATGTTAATTGTAGGTATAAAAATATATATTATGAATGCTGTTCTAGGTATTTGTGAACATAGGTTTTGAACGAAGATTGAAAAATTCAGGGAACAGAGATTATCCCTAAAAGTCATGAGGCTAAGAACTAATCCTTCAAGTAATCTGATTAAAAATAAAAATAATGTTTTTTTTATTTTGTTAACTATTAGTATTTGGACCCAAGAGGACATTTTAATTAAATATCGCGATGACTAGCAAAGATTTAGCTATCGAATTCTTAAGAATAGAATTATAAAATTAATAAAAAATCTATCTATAAGAAAAAATAGGAAAGTATGTATAAAGAGTGAAAAGAACTTTAGAAGATTAAGGATTTTTAATGTGAAATATCTTGAAACGGAAGGAATCAGAAAAAATTAAGCCTAACTAAATATATGTTGATATAGAGTTCAAGGAGAAAAAACAATTATGAAATTTTTCATCAATAAATACCATAACGAATAGAAAATAAGATGATCCAGAACGGACTATCGCGCTCTATGACTGAGATGATAGGATAAGCAAAGAGGAAGTGATTAGAGGCCTTCGAAATGCGTTGTTAAAGAAGAATGTTGTAAATTAATTAAATGAATGAATAGAATTACTAATGAAGAAGTTTTTTTTTTATTTATTTATTTAATGAAGAAGTTCTTGGTAGGATTAGAGAAAAAAGAACCCGAAGGAAGAATTTGATGAAGAAATGAAGAGCTTCAGATGATAGGGCAGACTTTTGGAGACGTTGAGGTTTAGATTGTGGAAATGGAACGTGCAACTTCTAAAGAAGGAAAAAAAATTTCAGACACGGCTTCGTACTGACGTCCTTAAGATGGTGACGATGATGATGATCAATAAAGATTTTATTGTGAACATAAAAATTTAATTTGCCTAGGTATTGCGCAACTTAAAAAATTAACAAGATTTACTGTTTCAAATGACGTTTAATATACAGTAAGGGTTTTTCATCTATTTTTAAGGGTCAGATTGATTCTATAATGGAGATATATCTTTGAAACAAATTTTCGGGGTAAAAAAATATCTATCTTTTTTAAATAATTAAAAATTAAATGCTTCTATTTCATTTGAAAAGAATTTGAACAGTGAAAAATGTTTTCAGTCGAAATTTTTTCTGGTCCTGCCGATTAAATGTATACTTCATTCTTTTTGGAAAATCCAAAAATTAATTATTATTTTGAAGAGATTTTTGGGTTTTATTAATGTGGTTTTTTTGTTCTTCGCGGATTGAATATTTCAAAAATTTTCATTCAATGGCTCTTAGGTTAATATTATTTACAGTAAATACAGTTTTGGCATAACAAAATTATCGATTAGTAGAAAAAATTAATAGCAAATTATCAACAATTTTGCGTACGTTGTAATTTATTAAGTGGAAAGTCATTTATGTACTTAATATACTTCAATTAATTAATTAACCGTAGAGAATTAGTAATACACTTATATTATTTATTTGCAATAATTTAACAATTTAACGACAACAGGATATTGAGACGAGTAAATAATGAGACAGATGAGTCTGATTTTCACTACACATCTTCTCAAATTTCAAAATCATACTAGACCTTATTTTTTGTTCAACGTTGATTTTTGAACTGAACTTTTTGCTATTTATCACAGCGAGGGTCGAAAAACTAACCTCGCATAAATATGTATCTGCAAAGAGAATTAAGATTTGCTGAGTTTTACTACTTCACACAGCGTATTCATCTTTTATCGATAACCAAAATTCAACGATCTATGCTGCTAATTTTGCCTCCAGCATTTTAACGCAATACAGTTCGATTATACTTTCTTCTTCTGTGGAAAAATATTCAGATGGCTCTTTGGATCTGAAAAGTCCTTAAATCCATACAAATTTTTCGGTATTTTCTTCAAGAAAGTATTTTTCTAACCACATTATAATCTCTGACAGGCGTTCTTCAAAAATCGATCTTATATAATGCTACAGAACTTCACTGGAAACCAAGAAATACTACAACAAGGGAAAACAATATCTGTAACCGTCTTCATTGTTATTTTTCTGGGCATTTTTTTTATAAATTTTATTAAACCAATTATTTTACATTAATTAATGTATACATTGTATTTTTTGCTTCGATTCCGGAGATTACTTCTCCACCATCGAGTGTCCTTATTCATCTTTAGTCCTTGTTTTTAATAAGAGGAAAAATCTAATTAGATAAAAACCTCTTTTCCGATATTATTCTAATTTCATTATTCCCCAATCCAAGTCGATTGGCTTATCCACCCTCCCTATCTTTTCCCTTTTCTGGGCATTGAAATCTTTTCAGTCAATTTCAAAATGTGTAAATATTGCCTCCCTACAGGGCAGGGTCGTAGATATTTCATCGCAGTAATAAGCTTAAGATTTTGAGAAGCCCCATCAGGGCCATAATTACTATGGGCGTAAATGGGAAGTAAAAATATTTGTATTGCTTATGGGCCCAATAAATTTATTATAAGGTTGCAAAATATTTCGCGACCCGCCTAGGGGCGACCATAAATTACGTCAAACGAATTTCAAGATTTTTAGACCCCCCTCGCTCTGGGTCACATTTTTTATTGAGCCCCTTTATTGTGAAGTCACAATTTCACTTAAATACCTTATAATTTTTGAATTTTTTTTAGTTTCATCTCAATTTTTAGGATCAAGAGCCCCCTGTCACAATTTATCACAAATCTGAGACGCCCTTACTGTGTGACGTAATTTATGGACGGCCCCCTATAGAACAATTGGGATTCACAGTTTGGGTTAGATATAAATAAAGTTTTAAATGAAATTTAAATTTTATACATTTAGATAAAATTAATTTAGTCAGAGTATTAGTGTATCCAAATATGTAAGAATTAATGAGTTACGCAGAATTTATATTCAATAGGAGAAAATGTATTCATGTTTCAATTAACACAATAAAATTTGTGAAAATGTCGTTAAGCTACTGAGAGTAGTTTCTAATTACTATGTCATTAATGAAAAAATTATATTTCTGTCGCTAACGGAACTTTAAAATATAATAAAAAATTTTCAAAATTTTTGTACTGTTAATAGTAGCCAGATCTAAGAATAAAGAAACACGCCTAACAAAATGCTTAATAAATAAATAAATAATTAACATATGTAATGGTGACAAATTCTCTTCCTCCTGCGCGGGCGGTCATGCTAAGGTGTGGTCAGGTGCAAATACTAGGGGGAATTGCTTCTTAAGACTTTTTCATATTCAGTAAAAATACTTCAAAAATCCCATCCTTAAAAAATTGGACACCTAACTTACAGCATAAAGATAATTAAAGATCTTATTTGAAAAAAATTACGGAGAGCTTCTAATTGAATGATAGATTAATTAATTATTTATTGATCTATGGGAAACAAGGGATCAGAGTTGGTTTTTAATGAGCCGAGATCTCACTCGCATTTCAATCTGTGAAGTTCTTTCTAATTAATCAATGCCTCAACTTCTCTCCTCTAGAAAATAATTCAAGACAAAAAGCGGTAATTAGCCAAATAGATTATTTACATTCCAAGTTGGAGATTGAATATTTTTCAAACAATAAATTATTTCTAGATATAATACATTGTTATTCATACAACTACAAAGAAAAAACTGATAATTATAAATTTTTATAATAAGATAGAAAAAAATCAAGTTCTCTAATAGCATATTAATCATACTACATTGAGATTCAGAATGTTAATCATTTTTTCCATCAAGATTATCTTATAAAAATTTGCTGACGTGTCTCATTCATTAATTTCCAAATATACGCCTTGTAATTAAATATATGTGGATGTTTTTCAAAAGCATTTATGTTTTAAATTAATCCCTCCTTAACGGTCAGTCAACTAGAATTTTTTCACTGTTGGTTTTGCAAATCTCGATCAAACAATGGCAGAAGCTATTGTCAGAACACAATAAAAATTGGTGATTTTTTAAGACATCGTACATTGTCTATATTTAATTTCTTTGTATCAAGAATGAATTTAAGGGCGTTAATAATCAAACACCAAATATCGTTTTAGTTTTAAATTTAGAATTTTTTTTATAATGATATTGATACAAGAAGTTGCACCAAAAAGGTAAAACCTTTGTAGTCGGCGGTGGACCCATGTATCGTGATAATAAAAAGAGATTTCAGGGAATGGGTCGGAGTTGAAGGTATCTCTGGATGCGGGTCTTGAATTACTGAAGGTTATATATTATGTAGCTGGGAAAATGGACATGGGAAGAGAGTTCCAGTCTCTAGAAGTCATAGGGATAACGAATTGGCGAATGCGTTTGTTCGGTTAGTATTCAGTTTAGGGTTTAGGGGTGTTGAATCTTAGAATTAGATTAATGCAGATTTTCCTCTCTCTGAAGCTAATTGCAAACAAGAAGGAATGTGATATTTTTAAGTAATAATGAATTTTCAAATGTCCAAAGAAAAAGAAAAATTTTTATTGGGCTTTAAAGTAAGAATATTTATTTTTACGGTCCGAATTATAGCAAGCCAACCTAAGTGTGAATTTCTATAGGATAAAAAAATAATTTGAAGCTTTTATTTAATAAGGCATGTTGAAAGCACAAGTTTTCATTTGATTCGACGATGAACATCAAATTAGTTCTTGGAAGACTGAAAACACCGTAAACTTACAAACTGTTAATTATCCCACTAGGATTACTTGTTAGAACCTAAAGTCGATTTTGGATGTAAAGTAATTAGTATAATTTTGTCTATAAAGGACAATCTATTTTCAAACAAACTAAAGTTAAAAGAAGAAAAATAGTCGGACTCTCATAGAGAGGGTTTCATACATAATTATACTTTGTTGTACTTGCGTTATCAAATTAGTTCTTATTTGTAGCTGGTAAGGAGAAAATGGGAGTATTTGTAATTTTTTTTTAATTTTAAGTTCAGAGATTTGGAAATTCTGTTAAGTACACAAATCGGGTAATAACAAGTATTTTGACTCCTCATACACTGTCATTTTAATAAAATCCAGCCTAATTCTACTTAATCAGATTTTTTCAAAGTTACCCACCTCCTTAAGTAATCCTCCAATTTCCGATAAAAATTACTTATATTATTTCTCAGTATATTGTGTCAAATGACTTGTTGTATCTGCTCTATGAGGCATCTCTGCCTCAGAGCATTGTTTAATAAATAAATAAAATAAATAAATTAGCAGCCTTGTTGAGCATCCAACTGAGGATATTTAAATCAAAGAGATTAAGTTAATTTATAAATAAAAAAAAATGACAAATTAAATTTCAAACCGGAATATAGGTAAATAATATGTTATGGTTTTGTAGGGCAAGAAGTATACTAATTCTATTTTGTATACACAGAAAAGCACACTATTGTCACGTTTTATATTTTGTATAATAAAAATTCGCAGGAATGAGGCAATTCCAGAAGCCGGACAGCTGAGAATCTCCTCCAAGTTGAAATGAGTCAGATCCTTTAGCTGATGAAACCAGATATGAATACGACTAGACTTGTTATTAGGCAGACTGCTCGTATAAAATTAAAAAAAAAAGTCAGAAATCAACAAGACCTTGGGTCAATGAACGCAGTTTAATGCTTAAAATTCTCTTTTCTAGAGGGTTGAGAATATTCATATTCAAAATAAAAGAAAAACTCATTAATTAACAAATATAAAAAATAAACAGAGAAAGTTGCGAATTTTTTTATTTGCAAAGCCATTCTAGCGTAATTTACCAAATCCACATGGACAGTAATTAATGAAAACATACGGAAGTGAATTTGTTAAATTAATTACAGAACCGTGTTATAGTTCGAGGTTAATTTTATTGCAAATTTATTAAGCGTAAAAGTAGATGTTGAAAAACAAAACCGAGATGGTAATTAAAAAAAATAAATTGAAATTGCTGTAAAAATAGGCGCCTTATAAACGGCAAATCTTCGAATGAAATTAATTTACTGAATATTGCGGATAAATCAATTTGAGCTCTAGAGAGAAAGCAATACAAAATTGCTCGGCTTTACCTACCACTCGGGAGGTCCTGGTATTGAAATCATTCGAATTTTTTTAAGCCATTTCTGTTAAAAATTTTTTATCTAATTTTACTATAAAAAATCAGAAGTCCGGCCTCAAATTTTTTTATTAGTATTACATACCAGTATTGTAATCTTACAACATATTTTTTTACTAATACATATCTAATTAACACAAGAAAAAGTAGTTACAATTTATTTTTGTATTTTTGCAATGAGTTAATGTGATTTCATCAATATAGGATTTTTTTTTACTAAACGCAATCTTGTAAATTTACAATTTTTTAACAGTGTGTTTTTAGGAATATCTGAAATTTGGAGAAAATTCATTTTAAAATAGGTATTATTTTTTCTGTGTGCCTTGATTCCGATACCCAAGCTAAAAAAAATGTTTGTATTCCCAATGTGGGGAAATGATTAGATATTGTGCTTTATAACTTCACAACTTCCGGTACAAAAATGCTGAAAATATAATTTTTTGAATAATTATATTGAGATTTTTAGACGTCCGAAAAAAGCATAAATAAACAAATAGGTATAATATTTCAATTTTAATTTATTAAATTAATAATTTATTTAATTTCAAAATTCACTAAAAGTTTATTACAAATAATTGTATATATTAAAACTAAAAAATTGACTGTTTAATTATATTAAATTATAAATTTGTAATATTTTTGTGAAGCTCTATTCGGAGAGCGTGAAAAAGCTTATAGGTACTTTTTACTAAAATTCAATTTTGCATCTAATCGATTGTAGCTTCTAATAAATGATTAATTCGAATAATTCATAATTAAATAGTTAAAATAATCGAAATGATAAGAAATGCATAGCTATTCTGCTGAATAGGAGGTAGATGAAATGAATAAATAATACGACAAGGGAATTGCTTGACAAAGCAAGGAATTGTACAGAAATGAACGAAGCATACGGTTCAAGGGAGCGAGGCCTATAGAATAGTAAAAGATTACTTGGAAAGTAACTTCTACGGAAATCAAGGCCTGTTTCATGAATAAGAAATAGCAAATCCTATCCGTTTCAATTAAATTTAAAATCAACTCTTTCAAAAAGTTTACGTGAAATAAGAGAGAATAGATTTTACTATCATTAAGTACTTAATGAGGCTTTAGGTAAAATCAACAAAATTAAGTGACATTATGTTTGAAAGATTTTCTATTAACTATTTTAAAAACAAGGTGTTTATGGCCATCTAATAAACTGATGTAAGCACCACACCTCATTTATTTACCTCAATAAATAATCAACATTTCAAATGATGAATCTGAAATTAAATACTATACAGTACAATCTCATTTATCCGTGGAATTGGGTGGCGCGGCAACCGCGGATAAGACAATTCTACGGATAACCCGGAAAATAGTCAAAAAAAACACAAATCAACACAAGAATGCTTTTGAAAAATGTTTTAAAAATGTATTATTTTACAAGTTAAACATATGTATTTATGTATGCACATAGTTACATAGTTTTTAAATTTTACTATTGCACAAAATAATCTGTAAGCAGTTTTTGATGTTTCAAGATAAAACACCTCTTCATCACTTGAGATTGAAGTTTTTTCAAATTTATTTTATATCACAGAGTGATGCATCATCTTGTTCCTCCAGATAATGAATGATTCACGGATTCCAGGAAGACCACGGGTTAGCCGCAAAACGGATAATCCGCCCGCGGATAAACGAGAATTTACGTATACACAAATACAGAACTATGTACTGGATAATTGGCAGTCAATCCTCAATGCCTGTTGAAAACAAGTTGCTTCTGTATAAACAAGTCCTTAAACCAGTATGGATTTATGGCATCCATGTGGGGTGTGGCCAGCCAGTCAAACCGAAATATTATACAAACATTACAAAATAATATACTTAGGTGTTAGTAAACGCTCCATGGTATAAGTTTTTAACTTCTAATTCGGACTTTTCCATATCAAATTCAGGATTTTGCGGACTTTTCCATATCAAATTCAGGATATTAAAAATCAAATTCAGGATGTTTCAAACCAAAGTCAGGATTTTAAAAATCAAAATCAGACTTTTTCAAATCAAATTCAGAATTTATTAATAAACAGTTGAAAAAAATAGGAAAAAGTTATAGTTAAGAAAACGTTTTAATTTAATTTAACCCTTAGGAAAAGTTTTCAGGCAAAAATCTAAAATTTGGTGCATTGTAAGATATTTGCAAATCAATTTTCAGCCCATTAACTAAAACCTTTCAAGATTAGCATTTTGTACTCTCAAGAAACGCTAAAATTTAATATGTAAAATATGCATGGTTTTATAGAAATTCTGAATTTGATTTGAAAAAGTCTGATTTTGATTTTTAAAATCCTGAATTTGATTTTTAATATCCTAAATTGATATGGGAAAAGTCCGCACTTGGTTTTTAAAATCCTGAATTTGATATGGAAAAGTCCGAATTCGAAATTAAAAACCTATACATTCGAAATATTGACATCCATCGAGACTTTAGAATAGAGACAGTCAGTGATGTTATCAAAAAATCCAGCCATAGCTCACCAAGCGAGACTGGAGGGATATGTCAAAGAAGAGGCTGTCCAGCTTTTCTCGACGTAGACAACATAAGACGAAGATTCAAGCGAGTTAAACCTCATGAACTTGGGTGAAAAGTGAAGTGTCTACTAATAAGAAGAACGAAATAAGAACACAAACAAAATAAAAACAAATAAATTATTATGTAAAATTCTTGGTTGAAACTGTGTAAATTTTAAATACAAGACTGAAATATATTACTTATTAGCTGGGTGTACAGTTAGATTATAATTATAATAATAAAAAAAATATACGCTAGAACAGTATTTCTCAACCTTTTTTGGTTGATAGCACACTAAAAATATCTGGAATTATTCGCGACACACAAACTAAATTTAAAAATATTGTTTGGTGAATCGTATCCATAATTTAATTAATTTATAAGATCTTAAAAAATTGGATAAATAAATTAATTTCAGAGTTTTATATTGAATAAGACATACGTTTCGTCACTATATTTGCGACTTCTTCAGCGACTTATTCTTCAGCACAATTGTTCTAGAACGAAAGCTTTCTGTGGTTCTTTGTTTTAATTGTGAGGTTTAAGGTGTTTTATGAATAAAATAAATTAAAAGAGATAGAATGTTTAGTATAATAATGTCAGACAATTGAGTTGAAGAATAAGTCTCTGAAGAAGTCACAGATATAGTGACGAAACGTCCGTCTTTTTCAATATAAAACTCTGAATTCAATTTTTTTCCAATTTCCCAAGATCTTATAAATTAATTTAAAAAATTTTTTTTTAGTAACTGTTGAGGGAATTACAAATAAGTACTATTTTAAAGTTACAAAACCCACGCAATTTTAATTATTTGTCAAAAATCCTTGAGGCACATTTGACATTCTCTCAGGGCACACTTGTGTCCCGTGGCCCAATGGTTTAGAAACACTGCACTAGAATATGTTAAGAAAAAAAAAGGAAGTTCCATTCAGATGATTCGACTACTAATAAAATAATAGAACTTCACAAATTTTAAATTACTAAATATTTTGAATCATACTCAAGAGTTCCGTGGCAGAATAAGGTTAAAATTCATTAAAAAATAATATAATTTCTTATTCAAAATAATGACTAAATGGAAATTTTTAACTCTTACCTGAGAAAATATCAAAAAAGCTCAAAATTTTTATCTATAAGGGTATATAATTCTGATGGATTATCATGGCTGAAAGAGAAAACATCCTAAAACAAAAATAGGTATTTTGCGTCTTTCCAGTTAAGTTTCTAATTTCATTTTGGTTTTTGAATTACTGGGGTCATACACAGACACACAAAGAAACAACCACACCAGGCATGTAACCAAAAATTTCGAGGGAGGGGAAAAAAAATTTTCTTAAGCAAAATCAGAAATATAAAAAAAAAAAAAATAGGTATTTGTCGATTTAACAAAATCTTAAATGGAATTTTAAAGTTATTTTATATTACATTGCCATGGATTTACATTTACATTTAGCAACAACTATAAGATTTAAGAGGGGCATAGGCCTCCGTGGATACGTCTCAAACATACATACTGTAATGGTTTCAGGTTACTCACAACATGTAATTTCCGGTAAAAACTTGAATTCGAATTTTTTGTTTGTACCTAATCTTCGATCTCGAAAGTTAAGCAACAAGTAGCGCGGTGAGTTTATGTTTGGGTGACCATTTAAGATAATGAGAGTCGTCCCAAATCCCAAAGGTGTTTTAGTTGCCTAAATGGCTTTTAAGGAGAATAATAAACTATCAAATTTCTCTATTAGAAACGCGAAGTCTATACCCCTTAAGGGTATACAACATGGTTAACAGGCTTCTTTCTGCCTCTATAGATTAAAGTAAAAAAAATGTTAGCAGCTCAATTCAATTTTTCAAGTTAAATCCTGACATTAGAAAAGTGAAATTGTTTTAATTGAAATGTCATGATGACTATAAAAATTTTTATCAAGGTTTTATCATGAATTTGATGACAAAATGTTGTTAAGGTGTTAGTTTTAAATCTTAGTTCTATGTAATTGAAAACAAGGATCTAGTAATGTTTGATTGAAACTAAAAACTTCTTTCAGTAATATTCTTATTATAAGGATTGCGTACATATCAATTTTTTCTTTCCGTAAAGCAATAGTATACCACATAAAGGTTTACAAGAATGCACTATTCATGTTTAAACTGGTAAGAATTTAATGGCTTTCAAGTACCTACCCGGTTGAAATAAAAATAAAAATTATATTAATTTTTAAATGAGAAAGTAGATTTAAAATTATCAACCTTCTTCAAAAAAACCCCAAATAACATCAGTCAATCAATCGGTATAAAATTTACACAAACCAAAGAATATACGTATTTTATAATACCTGATAAATATAATTATTAATACCTGTTTAAATATTTTTTTATTAATAAAAATGAGCACATGTGTACCTACTTATCTAAGTAGGGGGTCAGAATCAAAGGGGTGTAGTGCAAAAAATGCTAATAATTGAAATAATTACAGTGAAACACATTTCATTCATCAGACTTTTTATGTAAGTATTAGGAATCCTGAATTGTGATTTTTCTAGGGACAGAAAAAATCCAATAGTCGTAATTTTCACATAAATAAATTTTCTTCCCTTATTCCCCTTAGCTTCTGGTCTCCATAGTTAAATTAAAAATATTTTAATATTATTTTTCATAAATTAGATAAAGCCATTGCATTTTTGATAATTTCTTAACATTTAAGGCTGTCTCATCACCTATATAAACATAAAAAAAACTACTAAGAAACAATTGGCATTTTCATAGTCAACAATTAGGATTTTAATTAATTTGTAAAATATCTTGATAATTAATTAGTTGTTGTAGGGAAATAGGAAATAAGGTCCTTATTCCCCTACAACAACTTATTAATTTAATCGATGGACATAAATAATAATAAAAAAAAATATATTGATAATGTTGTTTCATTTATGTTTAGTTGAAATCTTGTGAACACTTAAGAAAATTTAAATTTTTATTTTCATATTTTCCATAGGAGCTATGACACAAGTTTGTTCTTTTATGTGTAAAAGATTCAATAAATGTAGAAAAGAAAGTGAAAACTCCAATTTTTAAATATAAGAACGGTAAACAAAATCATTTCTTTAGCTAGTAAAATACATAAAATAATAATCAATATAATTTCGTTCTTGTAACAATTTTTTTTTTTTTTTAATGATATTGACAGAAGGTGCATCCCCTAAATGCCTGTATGGGATGGCCCCTCCATCGTGAAAAGAACAGATTAGAAGGAAAGAAGCCGGGATCACAAGCCAAATCTCAGAAAGTTAGATACAATCCAATTTACTAAGTTTTTTAAGGGCTTCGACCAGTGGTAAATTCTCCGTTCGATAAATTAGTTTAAATTTATCTCCCACTTAATTTTTTTTCCAGACCCTAACTTACAGAAAAAATGTCTGGGTTTAGCCGGAAATCGAACCCGAGACCTCCAGGCTGCCAGACATGCTGACCACTACACCAGGGAGGCGGACATTTTCTCTGAATTCTACAAACTTCAAGACTACAAGTTCTTTCGAATTCAATCCAATCCATGAAGAGCCTTTTTTCAGGAATGTAATAGTATATATCTATACTTAAAATGATTGCTCATTCAGAAGTATCATTTAAAAAAACTGCTAAGCACTATATGGCTTTCCTGTAAAAACCCCTTGATTTGGAAATTAAAATTTTAATAATTTTTAAACGAGAAATCAGAATAAAAATTCCTTGATATTAAAAAAAAAAAAATCACTCAATAGCAATCAGTAATTAAATTCTTGCACACATTAAATAACATTATTTTTAAATTGAAAGATTTTTTTAGTCACAAACTCATAAAAGACAATAATTCCAGTTAATTATTATTATTTATTTTATTGATTCACCAAACAGTTTCATAGTTCAAAAGAGATTATTGTTAATGATAAGTGTTTTTATGAATTATTGCTATATATAATTGTTATAAATGTGTGAAATATCTATGTTAATACTTGTTAAGGATAGTTTATGTATAAGTACAAAGTGATAATTTCCAGATTTTGAACGAAATTGTATGTATAAATTCAAACTTCTATATTTTTTGTATTGTTTAAAATAATTTACGAAATGTTTCGTTTTTTTAAGTACTACTTTTTTAGTACTACTAATTTTTAGTACTACTGAAGATGGTCAACCAGTAGTGACCAAAACTGTTCGGTGAATCAATAAAATAAATAATAATAATTAACTGAAATTTTGTCTTTTATTAATTTGTGACTAAAAAAACCTTTCAATTTAAAAATAATTTATAAAATAAAGTCAGTTAAGTTTTGAAAGAATCTTATAATTAAAGAACTTATTTTATAATATCAGATAAATAGGTCAAATTTAAAGATCGATATTATACAAACAGAAGAAAACTTGTATTGAATCTAGAGGAGTTCGAAGTCGCATTCTCGAATGTAATACTTACTATATAGATGCAAGTGAATATTTTTCACCATGAAATTGTTAGATCTTTTCTGCGACAAGTCTTCAATAATTCATCATTTTTGCATATTATAGTAGTAAGCATATTTGAGAATGAGTGCCCATGAATATCTTACACATCATTATTTAAAATTTTATTCGTGTCCATTTACATTTAAATTAAATTTCAAAGAATCATATTTGAAATTGCCTTATGATGAAATATTCATTGAGCATTTATTTAAGATTTAATAGTATTGAAAATTTCTATTAAATTTTCTACTAAATACAGTGGAGGAGGGTTCTTAGTAAAAATAAATGGTTATCTTTCTTGAGAAGAAAGAGTGTAGTCATCTCTTAGGCCTGAGGCTCATTCAAAGAGATTTTCGCCAACCTGATAATCTTCAGTCCAAGTTGACAAATAAAGAATAACTTTGGAATATGTAACGGTGAATTCTAATGAGTGGAAAAAGCCGGTCCAATAAGCTAGCAATCACATAATCAAAATTCAATTTTATTTACTAATCGAGTTTTGTTTCGAATAGATATACTAAAGAACAAAAGTTATAGGTTTTTAACTTCAAATTCTGACTTTTCCATATCAAATTCGGGATTTTAAAAATCAAATGAGGACTTTTCTATATTAAAATTCAAGATTTTAAAAATCAAAATCAGACTTTTTCAAATCAAATTCAGAAATTATTAATAAACAGTTGAAAAAATAGAAAAAAGCTATAGTTAAGAAAAAGTTTTAATTTAATTTAACTCTCAGGAAATGTTTTAAGGTAAAAAGCTAAAATTTGGTGCATTGTAAGATATTTGCGTACCAATTTTCAGCTCATCAACGAAAACGTTTCAGGATTGGCATTTTGTACTCTTAGAAAACGTTTTCAGGTAAAAAACTAAAATTTTGGGCATTGTATGATATTTGCGTTCCAGTTTTCAGCTCATTAACTAAAACCTTTCAAGATTAGCATTTTGTACTCTCAGGAAATGTTTTCAGGTAAAAAGCTATAATTTAATATGTAAAATATGCATGGTTTTATAGAAATTCTGAATTTGATTTGAAAAAGTCTGATTTTGATTTTTAAAATCCCGAATTTGATATGGAAAAGTCTGAATTTGAAGTTAAAAACCTATATTAAAAACAAATAAGTATTTTGATCAACGAAAATAGCATTTAATTTATAAACATAGAGGAAAGTTGGCAAAATCGTAACACTTAACAAATTATGCAGTTCTGGTAAGTCTCTTTGAGAATTCAGCTTAAGAATTTTATAGAATAGCATATATAGTAAATAACCTGTGTATAACATTAATTTTATTCTGAAAACTGATGTTATAATTTTACAAAAAAATTTTGAAAGGAAGAGAGGTACGATTTTGACAACCGGTATCCTAAATCGTACAGGTTGGTTTTCAAAATTGTACCTCATAAATAATAAACTATAGTTTTATTTAACAGTGAGGAGAATAATAACATTTGGTGGTTTTTGTGACACGTGCACAGGCCTCATGTACCCAAATATTACATCTTGAACATCTTCAAGTCGAACTTTCTCACATAAAATTAATCAATTGGTTAAATAGTATATACTAGTACGAATTTCAAACTACACAGCAGTACGAAGTCGGATACTCAGCAGATACGTTGAAATTTCGTTTTATTTAATTTCAAAGTGAATTTTAAGGTGATTGAAGAATTGTTACATGTAGGTATATAAGAAAAGTAGGGTAATGTTAATGTAAAAATAAATAAAATTTATCTGTTATTAGAAGAGCCAATGCAATTACAATATGATCAAAATTTTACAGTAGACTTTACTATTTTTTTAAATTCGTTCGAAGAGGTTCTATATATTACATTTTTATACTATTTTAGATTATTGTTAGAGTTCGTGGCTGTGATGAAACTGTACTAGATGAAGGAGGAGGTATCAGTCAAAGATGGAATCACTGAGTTCAATAAAACACCTTTAATAAAACGTTTCAGCCTGAATTTTATTTGGCCAACTTCAGTTAATTAGGAGTTATACACAAAATGCGGTACACATATGTGATCGAACCAAGCCTTGTCAAAAATATAAATTTTTTAGCTTCATGTAAATTTATAACGTGGCTGGACCCAAAAGTTTCAGAATGAATTGATTACTTTCATTCTGAAACTTTTGAGTCCAGGCACGTTATAAATTTACATTAAGCTAAAAATGTTTTTATTTTTGACAAGGCTTGGTTCAATCACATATGTATACCTCATTTTGTGTATAATTCCTAATTAACTGAAGATGGCCAAATAAAATTCAGGGCAAAACATTTTTTTAAAGGTGTTTTATTGAACTCAGTGATTCCATCTTTGGCTGATACCTCCTCCTTCATCTAGTACTATTTTAGATTAATTTGAAATAAATATGGATTAGGTGGTAAAAATTGTTGATAGTAAGCGTGAACAATTGATCCTAAGCGAAATTTGAATGTGGTACGATTTTAGTGACGGTACATTTTGCCAACTTCTCTCTAAATTATTTTTAGTTTAAAATTAAATTCAAAATACCCCGATAGGAAGAGGAACTCGCGTCAACCCTGATAGATACCTATCCGGAGTAACTGTCCCTATACATTCTCCAGTATCCGATTGAAAATGACGCAGCGTCAAGATAACTTTTTAGCTAGTGTGGACCGGTTCTAAGATATAAATTTTATTTTTACTCGAAATCAAAAATCATATTAAAATTTTAATAGTATGACTGTATCTAATTGTTTGTAATGAAAATTATTAATAGTGGAATCAAATAAATGCAAGGTGAGTTTCGTAAAAAAATTAAAATATAATAATAATGTATTGATTTACTATGAGTTAAGGATACTAGGTCACTTATTTCACTTTACCTACTGCACCAACACCACAATCTCTACTAATTATTAATAATAATGTTACATCACTCGTAAACATATTAAATTTCACAAAAGTAATCGCAGGGAATTGGATAAATTAATACACAAACGTTTCGTAAATTTATTTTGACCTCCTCAGTGGCTAGAATGATAAAACCAGGATAATTAGAAAAAACATAAATGAATTGATTATTAGTTCAGGTAAGAAATACTTCATTTTATCTCTCTTGTCTTTTAGAAAAAACTGTTTTTTACAGAGTGATAAAATATGGTATTTCTAACCTGACCTAATGATCAATTTATTTATAAGTTATTTTTTCTAATTATCCTGGTTTTAGCCACTGAGGAAGTCAAAATAAATTGACGAAAACTTCTGGCTCACTTAACAAAAACTCTGTTTTAATTTACCCAATTCCCTCCGATTTTTTCTATTAAAATATATGTAAATATTTATCTCTGTATTTCGGGACTATTATGAAGTTAATTCAAGAGTAGCAAAGAGAATCTGTGAAACTCACCTTGTATTTACTTAATTCAACTATTATTGAATAATGTTCCATCTTGGACGGACACGATGTTTCTTAACAATTACGAAAATTATTATATGTTTAATATTCGTGTGAAATATTTAATTTAGACTGAAGATGAAACTATAGCCCAAATATATGAAAATAGTTGTATTAAGGGAGTTCGGGACAGCTTATCTATCTGATTGATTTACGAAAAAATCTTTTGTATTTCTGCAGAGAGACAACGTTTACCTAAAAAATTTTTTAATAAAAAAATTGTTAATAATGAGGTTAATTTGGAATAAAAATCTTTGTTTTGATAATATTAATAAAAAGAATATTGAGATAAATTTTTTCTCATTATAAATTTATTTTAACACAAAAACGATTTTAAGAAATAGAGTTGGAATTCTATACTATTGCTTTTGGTATATTCTGTTGACTGCAAATAACTTTTTATTTTTTACATTTATGAATAACTAATTAACTAGACTGTCAAATCTGTTGTAAAATGTATTATTCGATTCATAAAAGTTGAATTATTGATCTATATAAATTTGTTCAAAATTGTATAATTTGTATAGAAATTATAGTCCTTTTAAAAGCTAGGTCCATTTACTTCCATGTTAAAAGGACAATTTTCAATAATTTATTTCAAGGTAATGAGACAGACGATCAACTTAAAATTTTGGGAATAAATATTTAATACATTAAATTTGAGAATTTTCTTATAAAAATGATAAACAATTCGAACCTCCTTAAGGGAAAGAATAATGTTTTCATTTACTTCTTATAAGGTATATTTATTTTAAGCTTTAAAAAATGTTATTTTCTATTGAAGATTAAGAATAAAAACAAGTACAAGGAGGGAAAAGTTATTTTAATGGCTGGAGAGAGAGATAGATCCCTTTAAATGGGAGAAAGAGCTTTATTCAAACATGAACTGACCCTTGATTTAATCTCATTGAGGGGTGCTCTTTTAAAACTAACATGTTTTTCAACTTTCACAAGAACACTAAGGGTCGTCGATGAGGAAGTTGTCGTTCTAATAACGAATTATAAACAAGTGCATTAATGATTATTTAGAATAGCGATATATTAATTAAAAATTAGTGATTAATCAATTAAAAAAGGTTAAATTAATATTTAAAAATTAATTTGTAATAAGTGTTATTTATTTTATAAATTTTTCAAAGAAAGTGTAATAGGGAAAAAAATAATTTATTCTTAGTCTTCAAATTCTTTAAAAATAAATAAAAAAAAATATCTTAACAAAGAATCAAATATTTGGGGAGTATAGGATGAAATAAAATAATTTTTATTATTTATTATATATAATTGAAATTAATTTTTTTCATCCTGGCCTCTTCAAAAAATGTGATTCTTCATTCTTCATTAAACAGTCGTAAACATTGGCAGATTACAGCATAGACCCAAAAAAAGGGTGCACAAGGTCGTCAAATAAATAAATTACTTTTCTAAAGACTTCAAATATATCTATTTATTTCATTTTCTAGATAATAAAAGTTTAATATAAATTTTACGGATAATCCTATAAGGTAGGCATCCAGCATTCCACTAACAATATTCCTTGCTAAATTAAATATCCATGAGAATTTTTTTCTATCCATAATTTAATCCTTTTAAATTCACTTCTCAAGAAGCTATTTATTATTATAATACACGTTTTTGACATTTTGTATATATTAGTGAATGCTAACATGAAATGTGGTCTTTTTTTGCAAGCGAATGACAAGTAAATTACGGAAATAAGTTAAAAAAAGCATTTATTTGAATTTTTAAACCATGCTAAATTGAAAGAGGATAGAGAATACAAGAGAGCACATTATTTTTTTGTTTACCTTATTTTTATTTGAATTTGTATTATAATATTACTTTATAGTATAAGTATATCTTTTTTTAATGCGATTATTAAGTATATATTATTAAAAAAAATGAAAGAATTTTGAATTAATAACCGAAAGTAAGGACATAAGGCTGAGCCTGAAAAAAGAATTGCTTCGATTTTCCTTTTGGGAAATAAGCCCAAAAATGGGGTCGGGTTAGGCTAGGTGGTAGCGAGTCAGCCTTCAAACCAAGTGGACCCGGGTTTGAATCCGACTCGAGATATCCGGTTAAAATCTGACCCCGGGGTAGATACAAATTTAAAATAAATAAATAAATAGTATCCTAAATTGGCTTATGGCTAGAAATGCCGAAAAGTCAAGAAAAAAGCCCAAAAAGAGTTCCAAAAGAAGAAAAATAAAATACATCGAAATTCCTTTAATCAAAAGATAAAAAAAGAGTTTTCAATTTTTGTGGAAAAATGTACTTCTATATTTTAAATTGAAAATATATCTTTTTGCAGTGGCGTATTCACAATAATTTTCTGCTTGGGGTTTGTGTTTTTTCGTGGAATAGGGTGCTATCTTCCAACTTTACATACCTTTATATGCCCCCTTTTCGAAATTATTTATCATTCATGTAAACATACGAAAATCTAATATAAAATATCTTTTAAAATTGGATTTAAAATTATTATTATTATTTAATTTATTTACACCATTTATCCGATTGTTTTCAAAAAAAAAAAAAATAGCATCCCCTACTCCAAAAAAAATTCTGGGTACTAAGTGATATAGCGTAGGGGGCAGCCCCATCAGTCTCCGTCCCTGGGTAGGCGCTTTTTGGGGGAGTATAAAAATATTTCGACAAAAAATTAAATTAAGAAAACTATAAATTTAATAAAATAATAAATGAAAAAAGTGAGAATTTTAAGAAAAAGTTAAGGACTGTATGTTTAGATGAATAAATTTGTCTTATAATATCCTACTCTTTCTTAAAGAAATGCATTTACTCACAAAATTCGGTCAATTTTTTTTTCTTTACGAGGGAAGTGTACCGAAAAAAAGGGGTTGTTGTGTGATTGAACATGATGCTCGAGCAGCAAACTCACCTGATCATGTCGCGCGTGAATATTTGACGTGTGAGATGTCGCATGGCCTCTCCTCGGGTCAGTCGGAATGTCTTCTGCGATGTGTGGACATCCAAATGTGTCTGGAGAACAAGTGTCTAGTTCGGCGGCTAGCAGCCCTGTGAGCGGCGACGCGCTCTCTGAAGGCAGGAGCTCTGCAGAAGAGGGGAGACGCGCGCACCAAGGGCCATCTACCTCGGAACAGACTATACCCTGGGCACACGCATGCATGCACGCGGCCACTCATCTGCAGCCCGGCTCCCGACTCAACTAATTACAACAAGATCCCGAATGGATTCGTTTGGACGCCTCCCAATCGCTCAATGGACCTACCACCTACCCCCCACACACTCCCATCCACGAAACCACCACCCCAAGTCCACCAAGTGATCGGTTTAACCACTCATCGCACCCCCTGCACGCGTTAATTGAATCCACAGAAAGAGAACTTTTCAAATTATGACTCACAAGTAGGGTCAATCAAAATCATCATTTCTTAAATAAATTTCTAATCAATTGAACCTAAACCAATAACCCATTCACGACTATCCAAATTGGCAAAATATCTCAGAGCTTCAAGCTTGGTTATCTCTAAAAACCCTTCAACTCCGGTTCAATAAATCTTTTTAAGACCGCTACTCAAATTTGAGAAATATGTTCATGTCGCGCCGCGTCACTCTTACTTTACACCCCCTTCCTTTATTTCAATTGGATTAAAAATTTGACACAACTAATAACTCATGACACTTGATAAATACACTAATTTTTAAAAAAATCGTTTGAGCCGTTTTTGAGAAAATCAAAAAAAACGAAAAATCTTTCATGTAAATGTCCACTTCCGGTCTTCCGATTTCAAGCAAAAGCTTGATATACTCCTTCTAGCCTATATCAAGCTTAAGTTTCGAATTTCGTATCTCTGAGACTTATGGTTGCAAAACGCAGGTGGGGGGGGGGAATTCTTACATACATAAACATCAACTTCCGGTTTTTCTATTTTAGCCAAAATCTTGTTATACTTCTTGTAGCCTTTAAATAGCTTAAGTTTCAAATTTCAAGGCTTTCCGAAGACGAGATATGAACGATTAAAATATTTATTTTACGACACTCCTAATTTACAACCTCTTCCCTTAATTCAATCACATTACAAATTTGACACAACGATTAATTCATGACACATAAAAAACGAAATAAAGGAAGTGAGTGTAAATTAGTAGTGTCGTGATGACTCTGAAATAAATGAAAATGTGAAAGTCGTGTGGTGAACACACCAGTTGATTTTTAATTAAGATAAACAAGGGCACTTTTCGATCCAAGGAAAGTTTAACGAAAAAGTGCGTGTTTTTCATATTTTCATTTTTAATAGTATTGTATAAATCAAAATATATTTTCAAACCTATTGAAAATAAATATAGTAGGTAAAATATTTGGTTAACAACACTGCGCGACCCAAAGTATAAAAATAAAATAAAATATAATAAAATGGGGTCCCGACCCATAGGTTAAGAAGCTACTGTAATAAACGATTAAGTAAGTAATTAGTAAGTCTGGCTTGGATTCCAGCGGACGCAAAAGATATTTCATGTTTTTCAACTAATTATTATTAGTCTCATTTTTTGCTTTAAGCTTTGCAGTCTTGTATAATTTTACCCGCAGTTAAAGGGTTAAATAACAAAATTTTTGAAGGAGGCAATAAAGAGTGTGCTTCTGGTGGAAAAATAAATTTTTAATTTATTTATAACGAGGCCATAGATCCGTTATAAATAAATTAAAATTTATTTTGCCAGCAGAAGACACACTATTTTATTGTCTCCTTCAATTTATAAAAATTCTGCTACTCAATTTAACAAAATTTTTCATTAGGGCCATTCTAGAATAAGCCTGCCAAGGGCATGTCGGACTCGCCTGTCGAGAATTCCGTACTTAATATCATTAAAAATAGTTGAGTTATCAAATTCAGTTTTCTTATTAATCGATGATAAGGAGAGAATAAGAAAATTTGTGAGATTGTTTCATAATTTTAAGTTAAGTCACTTCTTAAAGCTGACAGGTACAAAAGTTACCAAAAAGTGGCCACTTGGGGCCTTCACTGTTACAATAATTCAATTAAAATTATATTTACTAGAATATTTCTTTCTTTATAAGAAAAAATATTTAAGTTCAATCGACACTTTAACTTGAAGGCCAAGTTGACCTCAACCATGAAACAGCAACTAAAAGAGACAAACCGATCCTTAATACGGTGTGTCATTGCTCAATGGTTTATTTGAATCTAGGTAAAAAGTTAGACTAAGGATAGAATAATGAGTTACGTCAAACCAATCTTCGGAGTGATAACTAATTGGTGAAGAAATCTTTGTAATTAACAGACTTAACTGTTGATCATCAAAGGTTTTTATAGATAGTTAATTATAGATACAAAAAAGTATAATTATAAAGGATGAATTTAATGCTTTCAGGCGCAATCATTATTTTTCAGATATATTATTATTTTTATAAAATGAAATCATTAACATTCTTTATAATATAAATTTTATATATATATCAGTGACGTGTGATCCACGGATGCTGTGGTTGCGCCGCATCCCTAAAATTTAAAACATTTAGAGTATTTTCATAAATATCGACTTCAAAGTCTTTCACATTTCAATTCCTGTGAATCAATTGTGTTAGACTGATGCCTTCGAAACTATAGTCTCAAACAAATAAATAATATATATACAGATATATAATTTCGATATATATGTGTGTATGTTTATTTGCATCAAGCAGAGGACAACCTCTTTGTTTCTCTATATTTACAACAATGTTTCGAAGGAGACAATAAAAGAGTGTGACTTCTGATGGAATAATAAATTTTTAATTTATTTATAAAGAGACTATAGTTTAGAGAGCTTTGCCCACTTCATCAGTCTATTACAATTGATTCATAGGAATAGAGCTGTTGAAGAGGGAAAACCTCCTCGAAACTATAGTCTCTTTATAAATAAATTTAAAAAAATTTGCCTCAGAAGATACACTATTTTTGTTTTTTTTTAATTTATAAAAATTCAGCTACTCTCCGCAAAAAGAAACTTTCAATTTAATTTCAAATTATTATCCGTTATTTCAAATATTTCTATAAAAAAGATTTTTGTTTTGAAAAGTATATTTGTTCTCGAAATGAAATAAAATTGTTGCATAGTTTCAAGGGGCAGCTAAAATGAATGATTTTTGCGAAAAGGGTGCAGATAGAAGGTTAGAAGTCCGTGCCTGGAATATTTTCCAGTTCAAGCATGTCAAAGACAAGTTCAAACGAGTTTTGGTCAAATAAAAATTGTTCTCGCTGAGGAACTATTAAAAT
The DNA here is from genome assembly GCA_024734495.1 of Forficula auricularia. Taxonomy (NCBI): domain Eukaryota; kingdom Metazoa; phylum Arthropoda; class Insecta; order Dermaptera; family Forficulidae; genus Forficula; species Forficula auricularia. The sequence goes on from JALMQS010000722.1 coordinate 982,943, forward strand.
ATTAATAATACAAAAAAGGAGTAAATAAAGATGATTCGGGAATTTTTTAGACTAATCCAATTCTAACAACTTTCAATATATAAGGTCGGAAATAACCAAGAGTGCTATAGAAAAGTTAAAGCTTGCTTATAGCAATAAAGTTAGGAGAAATTTAAGATTTTCTTGTAGGACAGGCAGATTCATTGTGGAAGATGGTCGATTTCCATCTTAGGGACTCCGGAGTTTAAGTCACAAGATGTAATTTCCGACTCCTACCCTCACTCACACAAAGCAGTATCCATTTGGAGCGAAGGTCCTAAAATACATTTTAAAAAAATCTAATGTTAAATTTGAAAATTAACGAAAATGATGCCGTATTCGAAGAAATTTGCAAAAAAGCGAAGGTTAAAATAAAATTTCAAAAAATCAACGGTACTTTTTTGGATATCATCCCATGGTTGAAAAGTCACAAACCGCCATATATATATATTTAGTTTAATTAAATTAATTTTTGTTAATTAGATTTAAAATCATAAATTACATAAAGATAGTTGTTTCGCGACAATACTAGCAAAAAGTTAATGCTAGAGTATATAGAACAGATAATAAGGATTCATAATTCACAAGCCTAAAACTTTTGGTGTTTATGTACCACTTCTAGCGAACCCCGTGATAGTTTGGCAAATCTGGCAACACTGTCCAAGCATGTATATATTTTATCATAGAAATGTCAGATAAAGTACATTATAAAGGGAAATTTATAAAATAAAAAGTTCTCACTAAGCGATTGAAAGCTGTTGTGACAATGGCTGAAGCGAAAAAACGTCAAAAAAATTACTAAAGTTAACCCACTTTTTAGGTTAAATAAATCCGTTGTTGCCAGCTTGTTTTTAGTGTACATTTTACATTATACATTTTTCATTATTTATCCATTATTATCTCAGAAATTGTGCTCTAACTATGAATTAAAATTTTCTTAAAAAATGTATTAGTTATTGTTTAATGTTGGTTTAGTTTTTTATAATGAAGGTAAGAAGAGTTTCTATATATATCGGAAGATATCCCGTATAGTACAATGTATAAGAGTCTAAAAAACTCTATCTTTGGAATTTAATATCCCGGAACTATATTGTTCATAAATTTGTTTGCCACCAATCTATGCAGAAGTATTTAAATAGTAATAATCTGTCTAAATCTCAATGAAATCCTAAGAAAACTCATATGGTGAAACAACTACCTTAAGAAATGATTTGTCGATAATAAATTAGAAAAATTTTATTTTTAATTTAAGTTATTTAAATATTTATAATACGTCGTGATTTTTAAAAGGTAATATTTTCAAAGAATGCTCGTAGTGGGCGGGAGATTTATAATCGTTATGGATATTTTGTTCCATTAAATAAATTGCATTTGTATATTTGAAAAGATGTTTGTGCCTTTGAATAGGGAGGCTTCACAATAAAACAGCAGGCATCCTTGCCTAAGAATAACCCCGCTGAGAATGTCCATTCTACTCCCCTGAATAGGTAGGCAAAATTTGTTCTCAAATGCCCAACAACATTCATAAACATTTATTTCATAGAGTTATATTAGATTCATATAGAACATATTTTATGTATTTACTGAGAATATCTCAAAGAGATAATAATTTAATGAGTGATTATTCATTTTACAAATGTATTGAGGGGAGAGAATCATAACGAAGGGAGAGCTCCTAACCAAATAATCTGATATTCTTTAATAATGATTAAATTTCTTCCAGAACTTAAGTGACTTGATTTAAATTTTTCGTTAAATTGAAGGGTTGGTTTTGTCGCAAATATAATAAAACAATAATTTTAATAACTATTTGAATTATTTAATAGATAACTATACAGTTTCGGTCACCACTGGTCGACCATCCTCAGTAGTTCTAAAATTGAAATGAAACATTTATTTACATTTTTTCTTTTTATAGAGAATTATATAACACAAAATTTTTTTACAATAATTTGAAATCATACATACATCTCGTTCAAGAACCGGAATTTGTCATTTCACATAAAACATTCATTCTTAAATCTTCAATATAGATACATCACACAATTCATTACAATCACACACATACATATATATAGCAACAATTAATAATGATACCTTGATTATATTTCCCTTAAAGTTGGCTAAACACAGGTTACTTTGGAATATATTGAATTCTTATTCAAATTATATCTGAGATTGTGATATAGGCTTTTGGGAGATTCAAGAATTTCAAAAGCTGACGAGGTGCTAAAATCTCCATCCAACACAGGGGTTGACTTTGAAGTATTTATTTATTTGTTTATTGATAAATATACCGACTATAATACAATTCATAATAGAAATTTAAAAAAATAAAAAACATGCTTCTAAAAATTACAAAATAATGTAATATCTACTTAATCACAAAGTGTAGGGCGGAGAAACTTTTAATTAATTTTGACAAAGTGCCCCAAGCTTTTTGATTAATTATTACATTATTTTGTACTTTTTAGAAGCATGTTTTTATTTTTTTAAGGTAGTTGTTTCGCGACAATAGTAGCAAAAAGTTAATGCTAGAGTATATAGTACAGACAATAAGGATTCGTAATTCATAAGCCCAAAACTTTTTTCTGTTTATGTACCACTATTAGCCAATCCCGGGCTCGTTTGACAAATCTGACAACACTGTCCGACCTTGTATATATTTTATCATAGAAATGTCAGATAGAGTACATTATAAAGGAAGATTTATAAAACAAAAAGTTCTTAATAAGCGATTGAAAGCTGTTGCGACAATGGCTGAAGCGAAAAAATGTCAAAAAAGTACTAAAGTTAACCCACTTTTTAGGTTAAATAAATGCATTGTTGCCAGCTTGTTTTTAGTGTAAATTTTTCATTATTTATTCATTATTATCTCAGAAGCTGTGTTGTAACTATGAATTGAATTTTCTTAAAAATTGTATTGGTTATTGTTTAATGTTGGTTTAGTTTTTTATAACAATGGTAAGAAGAGTTATTTAATTATAATTAAATATGTATGTAAACTTTCCGATATCCCGAATAGTGCAAAGTATAAAAGTCTGAAAAACTCTTCTTTAGAATTTAATAACTCCGGAACCATGTTGTTTATAAATTTCGTTTTGCCACCAATCGATGCAGAAGTATTTAAATAATAACCTATCTAAATTTCAAAAAAATCCTAAGAATACCCATATCGTGAAACAACTACCTTAAAATGTTTTTTTACTTTATCCAATGCAAAGCATGGGTAAAGTATTGTAATCGCTCTCGGGGCAAGCGTGGCTTCAAAGGGTCCTCAGGTAAAGACTACGGAACCCATGGACTCAATTAAAGTCACAAATTGTAGTATTCAATTAGGTTGAATATTAGCACGTGACGGTTTTGCCAAAAATTACATGGGGTCTCGTCGAGAGGCCAAAAAGTGCGATTTTTACTTTATCCAATGCAAAGCATGGGTAAAGTATTGTAATCGCTCTCGGGGCAAGCGTGGCTTCAAAGGGTCCTCAGGTAAAGACTACGGAACCCATGGACTCAATTAAAGTCACAAATTGTAGTATTCAATTAGGTTGAATATTAGCACGTGACGGTTTTGCCAAAAATTACATGGGGTCTCGTCGAGAGGCCAAAAAGTGCGATTTTTACTTTATCCAATGCAAAGCATGGGTAAAGTATTGTAATCGCTCTCGGGGCAAGCGTGGCTTCAAAGGGTCCTCAGGTAAAGACTACGGAACCCATGGACTCAATTAAAGTCACAAATTGTAGTATTCAATTAGGTTGAATATTAGCACGTGACGGTTTTGCCAAAAATTACATGGGGTCTCGTCGAGAGGCCAAAAAGTGCGATTTTTTCATTTAGTGCGTGCGGATGGATGGATGGATGGATGGATGTATGTATGTATGGATTGATGTATGTTATCGCTTTTTTGGCCCACGATTTTTTCCACACCGTTGCACCGATTGAAATGAAATTGAAAACCTACCATTAGTTTAACAAAATGAAGCGCTGATTAGTTTTTGGTACATATCGGCCCACAAACATTAGTACTTTATTTCAGTACTTTTTTAGTTTTTTCTAAATATCTTGAAAATGACTTAACCAATTTTGATGAAATTTAATATCCTAATTAAGTACCTTGGGGACCACAAAAAAGGTTAAATAAAGTTTTTAGTAAAATTATATTTTAAAGTACTTTACTCTAGAGTAAGATGAGTACTTTTTTAATTTTTTAAATTCTTTAAAATTTATTCATTTGAAAGTTTTAATATAGCTCATTTAGCCTTGCTTAAGTAAGAATGGATAGGCTTCTCTCTGTGAAATGCTAAAAATTTGGGAGGAATTTTTATGAGTAACCATAGCAACTGCGTTGTTTTCTTATCCGTTACCTTTGCTGAAGACATAGAGGAATCGATTTTAAACCAAAAATAGCGATTGATTCTCATCTAGTACTTGAGGAATAATCATTCTATATTGGATTTTTGACGTTTCGGTTTTTATTGGTAACCATTGATGAAGACATAGAGGACTCGACTTAAAATCAAAAATAGCGATTGATTCTCATCTAATACTTGAGGAATAACCATTCTACATTAGGATATTTTGACGTTTCGGTTATTATTGGTAACCATTGCTGAAGACATGGAGGAATCGACTTAAAATCAAAAATAGCGATCGATTCTTATCTAATACTAGAGGAATAACCTTATTGCATTCCATTTTTGATGTTTTGACTATTAATGGAAACCTCTACTGAAAATGTGGAAGTATCGACTTAAAATCAAAATTCTTTTATGGCAAACAACTCAAGTAATGGGTGTTTTTTTTAGAGGTATAGAACTTCGAATTGAAATAAAACACAAGAAAATCGTTTTAATGTCCATCAATTTGGCTTTATTGGAAGGATAATTTTATGCCATTAATGTTTAAATATGATTTCGGGCATGTGGCCGCCGCGGCTGGCTCGAATAAATCCAATTCTACAGGTCCAACTTTCAACCACTCTTTCGAGCATATGGGGCCGTATGTTGGCAATAACGCCACGAATGTTGGCTACGTCAACAAGCAAAATTGCCGCATTTGGAGTGAAGAGAATCCACATGAGACCCTTGAGACGCCATTACATCCACAAAAACTGACTGTTTGGTGTGCTCTATGGGCTGGTGGAGTCATTGGGCCATACTTCTTCCGAAATAATGCTGGAGAGTCAGTTACCGTTAATGGAGACCGGTATAGAGCCATGATAACCGACTATTTTGTTCCCGAATTGGATGGGCATGAATGTGGATGAGTTGTGGTTCCAACAAGGCATATTACGATGAGAATCGATGGCTATTTTTGATTTTAAGTCGATTCCTCCATGGTCTTCAGCAATGGCTACAATAATAACCGAAATGTCAAAAATCCAATGTAGAATGGTTATTCCTCGACTATTAAATGAGAATTATTTTTGAATTAATGTGAATATGAATCTACAAATTGCAAGTGATATCTGATTTATAATAAAGGAACAAACATATTAATATTTCAAATGAATTTGGATAAAGTTTAGCAACGATCCGTTGCAGTTTATTTTTTACTTTTTAGTCTTAATTAGTTTATAGAGAAAAGTTTGCGGAATTTAACAGAATAAAATTATATAATTTCATTTAAATTGACTAGGCAAACAATTATTTCTATAGAGAAATATTTGCGGAATTTAACAGAACAATAGTCACATTGAAAGATACATAGATATAGATACATACATACTTACAGGTAGAAGCTAATATAAAGCATGTAAAAAAGAAAACATTCATACATTCAATGTGTTACATCACAAAAAACAAAAAAAAAAAAACAAGTTGTTTTGATATAAATGAAAAAATTTAACTTTGACGCCCTCAAAAAAATCTGAAATGTATACAAAGAGTCGAGGGTCTGAATTTTTGATTTTCATAGAAAAATAAACTAATTAACAAGATATTTTTATCGATTCTAAAACAAGAGTATTTAGAAAGTCCAAATACTGTTTTGTTTTGATATAAAGCGAAAAAATTTGACTTTGACAACCCTCGAAAAAATCTGAAATGTATACAAAGAGTCGGGGGACTGAATTTTTGATTTTCATAGAAAAATAAACTATTGATTCTCAAGATATTTCTATCGATTCTAATACAAGAGTATTTATAGTATATTTAGCCGCCTGGGTGCAGTTCACACAAGGCACCCCCGGTTGGCGCGGCCCTGAAGAGAACCATATTTATAATTTAGTCGATTCTGATAGCTTCTCGGTAATCACATGGACACATTCCTAAAGGGGAAATATTTATTATATTTTTATTCTTTTTCAAGACTAAGGCTAAGAATATATGCTCAAAATAGGTACAATTGCACATATTTATAATTCAAGGTTGACTCTTGCATTCTAGAAGCGACAAAAACTATAAAAGAATCATATAATAAAAAATAATAGTAATGTATTTTTTCAGGGACCAAAATGAGGGGAAGTGTTTAAAAAATATATCTATCAAGTTCTAGACTAGATATTGTCAAACCTTGGCAATTGACATTGTTAGACCCTGGCCATGTTTTTCTGTTTTCTTAAGAAAATAAAGTTTTACGATTGTAAAATTCATTTTAGATTTATTCTAAGTAATAGTATATTTTATAGAGAGCTCGAGTATAATATTTATTTTTATATATCTCCTAAAAATTAAAATTATGAACCCTTCCAAATATGTGTGAAGTGATACAAAGGATCCCCCCCTTACCTCTTATTTTCGGATTTTTTAAAATATAAAGTTTTGCTTTTCAAGAAATTTTAATTTATTCTAATAGTATATATATACAGAGCTCAAATATATGGTAATATTTATTTTTATATCTCCCCTAAAAATTAAAATTATGAACCCTTCCAAATATGTTGAAGTGATACAAAAGACCCCCCTTACCTCTTATTTTCGGATTTTTTAAGAAAATAAAGTTTTGTTTTCAAGAAATTTTAATTTATTCTAATAGTATATTATATGCAGAGCTCAAATATATGGTAATGTTTATTTTTATATCTCTCCTAAAAATTAAATATATTAACCATTCCAAATATAGTGAATTGATACAAAGGATCCCCATTACCTCGAATTTTTGAATTAATGAAAAATTTCTTTAAGCTGCAACAGAATCGAGTTTCATGACACGAATCATCGTTACGTTTCCTTTGGTTTTTAAACAATTTTTCTTACTCTAATTTCTGAATTTGTTATTGAATATATTTTATTAATTTTTACTTATTTTGACTTGGCAATGAAGCCCTTATTACGTAAGTGTAGATTGGAGCATCGAAATAAGCGTTAATAATATTATTTTCAGATTCAAATGAGGGCATCAAATTGCCCACTCGACTTCCAGCATTATACATAATGCCTTATCAATATGATATTTTCTAAATAATTTATCACTTTGTCTTCTCCCTTTGGGTACTTTTTATATTGACCGGTCATTATAAATAATGACTAATTAATCACATTCCCCATAACATATATATTTCGAAAGAAAAGTAGAATTTTTCAATCATAAGAAGTTACACATTATGATGGTAATTTAACATTCATGGATAGCTATTATATTAACCTGTTGTTCCATATATGGAATAATTCTATTTTTTCTGACTAAATTCTTCTCGTCTCTTTATGACGGTAATTTGGAATTAAAGAATTAGGATATAAAAAATGTCTGTGCAGTCTAAATCGATTAATTGTGACATCTGGTCATTTATCCTTTTGATTTTTTATAATAATAAGAATGCAGGAAAATGAATTCAAGATTGAAAATTGTGTAGAATGAAAGAGAAGGTGAAAGAACCCTAAGAACATTTAAAGGGTGAATCCGAGTCGAAGGGAGATTAAATTATTGCAAGGATCATATTTTTTTTATAACAGTAGCCATCATATGCTTTTTTTTATTTTAACAATACTCTATCGGTTAGTAAAGAATTTCCGGCTCAGGAAGTTTTAATTAATAGTCAGAGTACATTTTTTTCGTTGAAGTCGGAAAATACAACTAATGGCAAAAATTAGGGGTTAGTTAACGGTGTAATTCAATGTACTTAGGAGGCGTCCCTTAATTACGTGAGGCGATTAAGGGGGAGGGCGAGCCGAATCCCACGTGTGGGGGGGGGGAGTGGCAGGTCTTGGCAAATATTACGTATTTTTTATTTTATGTTGAAGTGCAAATTCATTTATTATGTCGTTTAAATCTAAAGTTTAGGGAATTTTTTTCAATATGTATTATACCTAAATCACATAATCTTTCGTTTAACATGGAATTAGTTAAATAATTCTTTAAACGACGAAGACAAGAAAAATACAAGCTTGAAATTTAGCTTTGCTAGTTGTTCTATTTTATACTACAAACAATTTAGTTGGATATAAAACTTGCCAAATTAAAAATTTAAAATCAAAGAACGTAACAAATTTTATTTTAAATCAATAGAAGAACTTTGTTTATTTCTATAGTTATGAATTAAGCAACTGCTATGGCACTTGGTGCCCGTTTAGGTCCCAACTCTTTGTCGGTGAAGCCGTTTCTACCGAACTTGGCCCCTTTTTTCACATTTATGTTTTTGGTTAGATATCATTAATTTTTGAAAATTTTTATCATTTAATTTATCTAAATAATTACTTTTAAACATTTATATTAATAATTATTAAATATTTCTCATAAAATATCTGTTAAAACCTCCGACTGTTTTTCATAAATTTCACCCCTTCATTTCGGGCACCGAAAAAGGGAAAGTTTCGGTTTTGCATTTTCCGCCTTTATTAATGTGCCAAGCTTTACCAGTATGCCAAATTTCAGCATTCTAGCTTGATTGTATTTTCACTATGTGTTAATAGGCATGATGTCTGATTTTGAAATTCTGTGCTATTATGTTGGAAATTATCTATTATTTCTAAAAAAATATCTCATTTTTGCAGATAATAAAGGATAAAAATATTTCCATTTTAATTCTAAGTTTTAAATACACGCCAAAACGCCCCTCGGGATCTGGCAGCACCTGTGACGTCACACGTGTTATTTGTTTACGTTTCACACAAGAAAAAATGGTTCATTCATATCTTAAGTGGAAATTGACTCAGTTTATTTTATTTTATATATTTATTAGTCCTTGTTTAATGAAAGAAACTCATCCAGCAACAATTAATCAATTCTAGGCAAATTGGAACTATTTGCCTTGGTAAACCCTGGCTCCATTGCTATGTTTCTTGGTTATATTTTGACAGCACAAAAGTCGGCAAGTTTTTAGATTTTTTTGTTTGACTTTCAAATACCACGGCGAAGTATACTATTTACGATAGATTTGTTCGTTTAGTGTTTTCAAAAAAATCCGAGTTTTTATGGCTCTCTATAGTACAAAAAGCCATTGGTAGTTGGTAATCAAATCATTTCTCAAAACAGTGAGTTTAATGAAACTTAAATTTAACATTTAATCAACTATCGACTTGAGATAACACGGTGAATTTTTGATGCGAATAAATTTTTTTTACTTCAGATATGGCAATTCTACGGTAACTGTGGCGCCGCGATCTGACGATGGATTCTTATAGTACTCACCAAATTAAGACGAAAATGAAGAATACCATTTTTCGAGATTTCACTTAGTTTCCGAGATATCGAGTTTAAAAAATACTGTTTTTTTTATTTCTTTTCCTTTATTTTTGAATTGTTTTTTATAGAAAGCACGGAAACCGTAGTATCATGGGTTCCGTGTGGAGCCGCTATCTATAATTAGTAAATGCCCAAAAAAATTCGAATATGTAAAAGTCGTTGCCGGTTCGGTTAAGATATATTCAGTTCGGCACGGTTCGGCTCGTATATCTTCATTTCGGGCTGGTTTTTAGGCGATTAGGTTGGCTAATCCCCTCAGATATTTTTAGGATTTTCGTAGTTTATTGAAAAACAACAATAAGGTTTTTTTTTAATTTCCATTAATTATCCAGAATCACCTGTTATTTGTTGCCTACATTTTTAAAATAATCAATTATTATTTTAATTTAATATTGATTAGTTTTTAAATCAGGGTGTGTGTAAGGGGGGTCACATATGCTAGGGGTTAGCGTGCCAGCCTGCTCCCCAGGGGCCCCAGGTTCGAATCCGACTCGAAGCATCAGGCTAAAATCTGACTGAAGTGTGTGTAAGTCGTGTGATTTGCACAAAATTCATAATAAATGTTTTATTTTTATAAACACAATAAAAAATCTAAATTTAAAACTATTTATTTAAATATTCTTAAAAATAAATTTCTTGTTTTTAAAAGATTTTTTCCTTTTTATACGAACTTGAACATATGGAGCATAAATGTGAGAATGTGTCAAGCTCAAAGCAAAAGAACGTGTTTACATTAAGATTGACTTTCCGGCCGTAAAACTCCAAGTCTCCCATGCGGAGAAGCAGAAATTGGTGATGTTCCTCGAAAAAGCGCAACCGAAAGTGATTGACATAAGCCTATCTAAATACAGAGCGATCGCTTCGCCGCACCTTTGCTGTAGAATTTCAAAGGATGGACGACCTTCACCTTTTTTCAAGTTCTCAGCGCTTTTTTTAAATTATATTTTTCTAAAATGATAGATGATGGGAAAGGTGAAATAATTTGAAGATAATTTCTAAACCTATGAGGGATAATAGTGCTTTAGGATTTCTAACGATCTCAGATAAATACGTAGGTATTATTTAGATTTATCTTTAGACAAATGCATCTTCTAGAATGTATAATGCAATAAAAAGAATATCGTAAATATGTAAATGTTTTCAATTACTAAGATTGGCAAATTAAAAATCAATTAAAAGACAATTTTCCTAATAACATGGACTGTTAACTAGTCACCTGATCTGTGACTACTTTGAATTATTTTATTTAATGCATTCAAAGAGATAGAATAAACTGCTTTTTTGATCACACGTCTTTCATTTACTTCTTCTCCTTTAATATAAAATAACCAACTAGGAATTTGCTATTTTACTAATTACTATTACTCTGGCAGTTACAAAAATTTTGTCCTCCGGAAAAACTAAAAATTAATCCACTTAAAAAAATTGAAAAAATAGGTATAGCTAATAATATAATAATAACAATAAACCATACATTATTTCAAATTGATCATTGAGAATAATGGATCATTATTGAAAAATGAAAATGTAGTAGCCGCGGGCAGGATGAAAAAGTTTCAAGGGCAGAATTTGACTCGCGGGCCCTAGTTTGGAGACCCCTGGTTTATCTCATTAAAGTTCTTTAAAATGACTTAACGAATTATTATCAATGAATATCTGTAATGGAAAAAAACTTTTTGAAATTTTTGATTCTCCCCCCATTTTAGATGGTTGGCTTTTTCGTTTCTAGTATTCTTGGAGTACACAGATTTAAGTATACAAAATTTGGTTTAGTTTTTGCATTTCTAGTACTCTGGATTCCACCGATTAATTGTAGAAAATTTGGATCATTTCTAGTTTTCTAGAAGCTCACAAAGTAAGTGTACAATTTTTGGTTCATGTAGGTCTAAAGACTTAGAATTTTTATTTTTGGCCCTTTCCCCATTTTGAGTGGTTGGTTTTTACATTTTTCCTCTTCTAGGCGTTCACAAGATTAAGAGTACAAAATTTGGTTCAAGTAGGTCCAATGGCTTAGAATTTGCATTTTTGCCCTCCACTCCATTTTGGATGATTGGTTTTTAATATCACATTGTATTGACCGGGAACTAAATATGTTTGGAAAATTCTGCTCGATCGGATAAAAGTGAATTAAAATTGAGAACCAGAAAAATATCATACGAACTTTTCAAGTTAAATAAAAGCTTGTAATTACAAAAATATTAATAAATAATAACTAATTAACCAGAGATAAAGGCTGGTCGAAAATAGGGACATAAACTTAAAAAACTGATTCCCATTAAATTTTAAAAAATAAAAAAATATATAACTATTATGCTGACTTTTTTCTGTAAAAAAAGTCTCTGAATTACTATATGGGTGTTTGGAAAATTGGTTCTAATATTTTAGGTCTTAAGCCGATAGATGTTCTAACAGAAATGAGAACAGAACTTGGGTTGATAAAGAAAAGAAATTTAGAATATTTGCAGATAAAAGTTCAGTTGGAAGAAGAGTATTTCATGGTTTGGTCTCAATGTCTCTTTTCAGAAGAGCGGCATCGAAGAGGAATTTTAAAATAGCAATCTTCACTTTTGTGCCATTTTTAAATTGGCAGTTATTTTCCGTCTTTTTAAATAAACTTGTCTTATTGATTTTTATTATTTAATAATAACATTATTAATTCAATACTAATAAGATAATATTTGTTTTCGGAGTCTTGAGCCCCAAGAGCTAGTCTTTCTTATCACACCCAGTACTGTAGTCGTATATTTTATATATATTGAATTTGAGAATATTTGAAAAGATTAATTTATTTTAAAACTGTAGACGGTACTAGCAGTTTGATGAATTCATAATTAATAATCAGAAAAAAAATTGATAACAAATAATGTATGATATCGGAGGGGACTATCTCTCGCACCGTAAAAGCTTCTCTCAATTAGAATTAGATGAAGAAGAAAGAAAGAGATTTATTTTATCAATTTTATTTATCTCAGGTTCACAATAGCTTGCTTTTATAATAAAATAATAAATAATTTTTATCAACGCTATTAATTATTTAAAACTAATAATACAATATTATAGCTTTGCTCTGCCCTCTGAGTCTTGGGTCCTTGGTTGCCAGACCAAGGGTTTTTATATAATAATATATATTTTTTCTAGAATTATTTTATTTATTTATTTATTATATTATTTAATCGTACATTTAAATATATTAAATTATAATGTTAAAAAAATATCAATACTCTGGAGTGAATGGATTTTTTGAATCCATAACAAATGCCTCAACGCTCATGCCTGGAGGCGGTAGGCAACCCTAGCTTCTTGATAAACGAGACCGAAAGAATTATAAATGTGAAAAAAATCAATTTATTTTATAGATTTCATTTATCTGGAGGTTTATAGTACCTTTTTAATACATAAGAAAATAGCATTTTGATTAAGAATTTTATAGTTTAAAAGAAAATGTATTAAAAGATTCAATTTCTTCTCTTCGGGAGCGAATCAACTAGAAATGGCAAAAAGTTATATTTTTTTCTCATTACATATTAAATTAAATACATTGAAATTTCATATCTGGGTGTTATTTTCTTTTATCTTTTATAGCAAATAATTATTATTAAGAAATTTTCATTTTTAAGGGTAGTTTATCTGAAGTCTAATTTGAAAAAACACTAATTACTAATTTAAAATAATATTTTAAAATCTGAAATTAATAAAAATTATAAAATAAATAATTATTAATATTTTAATTTAATTTTGAACGAAATCAATTCAGTACTTTTTGAGAAAATCGTCAAAAACCCCGAAAACTGTTTATGAAAGGCAGTTTTAGAAACATTTTAAAATTCACCTCCATGTCACAAGTCAGTGTTTCGTTTCTTATGACTTTTTTAACTTTTTTCAAAGGTATCTCGTGCTTTCAGAAAATATCGTTTTTAGACGGTTTTCGGGGTTTTTGACCATTTTCTCAAAAAGTACTTAATCAATTTCGTATTTAATTAGCTATTTTCATACTTAACCAAGGTTCAAATACTTAATCACGGTTCAAATACTTAATCACGGTTCAAAATATTTAACCACGGCTCAAATACTTAACCACGGTTCAAATACTTAACCACTGTTCAAATACTTAACTTTCTTTCCAAGTTTGAATGAAAATGAAGTAAATTTACATAATATAATTGAAAATCTTTTGGGTAATACGAGTTTGGAAGTACGACTCTACCTATAAGTATTTGCCTATAAAAATAAATTCTTCAATGAAAATTTAATATTTTACATTTTTTTTTCATATTTAATTTGTATCAATAAAGCGATTAAAAAAAATAATTTGAAAAAAAAAACAAGAAAATGTACCTGTACAGAACATAACAGGTGAAAGTTAGTTCATGACACTGATTTTAATAGTTATAAAAGAAACTCAAATATTTACAAATCGGGTCATTTCCTCTACTTTATTTCCACTAAAGCGATTGTTTTTATAATAGAAAAAATTGCAGTAATTTTATTTTAGTCTAAAATTTCTAAAAGTACATCGAAAATTGTTGTAAAAAATTGATTAAGAGGATATAATTGATGTTTTTGGGAGAGCTAAAGCAAGAAAAAATAAGTTAATTTGATTTGTGATTAGTCAATAAAAATTTATTTATTGTTTAATTTTAAGAAATGTATTATTACATCTAAATTAATAAACCTCAAAATAAAATATTTTAATATTCGTAAATTAGATGTTTGATTATAATAATTACTACTATAAGCAAAAATTGAGCCATATTGGACGGGGCTTAGGGCGCTGTGGAACCTAAATCCGCCACTGATTGAAAGGACTTTTTTAAATTTATTTTTGCAAAAACTCGGAGTCTGATCTTTGAGTAGAATGCAATATTTATTTTTCATATGTAAGTGAAAGTAAAATGTTTCGATAATTTTTTATTAAAGGAATAGAAATAGAATACTAATGAGGAAAAACTACCGTACGTAAAATTCTGATATAGCAACGGAATGAATGTTTGTAATGAAAAAAATAACAGAGAGAATTTAAGTGGTTACTAATACAAACTTTGATAGAGATAGGAATTTCTCCTAGTTCTGTTGGGAAATTAGAACGTGGTATTCTTGCATTCTTGTGAACTGGATTAGTGTAATTTAAATAGGAGATTTGTTTTCGTGGGTGGATCTATTATTTCGTTGAAACAACTCAATCATTCTAGCGAAACTGATTAGAATTTTACTTTATTGATAAAAAAATTGATAAACAACGTTCACTGGTAAAAAATCAACACAAATAACAGGATCAAAATTTAAATTACCATTTCGGGTAGGAATAAGTTAACAACACGTAATCTTTGTCATTTGAGAAATGGAATGCGTTTTTTAAACATACCTGTTCCAGTTTTAATATTTCAATTATTGCTATATATCAAAGATGGTTCCTTATTCATATTGAGATAATTCTTCATAAAATGACATCAAAGCAAAATTAATATTAAAAGTGAAAACACAAAAATTGTTTTCAATAGGATACAAATGGACAACTTTATAATTTTGGGAGTAAAATATTTTTTTTCTTTTCAAACTTTAAAAGAGTCTAACAAAATTGAAATCAATTTAACTGTTCATAGTATACTTTGATTTTCTATAAGTATATAACTATGAAATTGTTTTTTGTTCGATATAAGGTGTGACATTTTACATTAGTTAACTGTTTTCTTACATTAACAATAGTAGTTTTGCAGCTATTAATCGGAATTCCAAAGTTAATAATTTTGATTAGACATTTAGTGGCTCAGTTAATGAATCAACCGGTATATGAATAATTTATAATTGCAATTGAGTTAGGAGAAAAAAGAATCTTTACAATCATTAAATATTAGTATTTGCAACTTTTTTTAATTTTTAATTGATATTTAATTTATTTGAATACATTTCAAGCTAGTTCTTTTTTATTTAATGAGTATAATTATTATAATATTATGTGTAGGTATACTTACGTAATAGAAAATCGTTTTCTTGAAAAAGGCTCAACAATTCTATTTCGATGAAAATCACGAATTAGGGAGTTTTGCTCGAGATATCGATCTATGAGGGTCTCATTTTTGGATAATTTTAATTAGACAGGTTTTTTCTTATTTACACTTATTATTAACAGGTGGGTATGTCAATAAATATGTATAATTCAATTTTTTCAATTTCTTTTTTCTTGCCGGTTTTTAAATTTTAAATAGGGAAATTTAATTAAGTAGATATTTTCTATTGAAGACGTGGTAAGACTCGATGCTATATTGATGCAAAGGTAGCCAAATAATAATGAAAACCACAAATTCGAAAAAATAATTTATTAGAACGTAATTTTCATCCTCTATGAAAAATTCTCTTCCGTCTCTGGAAGATACCCCGAGCTATTTTGGACAAAATCATCAGTTCCTAAAATTATACCTTAATAATGATTAGATACAATTTTCGACTTTGGTTTAGACCAGGGGTCCCCAAACTTTTTAGAGATAGAGCCACATGTGAACATTTTAAGCTATGGTCGGGCCGGAAATAACATACTTACTATGGACATAGCACATTTGTCCTCTAAGGTATCGATATTTACTTTAATATAAATATTTGTTTATAAATTCAAATAAAAATATTTATCTTTAGCAGACACCAGTGCCGGATTTAAGCACAGGCTACACAGGCTGCAGCCTATGGACCCGCACCAAAAAGGGTCTACTTTTTTTTAATATAATATTTAACAGTGTTTTAATAAAGAATCATTTTTTTAAGTTTTTGATTGTATAATTGCTGAAAATGCAGTTTGTTCAGGTTAATTAAAAAAAAAATTCCCCGGTAGGGCCTGTCCCACACCTTCAGTCTAGGGGTCCTAAATCCGGATCCCATAGATCCTAAATCCGGCCCTTACAGACACTATCTTTAATTTAGCTCTTTTATACCATTTTATGTGATGATTGACAGTGAGCAATGTGATGCTCGTAAATTTTATAGCGAGAATGAAAACTTCTTAGTTAACAGCTTATGGAAACACCTTCCAAAATGGGAGACGAGTCTTTGTGAATGTGATAAAATTCTAATCGTTAATAACAAATTCAAAAAAAAAATCATCAACTTCTTCTCGAAATAATAAAAAAATAGTATTTCAATAACACTGGTTTAAATTATTTATTTATAATGTACACAATGAATTCAAATACAAATTACCAAACCAAGAAAGATGTGAATCGAACATATGAAATGGTATTCTCAATTAAAACTAAAAGTAAAATAATTAATGAACGACAGGGCCACCTTAACTACAGGGCTAAAAGCGCTATAGCCCCAGGGAGCACGCCAGCCTTTTTGAACGGCAATTTTCCTTGCACTCAAATCAGTTTGACGACTGGAGGTAGGAAACTAAATATTTAAGTTATATATATATATAATAAGTTACTTCTGTTTTTTGTTTTATATATTTGTATTTTTGACATATAACAGGCCTGTAACTTTAAAATGCGGGTTTTTTCAATAAAAATAATCAATAATTTAGAAAAAATGGAAAAATATATTTTATTCAAAGTATCGGCCCTTGTTTTCTAAGCATTTTTGACATCTAGTAGGTAAATTATGGATGCAATTCCAAAAGAATTGAAAGTCGCCTTAGCAAAACCATTTTTGGACGTCTTCATGAGAATGGAAATGCTGCTCGGTAAGTGGTGTGTCCCAAGGATGAAAACAGGTGGTAGTCGGAAGGAGCAAAGTCTGGTGAGTACGGCGGGTGGGATAATATTTGCCATCGAAGTGC
The DNA here is from genome assembly GCA_024734495.1 of Forficula auricularia. Lineage (NCBI taxonomy): Eukaryota > Metazoa > Arthropoda > Insecta > Dermaptera > Forficulidae > Forficula > Forficula auricularia. The sequence goes on from JALMQS010000722.1 coordinate 1,000,348, forward strand.
TGTCAGAGTGTCCTTGACCATTTTTCCTGCGTGACTGGGTGCGTTGTCATGCAGCGAAATCACCTTTCCTTCCATGCTAGCGATCCGTATTAACTATTTCGTCAGGTTTCAGCAGCAATTCGGTGTCTTCAAATTGTTTCGGTCGATTACATTTTTTGTCACTGACATTGAAATCACCGCTTCTGAATCGTTTAAATCACAGTTCGCAAGTGTCGATAGATAGAGTATCTGCACACTGTTTCCACTCGTATCCGATGTGTTTCCGCTGCTTTTTCTTCTGATTGAATAAGTAAATCAGCACGTGCTGCAAATGCTCTTTGTTTGCCTCAAAACTCGACATGTTTACCACCAAAAAAAGCATGCTGCTAACTCTTAAACTTTTAAACAGATATGCCGTTTTGAAGCTTGCTGTTATAGCTACAAAACGACATATTGGTTATGGCGCCAGAATCTATAGGCTTTATGGGCCATCTATTGGAAAAAAGCCGCATTTTAAAGTTACAAACTTGGTAGGTTATTTGAATTTTGTATTGTTCTTTGTTTACCAACTAGTAATAATATACTTACCTACTGATTTTTTTAGCTATGAAGCTTTTGGAAAACTTCACCGATCACTCCTCAACCGCTTCAACCTCCCGTGTATATTTTCTTATGAAGAGGGGCGCATAATTGTTAGTAACCCATGGGCGCCAAATATCTTAGGATGGTCCTGATGAGCGAACAAAAATTTTTTTTTATTCATTAAATAACAAACAGTCTAATTGAATCAGTAATGAATTATTCTTAAAAAAACTTCTATTTAATTCTGATATTTATCAGGATAATTGTAGAACGAATTAATAGATAAGTTTCTTACTAGGATTCAAGTAGAGTGGAATAAAGAAGAAAGAGAAGGTAATTGGCATAACGTATGAATATTCAGGAGGTTTATTAATTCCCAAGGGAGAGATAGCGGGTTCTCCCCACTCAATCTTGCTAGAAGTAATTGTGCTTCATTAAAATTTCCTAAAATGTTAATTGATCATAGAATAAGTAAATGTAAACGAAGGAATACTTTCTTTACCTTATCAGAAACATTTAAATGTTTTTTTACGAGAATAATTGCATATCCTATAAATACATTCAAAGAATTGTTTTTTCTTTTTCATTTGACAATACTCTAGTGGAAATTGATGAGAATAAGTTCATGTGTGGTCTTCGGATAAAACACGTTCTCAACCACAACGATTGCTACATCATTGAATTTTAAAGCTTAGAGAAGTAGCCATTTCAAATGTATAATAGAAAAAACACTTCCTTGTTTTATTTCATTTTTTTTAACAAGTTAATTCGAATTCACTTCAAATCGAGTTAATTATTTTACGAATCCTCATAGGTCACATTTTTGCTGGAATTGAATTTTGATTTTAATTGCCCACTCTGAATTCAATTAAGAAATATAAATTCAATGATTCGCAATAAAACCAAACTTTAAGAGTAATACCCCAACTTTCAACACCACACTTTGAGGTCAAATTGAAGAAGTACTGAAATATTAATTCATCAATAGGTATATTTTCCCATGACTTGTATAGGTATTAGAACTCTGCAGAGCAGGGGTGTCCAACCTTTTGACTTACACGGGCCACATTTGAAGAAAAATTACCTCGGACTGCGGATAAAATATTATAATTCTATTGATATGTGTTTTTCAAAAAAGATAGTTAATAATGTAGAAATAAGAACTTTATTATTTTTTTAGCTCATAGTGAGCTTCTAATTTTAATTTTCGTAAAGTTTATACTTGAAAATAGCTTCTCGTATATGTTTATACATACCTACCTACATACTTACAAAAAGTGATATTATGTAATAGTATTTGTTTATATTTTTTCCTGGCTAGATAATTAATATAAAATTATAATAAAGAGCCAATATTTAATTTTTCTTAATTTTATGACTTAATATGGGCCACGGCTGAGACAGCCCTGGTTTAAATCGAATGGGATAATATGAGGAATGATAATTTATTTTTTAAAGGGGTCACAGATATAATAATCGCTGCTATCCATTATCCATTGACATCTAAGTACGTGCAAAGATCTAAAAGACAACTCCTGACAAGTTTTAGTCCAGGAAAGAAATTATCAATTAATTAAGATTGTTCTAGAAAACCCCAATTTCTTGTCTCCTTGTACTAGAATGATAACTATTAGACTTGGTTAGTGTCGTAGCATATAAATTACTGAAATAATAAATATTTTAGAAAATGAAAACATGAGAAAAAGAAGAATTTTGAAATATTCGAAACTTCATTATTTTTTTATTTTAAATAGATGAGCTTATAATTTTGCTTTTAGTGAATTTTATTCTTGAAAAAAGCTTCACCTATTGTACAAATGTAAATTCATATTTCGAAAAAGGGAATAAATATATCTCTACATACATTGGAACTTGCTTCCTGCCATCCTCTTCTCCGCGAACTATAACCTTCAGCTGTTTAAGACCGACATCCACAGATACCTTTGAATGCTAGCCATTCTATTTCTCTTCGTCTTCTTCTTTTCACACTAGAGAGGCCAATCTAGGACTTTAGAGGATGCACCTTTGTGGTGTAACTCCTTCTCGCATCAATTACAAAAACCATTTTATCTAATTTCGCTTATAACTTTTATATTTTTTGAAATTTTTCAATACAAAAAAAATATGGTAAATATTCAATATTTTTCATTAACAATAGATTTAACTTTTTAGGCAAACCCCTATCGTCCACTTTACTATAAATTTGCCTAAACATTTTTTATTTTTTTCTATCTGGAAACAAAAAGTAATTTGATCTTCTTAAATCTCTTGGTAACTAGATGGGCCGTGATTCTAAATGACATAATGTGATATTATTATTTGTGTCTGATTAGGTTATGAATATCAATCAAGATAGTAATAATTGATAAATATTAGCTTTTTTTAAATAATAATTAATAATTAATTAAAGTATACACTATAATGAAGCGCTAACTAATGGAACCAATAAGAGCGTGCAAAACTAGTTAATTATAAATTTTCTATAGTATTAATTTCTTTTTTTGTAATTTTATTAAACCAATTATTTTACATTAATGTATACATTGTATTTGTGCTTCGACTCCGGAGATTACTTCTCCACCATTGACTGTCCTTGATCATCTTTTTAGTCCTTGTTTTTTAATAAGAGGAAAAAACTAATTAAATAAAAAAAACCTCTTTTCCGACAATTATTTTAATTCCATATTTAGTCCCTCAATCTCCCAGTATTAATTTCTTTTTTTTTTTTATAAATTTTATTAAACCAATTATTTTACATTAATTAATGTATACATTGTATTTTTGCTTCGATTCCGGAGATTACTTCTCCACCATCGAGTGTCCTTATTCATCTTTAGTCCTTGTTTTTAATAAGAGGAAAAATCTAATTAGATAAAAAAACCTCTTTTCCGATAATTATTTCAATTCCATTATTCCCCCAATCAAGTCGATTGGTTCTCCCATCAATCCTCATCTAGTCGATTTCTCCAGTATTAATTTCTTTTATTATTATTATTTTTTTATATATATATTTTATTAAACCAATTATTTTACATTAATTAATGTATACATTGTATTTTTGCTTCGATTCCGGAGATTACTTCTCCACCATCGAGTGTCCTTATTCATCTTTAGTCCTTGTTTTTAATAAGAGGAAAAATCTAATTAGATAAAAAAACCTCTTTTCCGATAATTATTTCAATTCCATTATTCTTCAATCAAGTCGATTGGTTTCTCTCTCCCACCCCCTCTATCAGTATTAATTTCTTCAGAGTAATGTTTTTAAGAACCATTTAGTAGTCATCTGAGAGTGGGAAATAGAGGCAAGGTAAAAAATAAAAAAGGTATTAAAATAAAATGTAGATTTGTTCCAAAGTCCGTCTCGAATAGAAAATACATATTACACAGGCACGTTTAATTTATTAAATAAAAAAGAGGTCGTCTTTAACAAAGACTAATTTCAATTATAAACAAAATTCATTGTGTAACAAAAATTTGTCCCTTGTTAAAGACCACATTTTTGCAGAAACTCCCATGGCGTTTGTTCTGATGAGATTTTATCAACGTTCCTCCTAAACAGGCCTATCTATCTCTTTTTCAAATTTAACATTAGATTTTTTAAAAATATATTTTAGGACCTTCGTCCCAAACGAATTTTCCTTTGTGTGAAGGTAGGAGTCAGAACATTAAATCTTGTGACTTAAGCTCCGGAGTCCCTGAGATGGAAATCAAACATATTCAACAATGAATCAGCCATGCCTGGCGTTCAAATCGCCAGGGATTTTTTTTTGTTTTTTATGAGATTAAAATATGAAATTTGTAAAAAAAAAAAACTATAAATGATTTGAATTTTTTTTTAGAAATTTCATATTATAATCTCATAAAAAAATCCCTGGATATTTGAACGCCTGCGTGCGGCGCACGCAATGAATGGTACGGGCCTGGCTATAAGCAAGCTATGACTTGTCTATAGCACTCTTAATTATTTCCGATCTTATATAGGTATTGGGATTTCTTAGAAATAGATTAATCCAAAGATTCTCGAATCATCTTTATTTATTCCTTTTTTCTATTATTACTAATTTAATAGTTCCTCAGTGAGAACAATTTTTACTAAAACTCATCTGAACGTGTATTTAAACTGGAAGAAATACCAGGCAAGGACTTGAAACCTTCTATCATTCATTTTAATTGCTCCTTGAAACTATGCAACAATTTTATTTCATTTCGAGAACCAATATACTTTTCAAAACAAAAAAAATGTTTTTTATAGAAATATTTGAAATAACGGATAAAATTTTTTTCTTTTTGCCGAGAGTAGCAGAATTTTTATAAATTAAAGGAGACAATAAAAAGAGTGTCTTCAGCTGGAAAAATAAATTTTTAAATTTATTTATAACGAGATTATAGTTTCGAGGGCTTTGATCTCTTCATAAGTCTAATACAATTGATTCTCAGAAACTATAATCTCGTTATAAATAGATTTAAAAATTTATTTTTCCAGCAGAAGACACACACTTTCATTTTCTCCTTGAATAATTTGAAAATTTAAACATCCTCCTGAAATTTTGAAGTCCATAATACTCTAAATGTTTTAAATTTTACGGATGCGCCGCATCCACAGCATCCGTGGATCGCACGCTACTGATAGGTATATAATAAAAAAAACAATATCAATTGTTTCACAGAATCGATTTAAATAAAAATTGATTTTCAATTAATTGATTCATTATAATATAATTATATTGGATGAAGAGTGTGGCAAAGTTAAAAAAAATCAATATTTTCGGCGAAAATACTAGTGTTTCTCACTTTTTTCTTTATTATATTTCCCCATTGTCAATTTTACAGATTTATAAGTAACGAGCTGCTCCAGGCGTGCCTTCGGCACGCCCTCTACATCTCGGCCCTCCGGACAGGTGGCCCTGGCGGGCCGCGTCTCGGCATGTGATTATTAGGTCTGTAATATATATTTGTAATATTTTGTCCCCTCTTTCGCCCCCACGCACTCATTTTGGCTATTGATTTTTACAGCATACATTTTATATAGTCTTAAAAACTAACATTACAAAATTTGATCTATATCGGAGAGAGTATTAATTTTTTGCCCCCACTCACATTTGGGGAGGTTGAAATTATTTTTTAGATAATTGCAAATAAATAACTCTCAGTTTTCTAAAGAGTAAATGTACAAAAAAGGTAAAAATTTCTATACTTTGCCCCCCCCCCCCCACACACCTTTCACCCCCATACAGTCAATTTTGATAGATGATTTTTACAGGAATAGTTTCTTAAAGTAATAAAGAATAACTCTACAAAATTTGATCAAGATCGGAGAGAGTTTTAATTTTTGCCCCCACTCATTTTGGATAGTTGGGAGTCGAAAAATCCTGAAATTACTTTTTAGATATTTGTATTTATAATTTTATTAAGTAAAAATCAAGTAGATATCTTATCGTTCTTAATTGAAAATGCATAATTAGTGTAAACACATTGCAAAGATATTTTGCCCCTTTTGACCCCTTTAGGGGTCGAATTTCAAAAAATCCCGAAACTTGTTTTTAGATATTTTAATTTAGTATTTTAACAAGTAAAAAGCAAGTAGATATTTTATCGTCCTTAAGAGATTTCGCATAATCAGTGAACACACACTTTGCCCCCTTTGACTCCCTTAGGGGTCGAATTTCGAAAAATCCTTTCTTAGTGAGCCCCTATGTCATAGATGTAATATCCTCTCGAAATTTCATGTTTCTATGTCCAGTGGTTCTGGCTGTTTTGATGATGAGTGAGTGAGTGAGTGTATCGGGCAAAGAATTTTATATATATAGATATTTTGCGACACTTCGCGGCCTTTTCTAATTCCGTAGCTCAGAAATTTAGAATTAGGCTACTTAATCTAAATAAAGTGTTATAATAATTTGTATATAATATTGAAATTATATATATTTACATATAAAATTAAAATAAATATCAAATCGATCTTTAAAGGAATAATTGGAACGTGTTTAAAGAGTGAAATGGTTTCGTTTTTATATACTCTCGATGTTATTGTGATTAATTCAGCGAATACATCCTCTGGTCTCCGAGAGTCATGCGAGAAGTCCCGTTAGGGTCGGCGGCTCAACCTAAGAATTATTCATAGCTATATACTTAAGAAGTAATATATGGGAAGAGAGAAAGGGATCGGAGACCTTTTAACTCTCCAGTTATCCGATGAATGACCCTTTTCTACATACGAGGAAATTGGTGAATTTATCTATGCACAGATCAACAAACAGAGAGACTTAATTTTAGTTATCAAAGTAAAACCTTCTATAAGTAAGCATAAATCGATATTCAAAATATATAGACAACTCAGTGATTCATTATTTACTTATGATATTAAATATACATATGCATATTAGATTTGAAACTCTTAATAAATATATGTTATTATAAATAAAGTAAATAGGTAAATATCAGTCAGAGCTTTCAAAGGAAGTAATAATAATTCAGAAATTTTATTACTCCGAAATAACTAATTAGGATACTATTAGCAAGTTCGCAAAACTAGAATAAAGGTAAACACAAATCGGACTGTTTGAAAAATTTTAATTTTTAATTTCCTTCATTTTTTTGACATTTTTTATTACCCCCCCCCCCCCCCCTACCTGGTAAATTTTAAACTTTTTTTGATCACCGGCTTAAATGATATCGAATTTCGGTTTTTCGCTCATTACTTCCTCAAAAATGGTCCAAATTCATTTTTTTTTAATTATTTAAAGTGTTTTTATATGCGATTTTTGAGTTTGAAAATTTTAATCTTGTTATTGAAATTCTATGTACTCTTCGATTTTTTTGATAATTTTTCATTTTAAACTTCTATTCATTCTACAAATTTTTAAGACCGGGTTGATAGTGGTCCTATGATAATTACCTACTATTTTTTTTTTTGGATTTTTCGATTTTTGATTTTGATTTTCTTTCAACAAACTAAAATACTAATTATTTATTTTAAACACCTGTTAACGATAAAAATCAATTTAAAATAACTTAAAAAAGAGAACTCAATACCAAAAGTGGTTTTAATAATGGTTAATAGCAAATAAATTTTTTTCGAAATTTTCAAAAATCGAAAAACAAAACAGTAATTATCATAGGACCACTATCAACCTGGTCTTAAAATTTGTAGAATGAATAGAAGTTTAAAATAAAAAATTATCAAAAAAAAAATCGAAGAGTAGGTACATACAGTTTCAAAAACAACATTAAAATTTTCAAACTCAAAAATCGCATATAAAAAGAGTTTAAATAATTTTTTTGTATTTTTTGTTTCTAAAAAGTATGTAAAAAACAAGAATTAAAAAATATTGATTTTGGTCTATTTTTGAAGAAGTTATGAGTGAAAAGCCGAAATTCGATATCTTTTAAACCGGTGATCAAAAAATTTCAAAATTTACCAGGAAGAGTTTTTTGATGAATACTAAAAAAAATGTCAAAAAATGAAAGAAATCAAAAATTAAAATTTTTCAAACCGTCCGATTTGCCTTGGAATGCCTCATATACAAAGTAATGAACAATTTATTTCGGGCCTATTATGTAACCACTTCTATACCTTCCTATGAAACACAAATCATCTTCCCAAGATTTTTGGGCTTTGAAAAAATGCACATAATTTTAGGATTCTGACTCTAGAATTGATAGTGTGATTTCCTTTAAATATTCATTCATCTAGTTCAGATAGCAGCAAGTTAAAATGTTTTTATAAACAAAATCAAAGTTGAAATTTATACAGATTATTACGTTTTATTTCCTCTGAGTTCAAAAGGTGTTTTTATTTTTTTTTTTTTTAGAAAATCTCTCTCTGTGTTTTTGTGTGTTAATAATTTCATGGATAGACCGTTGAATAATTATACAATCTTGAATTTAGAGGTTTTTTTAATAAAATATTCTTATAAAATATAGTGGATTAAGCCAATTTTCAATACTTTTTTCAAAATTTCTCAAAAATGGTTCTCTAACTGTTAAAAAAAATTTTGTGTCAAAGAGTTACAAAGTCCCTAAGATAATTGACATAAAAATGTTTTTTTCTGAAATATTAATTGCTCTCAGAAAAAATCTTTTTTCGGGAAGTTTTCTATGTTTTATACATACAAGTTAAGAAAAATATGATGATCAATCGTGCAAAATGCATTTCTTTAATGGCGATTTGTCTCTTGGTAGAATTCTTCTTTTTAATTCGCGTTTATAAGAGGATTATCTGTATCAATGATTATCAACTAACTCTTTCATTTATCGATGAATCTGATCGAATTTCGTTGAACTGAAAATCAAAAATTTAAATACATTTTAGAATATCGCAAAGCTCTTTTTCTATTCGTAATCTATATGGGATCACACATTGATTTCATATATTGCATGTATCATAATTTTATATGATATTTATTTCATAAATATAAATAATAGTTTTACTTAGTATCAAAGGAAAATTTCGATCACCGAAGTGTAGTACTAATATCGAAATAAAAATATTTATACTAAACATACACTTGTATTTACTAGATATACTAATTCCTACATAATAAGCTTATTCTTAAATGTCGTTTGAAGATAATTTATTATTTAAATACTATATTAAGTTGACGTTTAATATTATATTCTTAAGATCTTTTAAAGATTTCTTCTCTTATTCCATTAGTCCAAAGACGTAGAATGTTTGAATAAGAATAAATTAACATTAGCGAGTTTTTTTAATTCAGACTTAAAGTACCGTGTGGTACGCCTAGTGAAATAATTAAGGACGATAATTAATTATACTACCCTTGTTCATCGCTTCATTCGTATAATCCTTGTGAATTTATATCTTTGACTAATTATGGTTTCAATAGCTTCAGTTCCCATGAAATTGAGACTTGTTGCTTTAAGCCTGAATTACTTTATTAGAGTTAAGTATAAGTTTTCACTCAAGTCGACATGCGCCCTTAATTAACTTGCAATAGCTTTCATGAAAACTTTACCCAAACCTTCGGATTTATTTTGTATCTTTGACCCTCCTGGATGAATTCAAAGTTTAAGTTACTTGATTGAATTTAATAACTTGATGTTTAAAAGATACTGAATAGTTATTAGCATGAAACTTTCATTACCAGTTTATTTAAAAATTTATTCTAAATTTCTCATCGAATTCAGAATACAAACTTCACGTTCATAGCAAAAGTGGCTATTCAAATAATATATAAAAAAGTGATATATATTTTAAGTAACTTAGACCTGCTTACACTTGAAATATTCATATATTAAAAACAGTATTTAAAACTTAACAAAAAAACATTTTTAACCGACTTCAAAAAGGAGGAGGTTCTCTATTCGACTGATTTTTTTTTTTGTGTCTATTTTACCTCATATCTCCGCCAATTGTGAACCGATTTAAAAAAAAAAATTGCGTTGGATTCAGTCTAGCTTCCGATTGGTCGCGTTTTTTTTCATTGGTATTAGACCTTTTTTGTAAGGTTTGTTCAGGCCTAACTTCTTTGTTTATGAGCCGATTTCGATGATTCTTTTTTATTGGAAAGGGGTATCTTAGGGATGGTGCCATATTAATTTGGTCAAGTTCTGATGATATGATCAACGACGAAATAACGTAAATCTCCAATTCTTATGAGCAAATAATCGAAATTATGATAAATAAAATCTTTTATAAAAAAAATCATATGATCACTATTAATAACATCACTAAAAAGAGAAAAATAAAAATAATTTTTATAAAAAAAATAAAACCGACTTCAAAAAACTTGAATGCAACAAATAAAATAATAATAACTTAAAAATAAAATGAAATCCACTAAAAGGTATAAAATAATTATCTTATTTAGTTACAACTAAACGACGAAATATTAACATGAAATTACTTTTTGAAGTCGGTGCCAAACATATACATTTTATGAATCGCACTTGTCGGATCTTACTTAGTACGTTTGGCGGGTATGCTCGCTGATAGGTATAGTTTGTTTGGCAACGACTTCAAAAAGTAATTTCATGTTAATATTTCGTCGTTTATTTGTAACTAAATAAGATAATTATTTTATACCTTTTAGTGGATTTTATTTTATTTTTAAGTTATTATTATTTTATTTGTTGCATTTAAGATTTTTGAAGTCTTTTTTTTATAAAAATTATTTTTTATAATTTAACATAAAATAAGAGGGCGGTATGTTAGATATGTTTAATTGTATGTTAAAGTAACGTGACCAAATTTTTTACAATGAAAAGGAGGACACAAATTAATTGAAGAAAAAACATCGTAAAGAAAAGTAACATTTTATTGATTGCAACAATAATAAACTATAATATGATAAATGCATAGTAAAAACATTTGTAGTATTTTCTATTGTAATTATGTTAACTTGACTATTAATTTTTATTTAAATGAGTACTTTTCCATTGAATGAATATTTTTTGTCAATGTATCATCTCTTAACAATATATTGGAAATATCTGAACAAGGAATGTCTTCATATTGAATTTATCTATAATTTCTATATAGTAATCTCGATCGAATACGAAGATTTACAGATTAGTCTTCAAATAACGAAAAAGAAGACATGTAGGAGGACACTTTTGGGCGAGGACAAAGCTTACAAAAGAAGGACTGTTCTCCCTAAAGGCCGACGATTGGTCACCTTAGATAAAGAAGCGATGTCCCTCGGAGGTCGAACCTGAGTGTAAGACTTGCTTTCGGACAGTGAAGCTAATTATTATCAATAATAATAACAATTAAAGATAATCCGTTTTTATAAAGGCAAATCAACAATAAAAATTCTTAAATTCTCGTTATTTTCTTTTTTTCGTGGTTTGTTCTCTTTCTATTTTTACAATTACTGTGAATATCCTATGTTGATTATTATAACGGGTTTCTATGAAAATGCATTGGAATTTGTTGTAAGAAATTATTCTATGTGAATCTTTCATTGACAGATTGACAATCCGACGGCACAAAGCAATAGAATAGAGAGAAAGGATATAAAAAACGAGAAACCATGAGACCGAACAACTCGAATGCCTGGATAATTGTGGTTCGATTCTTTCCTTCTTTGTGGGCTTTTAAACATATCTATCTTTTAATCTCAAAATGCCAGATTTCCAACCCAATTACTTTAAATAGATGAGAGTGAATATAAAAAATACAATCGAGACTGTTGGCTAGAGATATATTTTTGTTAATCTTTCACGATGGACCACCCATAATGAAATTAGAAAATTATTTAAGATGTCCTGATGTTTTCCTCAACGTTTCGGTTTTCAATTCTGAAGTCATTTTCAATTGATGATATATGTAGGGTAGGGTGGAACAAAAATGAGCTTTTTTTTTTAATTTTTTTTATTTTGTATTTGTAACAGTGGCCAAAATTTCCATTTGAGGTTCATAAACAAAGGACAAAAATTTGGTTGTCATATATCAATATCAATATAGTGCGGCAAAGAGCTTTAATTTGTTAAAAATTTGAACATTTTGAAAAAATTATTTTTTGAAAAATGTTTTTTAATGTTTTCTTCCTCATGTAATTGTACAAAATGTAGTTGTAAGACATATAAAAAATATTTATATTACAAAATAGCAACTTATTGAAAACTTATTCAAATTAATAGTAAAAAATTGCACTTTTATCAAATTGTATCGGTCTTACGGCACCTCAAGACATGCTCCAATAACTTTTATATTTTGTTTTTTATGTTAGTCTTTCTACTACAAATTTTCCACGCTATTACAAATAAAAAAAAATTAAAATTTGTATTTTTCGTTCCACCCTAATGTAGGGTGTATGAAAAGATTTCGAAATTTTTTTAAGTAGGTATTTCACCGAGGGGTGAACAGTGACCTAAAATCGTGTACACCTACTTCCACTTCCACTTCAATTTCCAAGTAGAAGACAATAGATGACAATAAATTATCTAAAGAATTCCAAAGTAATTCCAAAGACGGTGTACACCTAATTCCAATCGCGGTTCGCCTCGTATTTCACTATAAAAACTGCTATTTTAATAAATAAAGTAACATCGCCAAACAATAAAAGTCTTATATTAGATTAGTATAAATAATATTAAACAAAAAAATTTACAATAAATGTAATACTCGGAGCTTCTGCGTGTGGCCAATTAAGTTCAATTCCGACGAGTTTGTAGGCCAATCAGTACCTACACGATGATTGAGTTCCGCAGAATCGAAAATTCATCTCCACCATCGCCTACTAGTTGAGAACGAGTCGAAAAATAATCCATAGGTAGCTGGCGGTATTTGTCTTTACGTTTTTCTCGTGGAACACTAGAGGAATTTTTTCAGCTTCTTAAATCATAGAGAAGAAGGAGGTAAGTGTATGGTCAAGTCGTGAGAAATCCCCATTAACTACATATTTTTTAAATTAGACTAAATGAATCGCTTCATGCAAAAAAGGCTTCAGTCCAAATTTTACAAAAATGAATTTTTGTCTTTTCATTTGAGTTTTTCAGTATTTACATCGATAAAAAGACTTAAGTCTACATTACCTAATATAATTGATGTAAAAAATATTTTTCATAAAAAATCTTCTTTCGGGAAGTTTTCTATCTTTTATACATAAAAATATGATGATTAATCGTGCAAAATGTATTTCTCTTTTTTGTTTATAAGGATTAGCTGTATTTTCGTCTAACCATTGTCACAACCAGGATTTTGTCCTAGGAAATAATAGGGTGTGTAAGCATATATAAACGTCTTCAGTCCAGGACTTTGTGCATGAATCTTTCTTTGCTGGCACACCTGCAGGATATTTTTCAGCAAAGATTATTTGAACCTTTTACTGTTCAGAGAAGAAGACCAAGAATTGATGAAAGTACCAGGCTTAACTCAAATTCGTATAAATATATTTTAGTTGTCAAAGTAAAACAAGTCTGTTTGAACACATTCGTTTCTCATAATGCAATTTCTTTTAAACGTATAAGACGATTACAAAGCTTAGTAGTTATAGGAAAGAGTCCTTGTGATAACAGATGAAAATGTCCTTTCAAGTTTTCCCTTTTTTCACTACAACAGTAGAAATAAATGTGAAGAATTAGTGAATAAGTTAATTGATGGAAAAGATCCACATACATTTAGTCTTTCGTTGCCAGGACACAGAATTTCCCAAAAAATATTGACTATAGAGATGGAAAAGTGTCTTTAAAAATAGCAAAAGTTGAGGTCATAAAAAAGTAATTAGGTATTTTGATGACATCCATATGGACTTTTATAGAAATACTTTATTGGCCAACATTTCAACAATGTACCCAAGAAGATTGAATTTATTATATTTCTAACAATAAATAATTTGTATCTTGTAAAAATCGGAGTTTTATTTAAAAAAAAACCTGCTTATAGAATGTACTTAAAACTGTTATTTTCTGCGAAAAAGACATCAGTCTAAAATTTCAAAATTTATTTCAAAATTATTGATAAGTGATTATGTTCCACTACACTAATCAAATATAAATATATGCAAAATGTTTATAATCTAAACAGTGAACACCGTAAGCAATTATCTTTACTTTTTAAAAAGAAAAACAGTTTTTTGTTATTTTCTGAAAATTAATGAAATGTATGGTAATAGTAAAAATATTTTCACCTAGAACCTTAACCTATCTCCTTAAATGTTATTAATGAAATGTGACTAAAGCCCTTTTTACATGAAGCGATTCAAATAATAATGTATAAACTAGTAGATAATCCGAGAATAAGCTATACTCAATTCAAAAACTATAAATTTATTTGGGATGTTTTTTCCCCCACTGGTCAAGTTCACCCCTCTTCTACCAATTATTATTATTGTTGTCAAATTTATTTATTTATTTGGAATTGAGTAAAGCGTATTTCATTCTTCAGAATCGCGTTGATTCTTTAGTAAATATCATAGAATTGAAATGTTGTTAAGTAAAGTAAAAAAATATAGAAACAATTGATACTTTTGATGGTGGTACTTGAATTTTGAAATTTAGATCTTATTTAAAATAAATTTGCTCTTTTCCCCAAAAAATTAAACATTTTTTTAATGTAGCATAAGTCAAAACTATAAATTACTATTTGGCTCTAAAAGATTGTAGATCAGTATTATAGAGTTTCATTTTTTATTTATACATTTTTTGTGTCTTCTTCATATAAATTAAAAGATAAAAAAAACACTCAGTTCATTTAAAAAAGCTAGAATTCTAACTACCTCTTCGTGGAACTTATAAAGCGCCTACAGAACACCTTTTATGTACCTTCTGGTATAGACTCTAGATTCCGTAGATTTCCACAACATTTGTAAGCCAGCATTCAGTAATTATCAAGACAAATTATACACATATATAGGACTTTAAGTAAATATAAGAAATTGATTGATTTAAAAGAAATATTTTTTATAAAGATTTACTATGATGGGTCATTTTGAATAATCGAACTCTTGGCCAAATATGGGCTAAGCACTCTGATCGATGCTCATTTTTAATAAATAGATAAAGAAATAAATAACAATTTAAGAAAAAAGATGATTTATTTACAAAATTTATTCAATTTATAAATATATAAATAAAAATAATAAATACTTGATGGTAAATCGTAAGTGCAAATTATATATATAATATGTATATATATATATATAATACATAATAGGTATATACTATAATATATAGATAGGTAGGTATATACTTTTTATTTTTTACTTTCTTTGAGATATCCAGTAAAATTACTTTGAAAATCCAAAATTTATCATATAAAACATAAGGAACACGCTATAATAATAGAATATCATTTGTTACGTAACATATAAATCGAATAATTGATATCAATATCAGTTTTAATAACAATTATTGGATGAATATCATGATAATTATTTTACACTCTCCTTCTTTATCTAATTTTAATAATTCATATATTTACATAGGTACCTCATAGAATTCTATTAGAAGTAACAATTTAGAATATGAACATCATTGAGTATTTAAACAATTACAATAATAATTTTAATATTAAAAAATTAATAAAAAATAAAGAACGAACGTCGATTTGATGAAAATAAGAAACAAATCAAATAAAAGGATCTTAATTTTTTGAATCCAATAAAATAAATAATAAATAAATAAATAAGTGCAAGTAATAAATTAAAAAAATTGAATTATAATGAATTAATTCAAAATTATTTGTTTTGTTCAAATCAAATTTCATTTTACGGTTTTTGACATGTTTCATAGGTATCTATTATTATAAAATTATAACTAATTTTCTGTTTTTCATGTAGGATCGATTATTTATTATTATGGTACTACTGTTTTCGTAAGTATAATTCATATGTATGATATTTATATTATATAATATAAAATTCATTTTATCAGACTATATTTTAAAACAGTAAAATATTAAATATATATTAATATATATAATGGAAAACATTATTTGTGAAAGTTTTATTTTGTTCGAATATTAATCAAAATTTAAAATCAATTTTTACAAAATATACTATATATCGAATTTTATAATCTCTTTGATTACAGTCTTTTTTTAATTTAATGCATATTCTTATAGAATATTTCCCAAAAATATATTATATATTTTTTTTGTTACATTTTGTAATATTTAATTTTATAAAAATACTTTTTGATTAATTTAGTATAAAATATTTTTATTTGTATTTTGTTAAAATACTCTGTTTAATTATTTTAAATAAATCTATGAAATTTCAAATAGACACAATTAAGTATTAATTTTCAAATATTTTTTTAGGATCCATTTCTTAATTTTCTAATATACTAGTAAATAACACATTTTAGAAAGTAAATAATTTGAAATTTTTTAGATATAATTTATAATAATAAAATTAACAACTAATAATATTCATAATAAGTACTAGATTTGATATTTCGTATAGTGACTTGGAATGATGCGTTTTATATACTCATCGATCCTTATTTGAGATTATTTCCGGTTTTTATTTTCTTAGAATGTGTCGATATAAATAGGAAATTGCCGGCTCAAGGGTAGAAGTTCTGAAGAGCATCTGCGTATAGGGCGTCCCTTAGCACGTAGATGTCACTGGGCTTTCCATTGAACACATAAGGACCTCTGTCAAGGGAAACACGGTTCGAGTTTGTAGATGAAGAAGTAGAAGGCCGACGAGGAGGTGCCTGAGGCTGTCAACACAGAAGCAAACATTTTAATAATTCTCTATTTAATTTCATTTTCTTTTCTTATATCAAAACCAGCTGAAAAGTCCGTCATCGGCGGGCCTCTTCCTGACTAGGGGCCACGTACCCTGGACCCAAGATAAATGATGAGAGTTTTCTGTACTGAATCCGAGATGTTATGGATAATTTTTATTACATGTTCGGGAGTTGAACCCGAATCTCTTAATTTTTCCAATAAAATTAACTTAAGCAAAGATCCATATTAAAAAGAACTACGCAATTTGTATATAAATATATATAGAAAAGAAAAAATTATTGATTGTTTATTTAAATGAAAAAAATACAAATCTTTTATAAAATAAGCTGACGTGTTCTGATGTGGCCATCCACTTGACTTTATCATACAACCTGGCCCCTAAAATTATTTATAATCATGTAGGGGGGGGGGTTAGTTTTTGAATTTTTATAGTTCTGGTGTCCCACTGATTATGTATACAAAATTTGGTTGTGTTTGGTAAATGGCCAAGATTTTCATTTTTTGATCCTACACCCCCCCCCCTCCCCATTTTGGGCGGTTAGTTTTTTTTAATTTTTAGACTTCTGAGGGTCCACTGATTATGTATACAAAATTTGGTTGAGTTTGCTTAAACGGCCTAGATTTTTAATTTTTAACTCCAGCTCCACCCCCCTTTTTTTAGGTCGATATGTACCAAAATCTAATCAGCTCTTAATCTCAATGGACGAAAACTAGGTGTGAAATTTAGTTTCGATTTTCACACTAGTTTTTGAGCTAGCTCGTCCACAAAAATTTGGTAATGCACAGACTAAAAGACATTTTGACAAAACAATTATTATCTCGAAAAATATAATTTTTTCAATGTTCACTTATTAGAGCTATTTTGTAGAGCAAAATGCCTTGGTTTAGCTCAATTTTTTTAATAAAAATAGTTTCAGTCGTTTTTGAGATATTTCGAAAAAAGGAAGGAAAAAACCACTTTTTTCATGCACGATTACAATACTTGCCCATACCCTGTATGGTAAAGTAAAAACAATCTAGAACACGTTTATTTAAAAACCATTATTAAATAAACGTGTTATATATTGTTTTTTTAAAAAAGATTTGTATTTTTTCATATAAATATATATGCATATGAATCTAAATATGCTTAGATTTACAAGTTTACTTATTATAAATGTTCTTTGTAAATTTCAATCATTGCTTAACACCAGAATTGCATTCAGGATTTAATCTTTGGGTGTAGCTAGTTTTTATATAAATCACTAAAAGAGTTTATTTTCTTTTTAAATAGCCCTTGAATTACTCCAGTCATGGTAACATTAATATCCCTCTATTAATATAGCCTTTCAAGTGAGTCATAGTAAATTTTCAATTACTCATGTTAAATTAAGCATATATTACTATACCAGGGGTATGGTGAAGTATTGTAATAATTAAAACTTAGGGAACGCCTAGTAGGTTTTTAAATTATAATGGGTTGGAGTTGGTGGTGTTTCACAGTGGGGAAAATAAAATAATATCACTTTAGTTTTCAAATTCTCGATATATTCATTAGGAGTTTATACAGAGACTTTTCGAGAATTTAAAAACTAAACTCATTTTATTTTATTTTTCCTCACTCTGAAACACCACCAACTCCAACCCATTTTAATATTGTAATGGTTCATGAAAAAAGTGATTTGTTGCTTCGTTTTTTAAAAATATCTCAAAAACAGCTGTAGCTATTTTGATAAAAAAAAATTTCTCGAAAGTATGGCATTTTGCTCAACAAAAAAGCTCTAATGAGTAAATATCGAAAAAATGATATTTTACTAGATATTAATTATATTGTCTGTTAGTACGTTACTAAAGTTTGTATACACTCTAGCCTAAAACTAGTGTAAATTTTAAAACAAAATTTCCCTTGTAGTTCTGGTGCAATGAAATTAAGAGCTGATTAGATTTTAATTGAATTGTTTGGAGCCTCAATGTTTGTTTTCATGTAGTGTAGTTCATGGTTATTTATTCATTTCTTTCTTAGTCAATTATATTTTTGGGGGCTTGTGGAGAACCCCTCCCCCCAGATCTAGGTGTGCTATTGATTTACACAATGCTAGGAGTGAGTGGATGATATAAATTTTCTTTTTACTTGAACATGTTTTGCATTCCCACAGACGATGGGAGCCCCTGTCACATCGATATATGCAACCATATCGACAGCAAAGAATTTATTCTGCCTAGTGCCGTGCGTTAGGAGGGCTACTCAAATTCAATAACTGATAAAGTTAGCACTTAAGCTGGATAAATGACGAAACATTTTCTGATATATAGTATATTGAAAATGTATAGATGTTGGATAATAATTCAATATATTATTTTAATAATTATCTTATATGGTTTTCTAATTATTCCACTATACAACAATATATTAAGTACATGGTGATTTTTCTAAAATTTTTAATCTCAATCTCAATTAAATTAATCTCTTAATCTAACTCAAAATGTCATAAGAATTTATTATTTTAAACCAGGGGTTGTCCAACCTTTTGGCTTACACGGGCCACATTTGAAGAAAAAACAAATGTTTAGGGCCGCTGATAAAATATTATAATTCTATTAATATTTGTTATTCAAAAAAGATAGTTAATAATGTAGAAATAAGAACTTTATTATTTTTTTAGCTCATAGCTAGGGTCTAATTTTACTTTTCGTAAATTTTATACACCAATATCTCACTTTGCGTCGGGGTTACGTTCCAAAATAACACGACGCAAATTGAAACTACTCAAAGTGAATTAAGATTTTCTATAGCAAACCATATAAAGATCGAAGATAGGTTCCAGGGTTACTAAAATACTACTTTAAAAAAAAATTGAACAAAGTAAACATTTAAAAAAATATTTCCTTTTTTTGTAACCAGAAACAACCCGTAAAAATTTATAAAAATTTATTATTGCACAACACACTAATTGAAACGTTATCAAAAGCACAACATACTAAATAATTGAAACTGAACTCTAAAATTAGCCAAACAAAGTGAAAATAAAACTGTATTAAAATTGCGTTGATTTTCAGTTTGAAAGGGAATCCCCGAGTTTTGATGGCATGACGCAATTAGAAACAAAAGTGGTGCCATCTTTTTAAAAAAAAAAGAAAATTTCAAAAAAAAAACAAATTAAAGACTCGAACCCAAAACAACGCAACCTCGAAAATCTAACCACGCACAGTGAAAATTAGTACTAATTAAACAGCGACGAAACTTCGAAAAAACGCAAAACGAAACGACGCAAAGCGAGATATTGGTGTGCTTGAAAATAGATTCTCGTATATGTAAATACAGACCTGCATACTTACAAAAAGTGATATTATCTATTAGTATTTGTTTACATTTTTTCCTGGCTAGATAATTAATATAAAATTCTATTAAGGAGACAATTTTCAATTTTTCTTTCCGATCGGTATCTAATTGTTGTTCTAGAACATTCAATCAAAAAGTTTTCAAGTAAAAATTTATTTCTAATCTAAAGTGAGTCGAAAATAGACCATAATGTTTATTATTTTTTTGGAAATCTTGAAATCTAGTTCCAAAATCAAAATTTAAAAGTGGCACTTTTATTTTTCAAAAAATTTTACAGTAAATTTTCAGATTTCTTATTTTAGACAAAAAAATTATAAGGCCAAATTGTTATGTGTTTTTCAGTAACTACACTCAATCTCTACTCAATGTTTTAAGGAAATCTATGACTTTTTATTGGGCCACGGGTTGGACAGTCCAGGTTTTAAATCGAATGGGAATAGAGAAGGATATGAGGAATGATAATTTATTTTTTAAAATGGTCACGGATATAATAATCCCTGACTATCCATTCAGAACATGCAAAGATCTAAAAGATAAGTCCTGACACGTTTTAGTCCAGGAGAGAAATTATCAATTAATTGTGATGGTTCTAAAAACCCCAATTCCTTGTCTCCGTGTACTAGAATGATAACTATAGATTTGATTAGTGTCATAGCATATAAATTACTGAAATAATAAATATTTTAGAAAATGAAAATATGAGAAGAAGAAGAATTTTTAATTATTTGAAACTTCATTATTTTTGAACCATAGTCTCGGCTAGGATAAAAATTTGGAAATACCCAAAATAAGGACCACCCTAATATATATATATATATATATATATATATATATATATATATTCTTAAATTATCCGCCGTATTTCAATGTGTGTCTTATTATCAGAGTCCATTTATTGCTCAAATTCTTTCATAATGTTTCTTCTTTTCACTGATTCTATCAAGAAATTCCTCAAATGTCATTTTAACTATGTGTGGGCAGATTGAGTCAGTTGCTATGAACTAATATACGTATATTAGCACAAAAGAAATCAATCTCTTCGTCATTTCTTAAGAATCTATGTCAGTGGCGTAGCCAGAAAATTTTCATTGCAGGGTCAATCCACAAAGCAAAATATTTATTGGAAATTTTTTTTCTATTAAAACAAATAGGTACTTTTTTATTTATTGTCACCGGGAACAAATCCCATTTAGACAGCACATCGGTAAAGTGTTAGTTAGTAGGGTTAGTGAGGGAGCCGCGTTTTAGCCAGTCGAAATTTTATATGCTAGCCAGGTTCGAAACCGGGCCTCCCGCTTGAACATCGTCATCAACGATCCTGAAGTGGGCCCAGCGCCTTAGCCAGCTCGGGCAACCCGACTCCCCAAATAGGTACTTCAAGAAATTAAAATAAAATTTATTTAAAAAAAAACTAAAAAACATGCTTTTAAAAACTACAAAATAATGTAAAACTTAATCAAAAAGTGTGAGGCACAGAAGCATGTAATTTTAATTAATTTCGACAAAGTGCTCTACGCTTTTTGATTAAGTATTACATTATTTTGTACTTTTTGTACTTTTTAGAAGCATTTTTTTAAAATAAATTAATTTTTTTTACTTTTTAGTCTGAATTAAATTGGCGGGAAGAAAAGTACACTCCTGTTCGCTCCTGGGATCCGGATACAAATTTTAAATATTTTAAGAAAAGCAATCGTTAACGCTTGATTTCAAGGCTTCACTTGTAATACTTCTGGCTTCATTGCCAGCTCAAATTATACAGATTAAAAAAATTTCATGATTTTTTTGAAAAAAACTTCCAACTATTTTCAAAAAAAAGATGCTCAAAACTTTAATTATAAAAAAATATATTCATTGATCTATTCGAAAACTCTAGTAGGAAAAATTGTTTGAAAAAACCATTTTGAAAACAAACGATGATTCGCGAAATTAAACTTGATAAATACACTAATTTTTAAAAAAATCGTTGGAGCCGTTTTTGAGAAAATAAAAAATATAAAGCATGTAAAAAGAACATAATTATTGATTAAACATATGAAATATATTTAATTACGGTTAGTTTGCCATAAGAAACGGTTTGTCGCCGTTGCTCATCCCATGAGCTCCTAGCCTTAAGGGCGCGTCTGACCCTCCCCTAGCTTTATGGGGGTGTCTGATCCCCCCGTGGCTACTCCCCTGATCTATGTATAATTCGAGTGAAGTATGTTACCTGTTGGTGTGCAGGAGGCTCGAGGCTCTGCCATTGGTAGACACTGGTGGGTTTGCCATTGGCGAGGAACGAGAGCGGTACTTGGACGAAGCCGGGTGGAGATGCAGCCGTCGCTGCCGGGGGCGGCTGGGAAACATACCTGCACAGTCCATCAACAAACCATCAATCTACCACATAGTCTAAAAACCATCCACTGAGCAACAACCTCTTGCTCTTGCTCTCTGACGAAATTCAATCAAATAAATCGGATGGAACGTTTAATGCAAGTGTTTATCGCAACAACAACAGTGAAGCCAGAAGACAGAAAAGATCTCATTAAAAAGCGATTCACTCAGCCATTAGAGAAATATTTAACAGTTAGTTCGCCTTATCATCAATAAAATAAATTATACGGAGAAAAAAATATAATTTTTATTTATAGGGTTTTCACTTGGGGTATAATTTAAATATTACTATTCCTATTTATTATATATTTATATACAGTTGAAATCGTTTAACGTGAAAACGCTTAACATGAAAAATCAGTAATCACGAAATAATAATGAAAAAATATGTATGTACATTAGGGTGCTCCTTATTTTTGATATTTTCGAATATTTACGCTGACACGGGCTCATATGGTTAGAAATCAATAAAAAAAAATATCCCCCAAGTTTAAAGTCTCTATCTCAATTTTAACCTGTGCCGCATAGCGGTGTAAGTTTCCCATAACATGGGGTTTTTGACATTGAACAATCAATTTTTTATTCCGGCCAAAATATTGGTTCAAAAAATTTGAAATTCTGTAGACAATATCCATATAATAGTAGCTATCTCTCAGAATTTTCACAGACTTTTAGGTATTATAATTTTGGAGCCTATAACTTACTAATACTAAGATACATAATGTAATTTTGGTGAGTATACATATTTTTTTGTGTGCAATGCAATATGTTAACACGAAGAAATATTTCGGTCCCCTCAGTTTCTTATACATAAAATTTTGTTGTAATTCTACTGAGAAATTAATTAATTGTTAGTCAGTTCGTTCAAGAGACTTTATAGTAATGAATTCACTTGAATTATTTGCTCATTGTATTAGAAAATGTCTGAAACGTAGAGAAAATAATTTTCAACAATGATTTTTTTCTCACTCTGATACCCACGATAGCTGAAAAGTCGTAAAAATTTCGTCATTATTTTGTCATTAATTTTATAATTATTTATTCAAGCCCATGTCATAATATTTTTTTTTTTTTTTTTTTTTTATGATAATGATGAGAGAAGGAGTTACACCAAAAAGGTGCAACCCCTAAAGGCCTGGGTTGGCCCCTCCATCGTGAAAAGAAGAAGAAAGAATTTTATGGGTTGGGCGGGGGTCGAAGGTATCTGTGGATACGGGTCTTAAATAGCTGAAGGTTATAGGTCGCGGGAAAGATGGTGGCAGGGAGCGAGTTCCAGTCTCTGGAGGTCAAAGGGATAAAAGAGTTGGCGAAAGCGCTTGTTCGAAATTTATCCAATTTGACAGCGAAGGAGTGCTGAGCGTTAGAAAACCGCGTGCTTCGCGCAAAGAGGGCATTAGGGGGGATAATTGATTTCAGCTCGACTGAACAGACACCGTGATAGTATCTGTAGTACAGGAAAAGGGCAGAAACGGTTCTTCGGTGAGCCAGGGAGTCGAGTGAGTTGGTTAGAGCCGGTTCTCCTATTAGTTTAATTGCTCGCTATAGGTATAAAAAGAGTCTCTTGGAAAAGTTTTCACATTTTTTTTATGATATCATGAAAAACCACTCAAATTTAATCAAATGAGAAAATATTTATTATATCGATAATAAATATAAAATGAAACTTACCCGAGGCCAGGAACAAACACGTAAGGCTGGGGCGGAAGTCGGATATAGTAGATGGGCGAGTCCTGTGCCACTGAGTTATCTCTGGCCTCAGGAACTGCGGGGGCAGGCGGCCCCGGTGCCCAAGATGGTCGTAGGTACTGGACATAGGCAAGAGACGGAGCACCATCCACCATGGTCGCCATCCACCTAGACATTCAGACAAACACCAATAAGCAACTGTACTTTTATTATATATTTTATATTTATATATTATTATTATTATTATTTAAACAAATAAGCTGACGTGTTCTGATGTGGCCATCCACTTGACTTTACCATACAACCTGGCTCCTCACTTATATTTAATATTTAATAAAATTATTTATAATCATGTAGGGGGGGGGAGTTTTTGCTTTTTAGACTCCTGGGGTCCTACTGATTATGTATACAAAATTTGGTTGAGTTTGATAAATGGCCAAGATTTTCATTTTTTGACCCCCCCCCCCCATTTTGGCCGGCTAGTTTTTGCATTTTTAGACTTCTGGGGTCCCACTGATTATGTATACAAAATTTGGTTGAGTTTGCTCAAATGGCCTAGATTTTTAATTTTTAACCCCCCTCCACCCCCCTTAATTTTGGGTCGATATGCGCCAAAATCTAATCAGCTCTTAATCTCAATGGACCAAAACTACGTGTGAAATTTGCTTTCGATATTCAAACTAGTTTTTGAGCTAGCTCGTCCACAAAAATTTGGTAACGCACAGACTAACGGACACCCAACAAGACAGACTAACTAACAGACATTTTGACAAAACAATTATTATCTCAAAAAATATAATTTTTTCGATCTTCACTTATTAGAGCTTTTTTGTAGAGTGAAATGACCTGGTTTCGCTCAATTTTTTTAATCGAAATAGTTTCAACCGTTTTTGAGATATTTCGAAAAAAAGAAGGAAAAAAACCACTTTATTCATGTACGATTACAATACTTGACCATACCTTGTATGGTAAAGTAAAAACAATTAATAAAGTAAGCAAATTTTTTTAAATTTTTTTTAAATATCTTAATTATTAAGATATCACTAAATGCAGAAAATCTAAGTCGTTTTATTATAAAAAAAAAACATTCGTTTAGATATAATAAGAGGTTTCACTAAAAGTAAACAAGACATTCATTTGATATTAAGAGATATCTAATAGAATAAAATAGTTCACTCAAGTATATAATATATTCGGATTAAATAATTAAAAATTTGGTCATATTTGGAATGATTTCGATATATCTTGATTATTAATCAAATATCTTTGGAATAAATAAGAGAGCATTAAAAATACTCAACTCTATCAATATATTTATTATAAATAAATTGTTTTTTCAGTGTAGTATAAAAGACCTTTGAGATATTAATAAAAGATTTTCACAATGTATGCAAATGCGAAGGTCAAATTAATTTAAGGCCAGTTCATAATAAATAATAAATTTAAATGATATCATGAATGAATGTAAATGTATGGGCTAAATTTAGAAGGGCCCGAAGATTCCTATCAGAAAGGCATTAATATTAATTTATCCTTTCCCTCGGAGCAAGATGTCTGCCTGGTAGGCAGGAAGACCGCGAGCAAAATTGTCGATTTGGTTGCATATCTCGGCCTCACAGGCGCTGCCGAGGAAGAAATAAACCGACACTTGCAAGGCAAATTGAGTGGAAAAAATTCGGAATTTACAAACCACTTTGAAATTTCCGTAACGCAACTATTTTATTTTTATTAATATCTAAAAATAGAAAGCATGATTTGAAAATGAGTTGTAGCTGGAGGCAATCCACGTGCAATCCAGCTGTTTATAATTTAATTTAATCCAAGAAAAAATTATAATAAATTAATCTATTGTTCAAATAATAATGGAAAGATAAATTGATTTCGAGGCCTGATTTTTCCATCAGCGTTTTTTTCTCTTTATTTGAAAGGATTATTTTGTTTAAGGATTAATGTTGGCAATTTTCAAATCAAAAACAACAGCAAAAAAACGTAAATCTATTAAAGTGAAGATACATTTTCATTAAGAAAAGAAGCAAATGAACATCCGTAATTGATCCATAGGAATGGAAAAATGCGTGAAAAACGTTTGGAATAAATTTAAACCAATAAATAGAATAATTCGGAAGAATATAAAAATTTTAACAGGAATAAGAAAACCGAGAATGAATTACTAATAAGCCGGCCATGTGCGAGAGGGACAACATACCAAGAGTTCTGTTCGTTCTATCTTCCACAATACTTAAGCTATCAAATTTGTTTTTATTTGTCGTTGAAATGAGGGAATTTGTGAAATATTTTATAATTGTACTTAAGTTAAGACAGGTATAATAATCACCTTGTGCCTCACTAACAACGTAATTTCAAATCGAAATAATTAAAAAAATAATCCTAATTCTACTCAAAGAGATCTTGACAGTAATTTCTCATATCTCATTATAAAAAATATTTCTAATTTCTAACCCCCAAAAAAATTAGACCCTCTTTTAATCATTCGATTAAAATTTAAATACAAATTTGAATCCGCCAAAAATTAATACATATAAGTTTTAATTTTCAAGTTTGAAACTTATTTGAGTTACCTTATCCCAAGGGGTGAACGGTGACCTAATATGATATACACCTACTTACACTTGTACTTCCGAATATTCCCAAGCACTTCCAAATATTTCCAAGTACTTTCAAATATTCCCAAGTACTTTCAAATATTTCCAAGTACTTCCAAATATTTCCAAGTACTTTCAAATATTTCCAAGTACTTCCAAATATTTCCAAGTACTTCCAAAATACTTCCAAAGAGGTGTACACCTACTTCCAATCGCGGATCACCCCTCGCCTTACACTGACAGGCGGACTGACACACCAATATTGTAGACGACACTAATACGGCCCTGATTTATGTTTGACCGAAAGATTACAATTGAATATGAAAGAGACTATAGTTGTTTGCGATTTTTTTTTTTTTTTTGGCTTTTCGGCCTTTCTAGCCATAAGCCTAATTACGATACTAGTTATATTTTTTTTAATTTGTCTCTACCACCTCTAGTTTGCGAATTACATTTAAATATTATAGCAATCTGAATTGTTGTTCTTTTAAAATGATAAAATACATATATAAATTATATAAATATTGCTTGATTGTAGGAATTGAAGTGGGATTTAATATATACTATATTTCAAGTCTTTTTAATACGAGTCAATTGATAAATCAAGGGTTACCAAAGAAATAACTAATTTCATTTCTGTGAAATTGATTGGAAATTCTTAAAGAGAGATAGTGGGAATTACGACCTTTCAACTTAATTGGAAATGAAATGACTATTCATAAAGAGAAATCAGTAAGGTTGTCTTCTGCTTGGTGCAAATAAACATATACATATATTAATGGTGTTTATATAATGAATATTGTTTGTTGTTATTTGTTTTGTGACTAGTTTACAAAACAAATTTACATTAATCCATTCTGGCATTGAAGCACATGAGAAATAAGAGACAATATTTCTAATTAAAAAGACCGTCGATGAAGGTTAGGCCTTTGATACTCATATTCTCGAATAAATAGATTATTCATATTTGTTATATATACATGTATGTTTATATGTATCAGGCAGAGGACAACCTCAGTGATTTATCTTTATGGATAAACATATCAACAGCTCTGCTGCTCTTGGCAAAACAAAATATATTCAATGAAATTACTATTCTCCTTAAGAGTATAGGACATTGTCAGTAAAGGCCTTAGCTGAGCAATATAACTTGTATAATTAGACTTGTATAGTATAGTAAAGTTTCCATATATAAGATGACTTATAAATTGTTTTTAAGAGATTTTTAAAAATTCCAATGATTAGTAATAATACTAATAATATCAATCAGTGGGGACTCCAGACTTTTATTTTGGTGGTCAAGTACCTGGAGGCTGCCAGCCCCCGTCCCCAGGAAAATTTTAAAATTATGGGTTTCAAAAGTAGTTTTTAGAAGCGAGTTGTATCCTCTGAAAAATTAAATAAATAAACTGCAACGGATCGTTGTTAAACTTTATCCAAATTCATTTGAAATATTAATATGTTTGTTCCTTTATTATTAATCAGATATCACTTGCAATTTGTAGATTCTATATTGACATTAATTCAAAAATAATTCCTCATTTATAAGTCGAGGAATAACCATTCCACATTGGATTTTTGACATTTCGGTTATTATTGTAACCATTGCTGAAGACATAGAGGAATCGACTTAAAATCAAAAATAGCGATTGATTCTCATCTAGTACTTGAGGAATAATCAATTCTATATTGGATTTTTGACGTTTCGGTTTTATTGGTAACCATTGCTGAAGACATGAGGAATCGACTTAAAATCAAAATAACGATCGATTCTTATCTAATACTAGAGGATAACCTTATTGCATTCCATTTTTGATGTTTTGACTATTAATGGAAACCTCTACTTAAAATGTAGAAGAGTCGACTTAAAATCAAAAAGACTAAATTTTTTTTGGTAAACAACTCAAGCTTGAGTTGAAGAATTTAGTCTTTTTGATTTTAAGTCGATTCTTCTACATTTTCAGTAGAGGTTTCCATTAATAGTCAAAACATCAAAAATGGAATGCAATAAGGTTATTCCTCTAGTATTAGATAAGAATCGATCGTTATTTTAGATTTTAAGTCGATTCCTCCATGTCTTCAGCAATGGTTACCAATAATAATCGAAACGTCAAATACCTAATGTAGAATTGTTATTCCTCAAGTATTAGATGAGAATTAATCGCTATTTTTGATTTTAAGTCGATTCCTCTATGTATTCAGCAATGGTTACCAATAAAACCGAAACGTCAAAAATCCAATATAGAATGATTATTCCTCAAATACTAGATGAGAATCAATCGCTATTTTTGGTTTAAAGTCGATTTCTCTGTGTCTTCAGCAATGGTTACTAATAAAAACCGAAACGTCAAAAATCCAATATAGAATGATTATTCCTCAAATACTAGATGAGAATCAATCACTATTTTTGGTTTAAAGTCGATTTCTCTGTGTCTTCAGCAATGGTTACTAATAAAAACCGAAACGTCAAAAATCCAATATAGAATGATTATTCCTCAAGTACTAGATGAGAATCAATCGCTATTTTTGGTTTAAAATCGATTTCTCTGTCTTCAGCAAAGGTAACGGATAAGAAAACAACGCAGTTGCTATGGTTACTCATAAAAATTCCTCCTAAATTTTTAGCATTTCACAGAGAGAAGCCTATCCATTCTTACTTAAGCAAGGCTAAATGAGCTATATTAAAACTTTCAAATGAATAAATTTTAAAGAATTTAAAAAATTAAAAAAAGTACCATCTTACTCTAGAGTAAAGTACTTTAAAATATAATTTCACTAAAAACTTTATTTAACCTTTTTGTGGTCCCCAAGGTACTTAATTAGGATATTAAATTTCATCAAAATTGGTTAAGTCATTTTCAAGATATTTAGAAAAAACTAAAAAAGTACTGAAATAAAGTACTAATGTTTGTGGGCCGATATGTACCAAAAACTAATCAGCGCTTCATTTTGTTAAACTAATGGTAGGTTTTCAATTTCATTTCAATCGGTGCAACGGTGTGGAAAAAATCGTGGGCCAAAAAAACGATAACATCCATCCATCCATCCATCCATCCATCCATCCATCCATCCATCCGGACGCAATAAACGAAAAAATCGCACTTTTTGGCCTCTCGACGAGACCCCTTGTAATTTTTGGCAAAACCGTCACGTGCTAAAATTCAACCTAATTGAATACTACAATTTGTGACTTTAATTGAGTCCATGGGTTCCGTAGTCTTTACCTGAGGACCCTTTGAAGCCACGCTTGCCCCGAGAGCGATTACAATACTTTACCCATGCCTTTGCATTGGATAAAGTAAAAAAGGAGCATGAAGAAGAAGAAAATGTATTATGTGTATAATATATAATATACTTATCCTATAGTTCCTTAATTGAGTTCTTCATATTTATATAATACCTAAGTCATACGACCAATTGCAACGTTTCGCCAATTTATTGTGGATTCATCAGGCTCTTGATCAAATTTTTTAAACACTTCGTCATTCAATTTTTTTCTTGATAACAAAATGAATACATTTATTTATTATATAACACCATTGATTGTTTATTTAGAGTAGCAATGGAACTAGACAGACTATCCGTATCTTCAACAAGAATTATATAATAAATAAATGTATTCACAATGTTGTGTATATGTAGTCTAATTAGAAAGAAAAAATCGAATGACGAAGTGTTTTAAAAATTTGATCAAGAGCCTGATGAATCCATAATAAATTGGCGAAACGTTGCAATTGGTCGTATGACTTAACACAGTGTTTAATTGTTTCCTTTTTTCCTCTGATTTGTTACATCTAATACTGATAATGGAACTGAACAATAATAATACCTAAGCTTACAATGAAATTAGTCATGTATATCATATTACTATAATAAAGCTGGAGAGTTTGTATGTACGTGTGTTTGAACTCGCTAATCTCAGGAAATACTGATTCGGTTTGAATTTAATCTTATATAAAGCTTAAAGATTTTTTATTATTTTTGGAATCCATTTGAAGTCGCCACTGATTTTAAATATGATTTTAGTCAAATATCCAGTACTCTTGGGATAATGTGAAAAATAAATGGCGTGAAAAGCAAGTCTAACCGTTTTAGCGATATCCAAATGGGTTATCTGTGAACGCTGATCGACATCTCCTGTCCGAACGGACAGAATGAATGTTGCCTAGCTCGATCCCTGGAAGAAATCTAGAATGAGTAATCACAAGGCCGTATTTTGTGTTATGAGCTGTTGGGGTTTATCTGGACAGGTCGTTGTTCACGTCAGGCGATGTTGCGCAGATGCTGCATTAGATATATTTTTATTCTTTTACTCTCCACCTACGCCACAGGGACTTAAAAAGCCAACGTTCGGAATTTTTTTTATTGTTCGCCAGCAAATCCCATCTGACAAGCCGATCATAAGAAGAGAATAACAAGAGCTTGTTCCTCTGCCTTTTTACAAATATAAATAATGTTATTGAAATCTCTAGTAATACGTGCTAGTCAAATTACACTTTCTGTTGCCGTTCCTTTGCCGAGTTTTTCCAATTTCCATGAAGCGCAAGAAGAAAGAAGATCGGATGACGGATGCCTTTTCGATTTTCAAGATATGATCGAAGTGACTCGTCTATTTTATTTGTGTGAAGATGACTTTATTATGGGCAAAGGAGGTGCTCTTACCTCCGTCAATTACTCTCTTAAGATGCCAGTTTAGAAAATTTAGATTAGATCAACATTTACTAAAGAATTGTTGGCCTTTTGAAGTTTTATTGATTTTAAGAAGACATTTTTTTATTTTTCCAAATGTGTTTTGAGAAAATTGTTTGCATTATCTCACATTATAAACAATGTTTAACCCTTAAAGCAATAACCATGACTTATTCAATAAGAATTCCACGATTTAGAACGGCGTTTAATGTATTATTAAATCGTAAATTAGGTTTTATATATGGGTAATAATCTAATTTCTTTATCTAGTAGATTACACAATTATAAATCAGTACAAATCCCAATTAAGGAGGTTAATGTTAAATAAAAAATATTAGATTATAACTATAACTTATTTTTTTATAATAGTTTAAGTCTCTATCTATGCTTAGGTGAAGTTTAAATCACACATTAGCAAGCAAATTTTTGAAAATAAAATTTTTTAAAATGTAAACATTTACTCACAGTCTTATGGAAAATTAAGAACTTGACAATTTCTCTTGAATATCCCTATTAGCATAATGTTTCAAACTATATAGTATAATAATAAAACTTGAGTAAGATACGAGGTAGGTTTCACAAAAAAGAAATAAAACAAAATTGAGTTTTGAATTCGATATATTTCGGGGGTTAGCCCATCATCAGGAGTCCAAGAAAACTGATTATATATTGGAAAAATAGTTTTACAAGTAACAATTTTTTAAAATTTTTTGAAATGTATGTGGTGAGGGGAAAGTAGGGGAAGAGGAGAAGTTGTTCTAAGAATTAATATTTTCTATTGAGATTTGAACCGGCTGAAGGGAAGCTATACCTGTTATTATAATAACGAATGGGCAAGTACCTGAAAGGGTACAACTGGAAAGGTACCTGAGAGCGAATATTTATACCTATCTCGTATCTTACTCAAGTTTATTATTATGTTAAAATGTTTCACCTAGAACCAACACCTAACTCCTTAAAATTTAAACTATATAGTGCCTATATAGATTTCGAGAATTTATATAGGGACTATATAGTTACTATATAGTTTGAAACATTGTACTACTAGGGATACTACTATTGAATAGATAAGGTTAAAAAAACTAAAAAATTAGTTTTTTGAAACATGCAGGTTTCTTTTTTGCAATAAAATATTTCATTGACCGTCGAATTTACTGAGATATTTACTTCAAAAAATCACATAAATGCTGTTTGGATGTAAACATAAACAGAATTAATACAACGCATTATCAAATCATACAAAAGTTTTTATCAGCTGATTTCAATAAATCAAACTAACTTTTGTATAACTTTTTTATAATTGTTTTTATTTCAAACATTTACGGCTCTCATACTAATTATTTTTTAATTTTATTATTTTTCATTTGTATTTTAACTTATTTTATTAAATATTAGATACTACACATCTTTTGACTCAACTGGAGCGAAAGGACCTCCTTAAATAGAATGATTCTAGAATAATTTATCAAAAACAAATAAACCACTAGGGCTTTAATAAAATGATACAGTGAATAAAATAACGTGGAAATCCATTCGACACAAAAATATAACTGTACCTAACTGATTCTGAAAGGTTTACGAGATCTTCCTCGAAAGTGTGCGATTTGTGTGATGTTCGTAGATCAAGATGATTTATTTAACATAATCAAATATAAATTTTATTCTTCAGGAATGAATGTAAAAATCAAGATTTTTCATAAGCCTAATAGTCAAAATTTATAATATGAGCTGTTTTTCTTTGAAAGCGGTCTAAGTCCATTTTTGACAAAAAAGTTCGTTAATGATAACAATGAATGCAATCTGCCGTGATCTTTTTATAATAAGCTGTTCCCAAAAAAATACTTCAAAATTTTCATCATTTTGTCAATATAAATTTACCGTCTTAATGAAATTACAAATATAATTATTTTGAAAGTGGTGTAAGTCCACTTTCCGCAAAGACATAAAATATTAAATTTACTCCATTATAATAAGTTAATGGAGACTCATGGAAAAGGTCCACAGTGATCTTGTAGCCAAAGTTTCCGTTTGAATGTATTATTGTTGTTGTAGAATGTTGAGGTATTTCGGAAAAAATATGATACGGATGGTAGGTATGTAGTAAAAAACTTTTTATATAGTTTTTGTGTGTTTTATGGTGTTATGGTGTACATTTGCTTGCAAAAGTTTCGGATCAGATCAATCCTTCATCAGCACCTATTGATTAAAATTCATTACATTTTAGTGTGCATGGTTGAAATATAAAATGCAAAGTGGATAACTTGGTACAATGAAATAACCCCACAACTACGTACACCATAACACCATAAAACACACAAAAACTATATAAAAAAGTTTTTTACTACATACCTACCATCCGTATCATATTTTTTCCGAAATACCTCAACATTCTACAACAACAATAATATTACTCCATTATCTTGACAATTTATTTTAAAATTTAATTTATCTTAAGATATGAAAAAGAAAAGAAAAATATTTTTTGAATTTAAAATGAAAAACAAATTGAAATAAAATATTTTTTGAATTTAAAATGAAAAACAAATTGAAATAAAATTAATTATTTCATTTAGAATCAAAATTGAATGTATTTTTAGTTATATTTAGTAAAAATTTTAAAAATACTATTTTTTTATATTCTAAATATTAAAGGGATAATGATGAAAGTTGTTTCTGAAAGAGGAAAAAAGACATCCTACGTTCTAAGGCGTCATTCTAATTACCTTTAATTATCTAAATAACTAACTAAATCCCTATTTATTTAATCTGAATAATATATATTTATATATAAAGGAAATTTAAAAGTTCTAAAGTAGAAGGGCAAAATTTAAGAATTAAGAATTGTTTCACGATAATTTATTTCTAGATTCAGATAAATTTTTGTGATATTTTATCCCAAAATATCTCAAATTTAATTTTTCTTATATACGTAAATCACTTGATTGGACACTTACTATCGGAACGTAAAAGGTTCTAAAAGTGGACTGCATTATGACACTATAACGTCAGAACTGGTGCCTACATATTAAAATAATTGATCAATTTTAATTCAACTTGCATTAATTTTATTGTGGACTTTGATCTCTATCCGTTAAGTTGGACCTGAGCAGTACCAAAACATTTTCAATATTCATCACCCAATTTTTCTTATCATTTTGTAAGATATAATCCTTCTTTATTGGTATTATTACACCTGTTTTAAAGCAATTTGAGCCGCGAAAGTTAAATAATGTAATCAATAATTTCTTATGTTAATTCTACATATTTAGAAAATTATTTTATTATTTTTTGAAAAGGAAAAATGAATTGAGCACCCAACACGATTCGAACCAGTGTCTCTCTCCTTTAACTGAAGAGCACCTTTACCAACTAGGTCACGGATGATCCCGCCAGGAAAGCTCTTTAGATCGAATGTCATTTTTCCTTTTCGCGACTTTTTCTATTTAAACTATACAAGACAAATTAACTTTTTGAACGTTAGTTACACCTGTTTTGTATTCTTATCAATAAAAAACCTGACAGATTTCTCTTTGTAATTTACCGGAATCTAATTAATATTTTACTCAAGTAGGTAATAATCATTTTATTCACTAATGGATTTTTTCTGCCAAATAAAATAACCTATCATTGCAAAATTTAAAAGAATAAAAAATATACTAGAAGGATTCTCGTAAATTTTTAAGACCTTCTCTACAAGAAAACACGTATATTATCTTTTTTTGCCTAATCAAAAATTTATACATAAATTAATAATAACTTCTAATATAATTGATCGATTAAATGATTGAAAATTAATACATTATTGTACGGAAGATTATATTTAACGGCTTCACTCTCGGCACAAAAAAATATTAGCGATGGTTAATGATACGTTTGCGGAATCGTTTTGGTAACCAAAGCGAAAACATTATTCAAATTTAAAGAGTATCAA
Source organism: Forficula auricularia (assembly GCA_024734495.1). NCBI lineage: Eukaryota > Metazoa > Arthropoda > Insecta > Dermaptera > Forficulidae > Forficula > Forficula auricularia. Next base: position 1,035,669 of record JALMQS010000722.1, read on the forward strand.
TATAGATACTAAGACCAAATCCAATCTTATTTTTTTATTATTATTATAATAATATATTTTTATCGATTACAAAAAATTATTTTCTCATTAGAATAAAATATACTTAAATGAGATTCTTCATCCAAAGCAATTTAAGCATCCATTTTACATATCATCGTTCAAAAGTATAAAAAATTGTCTGTTTCTCACTTGACCTAGTATATAATTTATAAAAAAAATGCCCATGTATATTTGAGAAATTGTGTCGTAATTCTAAACTGACAAGAAAGAGAGCTCGTCTGTTTCCTTGTTTTTCCATGAGAAGACTTTTCATATAATTCACGGCTATCAAACACGGTTGATCTCAGGTAAATTTTAAAATAAACTGAAACCTCAAAATGAAATATGTGTATAATTATAGTAATATTGATTTAAATCTAATTGAATTATACACAAAAATAAATGATAAAATACAGTGAATATTTGTTCTTTTATAAAATTTTAAGAAAAAGAAGATACACATTTATACAAAGATCATTCTAAAAATCAAAAAATCAATTTAAATAAGTACAGTAAAACCCCTCAAATTCGAACCCCGGAAATCCGAACGAGTTTTTTTTGACAAATTTAAGGTTTTATCACTTGTTAATTTTGCAAAACTGTTCAATTTTGACACGATTTTTTTCTAGTCATTGATTGTTGCTTTAGCAACACCAAACTCGCCACCCAACCTTGTCAAAGATTCCCCAGCTTTAAAGATTTTAGTTTTTGTTCTACGGTACAAGAACTGTGTTTTCGTTTGGTTGCCATAATTTAAAATCAAAACGTTAATCAACACCGTACACTTAATTAAAAACTCGACAATAACAATGCAACTCGAACAGAAACGCTTGCCAAACCAGTTTTCGGCTAATCCGAACAGGCTACAGCCCCAATTAGTTCGGATTTGAGGGGTTTCACTGCAGTTAGTGAAGTCGTTTAATAAAAATACATTTTTACTATATTTCTCACTAAATAGTAAAGCACTGTGTCGAAACGTCATTGAATATGTTTATTCAGTAATGAATAATAGTAAGTATAATAATGACTTTCAAGACCTCTTTTTGAAATTCTCTCCTCATATTTCGGGTTCTATCTGAATCAAAAGCTGGCTAACTTCTAATTTGAGTTTTAAATTTCATTAATTGAGATTTATCAAAAAAAAGGGTTTTTACCCAACTACTATTTTTAAAATGTCAGTTAATAAAACATACTATTTATAAAAAAAAATGAGAATTCATTTATTTTTAAATAATCACAAAGGTGGTTTATTGGATTATTTTAACGGTACACAATATAAAGAGTATTCTTAGCAACTTGTTAAATTATTAGTTAGGTACCTACAACTAGCTGCATCTATATACATATGTCTTTATATAAATATAATTACCTGTTGGCATGCAATGTGAAAGTTACGAATGCTTCTATTACCATAATATCTCATGTCTTTGTTTATCTTTCTTTTAATTATATTTCTATTATTCTGACTTTATTTATCTTTGAGAAATTGATCATCTAGATTCCATTCCTGGTATAGCATTAACGCGTCTGAGAGATGGAAAATTTATTCCTGAAAATGGGAATTCATATTAAAACACAATTAATAAAACTAATTCTTTATGCTCTATGATTCAACTTTGATGATTTTTTTTAATAGAAGTGATCCACTTTTGAAACATACTTTATAGGCGAAAATCACGAAAGGTTGAGATGTACGAATTAATAAGAAATTAAATAGAAATAGAATTAATAATTAGATGTAATTAAATAGCGATTCCATCTTTTCTGAAATTTAGTGACAGAAAATTATCTGGTAACAAAATCTATTGTCCCCTAAGAATAATATACATATTTACTCTCCCGTTAACTGGCACCTCTGATTTTCCCCAATAGATAAACAACTTGTTGTTTTTTGATCCATAATAAAATTATGTTTAATCTTTTCAGAAATAGATCATAAGAAAGTTATCAAATAAAGCCAGGTTTGTTTTTATTCTAATAAATTAATATTAGATGATAATTAACGAAACAAAATTACAAATTCTTAAATATTTGCAGTTTGAAATCAAAATCAAATGAAATGTTGTATATTGAATAGAAGGTAGAGTATTTTTTAAAATCCATCTTTTCTCCGAGTGCTAGTCGGTGAGTCTGTACAGTACATAAACAGTTGGTCTTAGTCAGTTAGAGCGATGAGATCCAACGGTGTTTGGCTTATCTGTCACTAAGCCGCTTACTTTAATATAAATCTGCATTCATATAATGATGACTGGGATGGCTACTTCAAAGAACTCGTACAAAACGTAACTCATTTTTAATTCAACTAGAGAATTTCGATTTTTTTTTATTATTCTGAAACGAGGATTTATTGAAAAAATTTTCCATTAAATAAAATAAATTAATTTCCTATATAATTTTTTGAATATCATATTTAACTGATTTGTTATATGATATATACTAGTAAATATTTAAATATAATTAGATCACCTATGAAATAGAACATCCAAAAAGTATTAGAAATTAATTTGTCTATTTTTGTAATCTTATTATATCTTATTATATTAAACAAGCAATTCTTGTATATATATAGAATCGGTTTCTCGAAAACGGCTCTAACGATTTCGCTAAAAATTGGTGAACTTATCAACTCTCATTACTCATTAGTCGTGTATAAATTTTAATCCGATTGAAATAAAGGAAGGGGGTGTAAATTAGGAATGTCCCAAAATAAATATTTTAATCGTTCATATCTCGTCTTCGGTAAGTCGCAGAGCCTTGAAATTAGAAACTATTTAGAGCCAAAAAGTTACCGAACATCGATTGATGCTCCAGGAACTATATATTAATTGAGAAGAAACTAGTCCCCTTGAAGGAATGAAATAATAGAATCGGCTCAGAAAGATACGTATGCTTGTGCAAAAAATACACTCAATATATCTTGCAGTCAAATTAAAAATAAATGAATAAATTCGTATATCACTTCGTTTCTGTGAGGGGCTCTAAATTTTATGTTGTAAAAATGAATTAGTCCAAAGATTCTCGAATCATCTTTATTTATTCCTTTTTGTATTATTAATAGTTCCTCAGCAAGAACAATTTTTATTCGGCTAAAACTCGTCTGAACTTGTCTTTGACATGCTTGAACTGGAAGATATACCAGGCAGAGACTTAAAACCTTCTATCAGCATTTTTTCGGAAAAATCATTGATTTTAATTGCCCCTTGAAACTATGCAACAATTTTATTTCATTTCGAGAACCAATATACTTTTCAAAACAAAAAAATGTCTTTTATAGAAATATTTGAAATTACGGATAATGATTTGAAAATTTAATGATCCTCACGAATTTATGAAAATAGACTAAATCAGTGGTTCTTTAATCTTTTTAAGCCGCGACCCACATTTGAGAAATATGTTCGTATGTCGCTACCCCAAAAAAGCCAAAATTTTACATTACCTTTTTTTAACTCATCCTTGAAAAATTTTCTTCAATTTTGATGATCTTTTTTTTTACTCAGATATAAATTTTTTTGAAACAATTAAGATAAAAAAAGGCACTTTTCGATCCAAGGAAAATTTAATAAAAAAGTACGTATTTTAAAAATGTATTGAGAAGATTAATTTTAATATTTTTAAACTTATTGAAAATAAATGTAGTAAAATATTTAAATATTTTTCAAACATTTAGAGTCTAAATGTTTGAAATTTTAGGGATGCGCCCCATCCACAGCATCCATGAACCGCACGTCACTGATAGGTATTATTGGTTTGGGAAAAATTGTAAGTAGCTATGAATGAAAAATATATGAACTATGAATTTAAAATATTAATAAAGTATTTATTTAATAACTTAACTAGCTTTACAATAAATAATTAATTATTATGTAGGGATGCCCATCCTCATGACTCCCTTCCCCAATTTTCATGAAAAATACCCCTCCCCCTCCTGTTTATTATATTTTATTCACTTCTAAAGAATTAAAAGAGGTTTTTATTGTTTTTTGTTGAAGTTACTGTATTAACTTGACCGTTTTTATTTTTAGCATATACTAGTAATGCTAATTTTGCAACAATTTTCACCCTCCCTCCCCCAGAAATTTAATGACAAAATCTGCGTCTTAATCCCCTTGTGGGCATCCCTGTATTATGAACATGTTTTGTTGATAACACATTTTAAAGTAAGTGAAAAGTGAATTATGTTTATCTGTCACATGGATTCGTCTTTTTGTTAAATCTCTGTGTGCCACCCAGCCAACGTAATGTACCTACGACTAGCTGTACAATATTCAATATTTAAATTTTACCAGAGTTCACTACTTTTTTCTTTCTTGAATTCAGGAATCAATTTTAATTTATAGGTCGCCTCCGTTTCGCAAAAATAATTTTAAAATAATCAAGGTGGTCAATTAAATCAGTTTAATTAATTATTCAAGGAAAGTTGAATTTTATGGAAAAACCAAACCAGATAGAGAAGTTTTTAAGAAACTTAAGGACAAATAAATGTATCCAATAACTGTCTGATACAGTTGGAATGGAAAGTCCTACTTTCTTCCAAGTTTAATTTAATTTTTTAATGTTAAAATCATCTTATATGGACATATAGAATGAAAGTCCGATTGGGTTATAATATTCAATAAAATTATATTCATATGGGAATGGTCAATCAAGTTGAAAAGAAGACAGGACTGATTGACATATTATTTGATCTTTTCAGACATATCCAGAATTCTAATTTTTAATAAAAACATTTATAGGTTTATTGAAGTCAGAAAAATTGGATCACTAGAAGATGATGGATACGAATGGATAAGATATCAAATCACCTACTTTCTCATTGGTCATTGAACAACTTGAATCAATAATATCTTATTATAAATAATGTCTTAATCTTTTGTTCAGAGAGTAAAAATACCGAATCTAATTTGCTATTTGTTTTTGTGTCTAAACTAAAATATGTCTTCTAAAAACCGCACAAGAAAAAGGGGAATAAAAAATGTTTATAATATTATTAAGCGGCTGGTTGAAAAATTGCCTTGGAATCCTAATGATGCTTTATTAAAAAATATAAATATTTTCTTTCAAGTTTTTTTCTTTTTTGAAAGAATTATCTCATTATTAAAATACTTATATATTTTGGAAATAGTGATGGCTTCTTTAAGTAAAAAAATAATATTTAGAATATGAAGGATTTAATATTCCAATTATTTTTTTTTTCAACAAATTATTCAATTTTTAGTTTCATGGTCAATTTATCAAGTCTAAATAATGATTACTTATACATGATATACCAGAATTCACGTTTAAATCACTCAAGAAAGTTAGTGGCTAGTAATATAGAAATAGATTCAATATTGGATAGTACGAGTATCAAGGTAGAAGGTAGAATTACAGTTTGATATAGGTTAGTTTTTAATAACTTTTAGTGGCTCACTAATATCATAAATTGTGCTCTCTGCTTGGTAGAAGCATGAAACAGATAGCCCACGAAACCTAAGTGATGGTAGCAGAATAAGTCTTTAATCAAGGCGAAGGACTGTAGCGCTTCTAGTAAGAGATACTTAGCCAAGGCCGAATCTCTAACTAATTTAATTACTCGCCTATGGATTGTATCAGCGAAAAATCTTTGTTTGTTTAGACCTGCCGCGTGTCGAAATCCAAGTTTCCTGAATTTGAACAGAAATAATATATTAATTCAATTAGAGACCGCGCCCTATCGTGACACCCATGATTAATAATTCTCATACTGCTTCAAAGAATTTGAAGGAAATGTCTGGTAGATTTTTGTTTATCAGCATACCTAGATATTAAACAATATTTGTCTTAACTACAGTCAAAGCAAGAAGAGTTAAATCGTTCTCCCATATGTACGTCATCCAACATCTGACAGTCCGAAAATAAATAGTATTGGTTGATTAGATCATTACTTCATTATCAGGTCAAAAATTACGAGAGGTATTATAACTTTGGCGCTGACGATATGTCAAAAAAGCTGAACAGGGAGTGTCTTGTTAACAAGTGCCAGGAGCACTGGAATAGACCTGAGGAGGGTAGATGGACGTGGAGCCTGATTACTGACGTCAAAGAATGCTGCGATCGTCCACATGGGGAACTAAGTTTCAACCTTAAACAGGCGTTTAGTGTGCATGGGAATTTTGGTTCCTATCTCTACAAAATCGGCAAATAGGAGGACGAGATTTGTGATCAATGTCGGGTCCCGGAGACTCCGGATCATACGATATTCAGCTGCATTAGATGGGTGGAAGAAAGGACCCTGGCTGAACAATAACTAGGTGAAGGCCTGTCCAAAAACAACATAATAAAAATCATGATGGAAAGTGAAAGAAAATGGGCAACGGTGGCCCAAATGTGCAAAAAAATATTAGAAAACAAAATTTGAAGACTGCAGATGGCCTTCCTCTCTGAAGGTACCTATGCCTTTAGGCGGTTCCGGAGAGGATAAATACATGGCCCATGAGGTGGGGTTTTTAGTCGGTAGGAGTTCGGCACTACGTCCAAGAAGGATTTTCCCCACCTCTCTAAATAAAAAAAAAGGTCAAAAAATTTAGGGCCATATTACCTTCCCCTAATTCTATGTTATTGAAAATTAATTTTAGAATTTTATAATATTACAAACCTACTAATATGAGCCAATAACTAATCTAAAAGTTTTAAATTTCATTCATCTGATGTGATTTACATATTTTACCACGGTCAAAAAGACAGGCACTTGAAAGACATTTGTGGCACTCTTCGGGGATCTGAATACCATCGAAAAATTTACACTTAACAGTAACTAAATATATTAGGCTATTGTATTACTGTTTTCATTTAGTATTAAACAAAAGTTTTAATAAAAATTCAATATTTTTTAATTATAATTTTTGAAAAGTCAATTTCAGAGGAAATTTATTTATTTTATATTCGTGAAAGTAAAACTACTTTAAAAGAAGTAGTCGTAGTTCTTCTGAATTATAAATAGTTAATATTCGCAAATAATTTTTAGAATGAAATATTGGCTGAAATGTCGTATTGAGCCTTTCATTGTAGAATAAAATCAGCTGACCCCATCTGCCCTCTGTGTCCTGGTTGTCTCAGGGACGGACAGTTGACTCCCTCGGTCGCAGGTCGCCCACACACCGGGAACCCTAATTTCCATGTCGCTTGTGAACTCACGATGCTTAGCTTGATCTCCTGTTATTTACTGGTTCCGCTCATAAATCTTTACGATTAATTAACTACAAGGGGAAATTATTTTTACTCACCATTCTGCCAACCGGCTAATCAACCAATTTAGCTTTTAACACATGACTAATATAATATTTATTAGAAATCAATTAATTAATTAATTGACTTTTGATTTTTGTTTATTTGTATGGCTTATTTGAATTTTTGCAAATTATTTTTAAAACGAGAAGTTTTGGTATTGGAAACTTTTCATGGTGCAGAAGTAAGATAATATAAATTACAAAAAATTTCCGTTCATTTTTAGGGTTCCGTTTAAAAGTAAAACGGGATCCTATTAATATAATTAATAATAGTAATTTTTGTGTTATTACTTTAAGTAGAATTAGGCTAAATTTTTATAAATTTATTTCGTTTCAAATCAAGCTGAGAGAGAGTCCTAAAGTGTTCATTTCAGGTCATATTTTTTTGTGCCTGTCGACGTTTTGAAAATGGCTTAACTTAAAATTATAAAAAATTCGGAGGTTTTCTTCATTAACTTCTTATGAACGAAAAAGAAGAAAGAATTTGCTATCTCAAGTATTTGTTAGTTATAAGGTCATGAACCCTCGGCTTGTGGTCAGACTCGTATATGAACGGCTTTTCTTAAAATCTTGATACGCACAATTCTTTATAGTTATGAATTATAAGTTAGAATAAATTCAAAAATTTCCTAAGTGTATAAGATTTTGACTTATAGAAATAATGACATTTAACATTACGAGGTAGGAACTATTATGTTTTAATGAGAAAGAATAAGAATGGCAATCCCGAGTTTTCCCTTTTAAGCCTTCCAATTTTCCAAATAGGACTGAATCAATTGGAAAAATACAAATATCACACAGTGATGATTATCTATCTACGACTATTATATCTAAACAAAATTTATGTTGCTTAACTTCCAAAATATGTTGGTTTCGCCTCCCAACATGCCAAGGTCGTGGCTTTGTAACTAATAGAAAATTTAATTAATCACGCATAGTCTCAACCAAAAAAATATTACAAACATATACTTCGGCACGAAATTTCGACATTAAAATTATTTAAGCTGTTTATGAATACCTGTTCTAGTAGGTAAATTATTAATTTGTCTATTAATCAGAATTATGACTAAAATCCTTAAATTAAGTTATTTTTGATTAGATATTCTCAGGGGCTTATAAAAATGGCTAGGTTGATTACCAATAATTTTTTTAGAAATGTAGAATGTTTATGTCTAAAACATAACGAATACTAAGCAAACTTGTATTTTCCAAAGATTGACATGAGGTTTGACATTCAAAATTATCGATTTTTAAGCTTACCTACAAATTATCTTTAGAAAGAGTACAAAATGAAAAAGTTATGTTGTGAAAGGTAGCTCAACAAAAATCAATAGTCAACAAATAAAGTCAACGCAACAAACACATATACGACAAGAACAATTTTACAAGGTAATTATCTATATTAATAAAAAGAATGTTTCGAAGGGCCGTATGTCAAGCTTGAATTATTTACCAATAGATAGATGGCAGTGCTACCGCTTGAATAATTTGCCAAAAGAATGATATATTTTTTAAAAAATTATAGAGATTTCTGGAGGCTTGATGGAGAAGGTTGGTGGAGTGAAGAGTGATCGAAGAAGGGGAGGAGAGAGTTCAGGGGTGGATATATATGTTTGGGTGAAGTGAACAATCGCAGCTAATATTATATATTAATAACTAGGCTTATCATACTTCACAGTTTTGACCGGGGCTGTTACGTTTTGAAGGTATGGTCCCGGAGCATCGGCCATTTAGTTATTTTTTTCTGGTTATTTGGAAAAAATTAAATACGAAGCCAAAAAGTCCAACTACAGAAACTGAGGATAGGCAACACGAAAAATCTGATTATAAAATTGGCCTAGTATACTAGGCAGTGACTCAAGCCTTTAGTGAACAATAGTGGTCAAAATTCATAAATATTATATATCCACATTTATATGGTTCACGTAACTCAACTAAAAGATGAATTCTATGAATTTATAGATATCTCGTATAAAGAGATTCTTGACAACATTTGTATTCTTTAACTAACTCGACAGAATATTTGAAATTTTTGACGGAGTAAAACTACTCTTTAGTAATGTGTTCTTTTTAAATGAATAAGATAATTTTAGGTATGTAAACATGAAAATATTACAAACTGTTGAAAAAAAATTGATTGCATTCGAATTAAGTTTTGAACTATAGTTTTATTTCAATGGCGTAGCCAAGGTCACCTGCGCCCCCACCACATTGGTTGTGCCTTCTCACTCATCCACTATATTTTGAAAAATTGCACTTGTATTTAAATGAGTATTTTATATAGGGATGAAAAATTAAATTTCGTTAAAATATCTCTTAAAAAATCTCTTTTTGCACCTATCATTGCAAGAAAGAAAATTTTACTAAGGGTCTCCCTAATGAGTAAATTTGATAGGAAAATAAAATTTCGATTTCATGAAAATTATACTTTTATTTAAATTATTATTTCATAGAAATATGAAAAAATAAAATTTAGTTAAAATATCTCTAAAAAATCTTTTTAAACTCTTTATCCAGGAAGAAGATTTACAAAGCGTCTCCCTTTGCCATTCATTTTTCGTTAATATTATTATTTTTTTTTTGGCTTGTTCAAACTGCGTCCCCTACGCACCTTAGTGCTATTATTTACGTCAATATTCTATATATTGAAAGGTGATATTACCATAGTACTTAAGATAAAAATAAAAAACCGAGTTACTTCTCTATTTGTTTTATAACAAACAATTTTTTTTTCTTTCGAAAAAGCAGATCTCATTCAGTTAATCATTTTAAAAAGTAATTGAAGTTGACTTATATAGACTTGCAATTAAATTTTTATAGAAGCCTCTATCTAAAACAAAATTAAAAAGTGAAAAACACCTTATTTCTATTATACTCCTAATTGAATATGATACTTAAAACTTTCTATTATATTAGAGTTATAATAATATAATAAATTAGATTTTGTCTACCAGGATCCATTATTAAACAAAATAACTATATCATATAGTTTTAGCCGAGTTTCTTTTAATATTAAGAGAACAAGGCCATGGTTCTACTTTAGATAAAATCTCAGCTGTTTTATATTTACTAATCCTTCAATACTAAAACATTTTCTCTGTCATTGAAGATTGATGATTTTTCAAAATGTTTAGCACTGTTTGTTGTTGATTTACTCATCTTGAAGCCAATGACTCTTCCCTTAATTAATTTAATTTGCTTATTAATTGATGGGACAGAAGTTTTGGCTTGAGTTAAGGTGGATAGTAATGTACGGGTGTCGGCTGCAACCGCATAACGGCTGCAAAGGCGAGCCGTTAGGAAGCGAGCTTAACTTGGTCTGTCCATCAGCTGATTCGGACTTCCGTCTTAAGCAAGACTCCTCCTCCTCCTTCTCTGGTCACCTATTCCATGTAAAACAGCCTTTGCTTTAATGAATAATAAATACCGCATGCATGAAGAATTTTTTTCAGCATACTTTAATAAAAAAAAGAAGAAAGAATATTTATCTATTTAAAAGAACGAAATGAATAATTAATACAAACTTACACATGCTTTGAACGTCAACTATTGGCCAAAATCATGAGGGGTTAGTTAACGGGCAAGTAGGTAAATGCATTGCTCTTATGGGATAATGGAAATTGTTTTCCCGATAACTTGTCAGAACGTAGTAAGCAAGTACTATTTTTAAATTTATTTATTTAGTTGGTTTAATAGAGCTCATTTAACATTGCTTTAGTAAGATTTGAGATGATTTATTTTTTATAAGTAGCCGTAGTAACTGCGTTGTTATCCCATCCAATACCTTTGCTCAAGATCTGGAGGATTCAAAAATAGATACCAATTCTTATCTAAGTAATTTCAGACTAATCATATTTTTTGGTAAACAACTCAACCACAGAAGTATCACATCTGCAATAGTACAGAAATCAGACCCAACACTCATCCTTTTTCGTCAGGCCTGTTCTGCTGCCAAAATTTAAGTTCAAGAGCAAGTTTTCAATAGATATATAGTTAGCACACTTGGCTTAGAAGATGTTTTCTAGACACTTGGAGATCTTCTTAATCCATCTTTAAGACATCTTAAAAACAATAAGAGCTGAATAAGACACCTTCTAGAGCGAGTTTGCTTTTAGTTTTGGTGTTTTTTTAGGTTTTCCTTCTTTTAAAGAAATGCATTTATTTTTTCAAATTAATATCATTATTAGTGTTCATACTTCACTTATAGTTTTAAATCTATTACTACTACATAATACATGTAAAGAAAGATTCAATGGAAATATTGTTTTGAATTTTTCTTTGATTTTCCTTTTCTTTTCTTTTTTCTGAAGCCACTGTACAGCTAGAGGACTGAGTGTTTTATATTTTGAAATCCTTCTGAGCTCAAAATGTCAGGTAGGTACATCATCCTAATCTATGTTTTTTTCATTGTCTTTCATAATCTAAGTTCTAAAGTATCGAGAGACATCAATTAAAATGTACTACTAATTTGTTATGTTAAACTAGGGTTTTTTTTTTTAATTAACTCGTATTTGGACAGGAAAAATTCACAAATGAGTAGTAATTTAAAACATTAAAGACAGTAGCCATGTTTTGCTGTTCATGAGATTCTGAGGTCATATTGGTTTATTACAACCCATTCATTTACTGTGGTATTCATAATGAGTTTGTCTTCTGCTTGCTATACATTTTTCATTTATTTCAGACTATGGCTTAAAAAGCTTTTCCATCATGTTCAGTCAAATGGCATAGGTAAGATAAAATCATAGGTTTAGCTTTAGTAATAAAATTAGGGATATTACCCCTGCATTTTTGGTTCCTTAGAACATAGCTTGAAGGAACTTAGCAATTTCGTTGACCTGACAAAAAGTTGCACCTTTGAGTTTGATAAGTGGATATCATGTAGAGGTTGAGGGATAAGAGTTTTGATTTTTTGTTTGGTGCTCGATTAGCTCCTAGCATCACGATTGTGGAGAAGTACCGAACTGTTTACTTCACTCCTACGTTTATCCCCATGACTTTAGGTACTAGAACTTTCTTACATCTTCATTCCTTCAAGATACCTTCGTCTTAATTAATCCTCTGCCTTGATCCCTACACAATTGAACATTAATAATTTTGTGGAAATATTTAGAGATCAATTTTAGAAAATTCACCATCATGTAAAATACGGAACACAACAAAGTTGAATAATTTTCTCCATTGTATCGGACAGTTTTAGAGAAAAACTCTGAATAACTGCTGAATAATTGTAGTGTCACTTTTATTTAGATATAAATTTTAAAAATAGCTTTTAATGAGTTCCATAACATGAATAAAAAAAATCAAGTTTAAATGAGGGAAGTATATGAAGAAATCATTTCCTTGTTAAATTCGTTGCTAATGGATTCCTCACTTGGATGATGCATGTAGATGAATGAATGCTCCATTAAGATTGGGAATTAAATCGTCCTATGTATGCACTTTATCGAATCAAATGTGTAGATAATCGAATTAACAGTTCATTCTCTTAACGGGACCGTTTCTCTTAGATTTCAAAAAAAAAAGAAATTGATTTAAAAAGAAAGCAATCCCACGTCCCTGAACTTGTCCGCTTAGAAAGAATAAATTATAATAAAAAAAGTTAAGAAATAATTAGATAACCATTTGCAATTTTTTTCTATGCAAACGATAGTATAGGCATTAATTGCGACTAATAGGGTATTACTTTATGAAAAACTATTGGATAATTCTACTGATGAATTGACTTTATAAACAAATATCATAATGATTATGAGTCATCAATTTTTATAGATTTAAAGATGTTTAATTATATATAAAAGAGGTGCAATTTTGTTAAACATTCTAATTAATTTACTGTTAAACGCCAACAACAAAAAATATATAGGAATATAAAAACAAAAGTCTGCGAAGTAAATTAAGTAAAGTAGAAGAAATGTCGACCAAGTAAGTTCCAATAGAAATATTATCATTTATTTTTAAAATAAGACTATCCTCAATGAAGTCATGAAAGTCTTCATGATGTATTTTTAATTCGAATACATTTCTTTGAGTGGGAACCAGGAAAATTTATAATAAAATAATTGCGTTTAAATTTTGGGTCACATACATAAGAATAATTCCGTTCAGATTAGAAGAAATAATAAATCCCAACCAAAATATTATGTGAAAAAACAGGCCAATTTCGAAAAAGTAGTAGAATCTATTCCGAGCCAAGTTAAATTAGCCAAGAACAATTAAGTTCAGAAAATAAGTAGTTTCAATTAAAATACATTCTTTCCATTTTGAATGAGAATCTAATTTGGATCCTAAATTTTTAATTTAGATTATTTCTCATAAAACTCTGGCTTTTACGAATTATACTGTAAGGGCTAATGAACTAAATTCGTGATCGGCCAAGTTTCATGAAAATAATCCAAATTCAAAATTCAAAATGGAAAGAATGTATTTTAATTGAAACTACTATTTCCTCAACTCAATTATTCTTGGCGAATTTAACTTGGCTGCACACTCAGATTTCACTACTTTTTCGAACTTGTTTGTTTTTCTCACAGAATATTTTGAGTTAAGGATTTCTGCTTTTTGTAAGCTATGACGAAGCCCGTTGGTCCAAGAGGGCTAGAATTTTCTTTTTGACCCCCCCCATTTTGGTTGGTTAGTTTTTGCATTTCTAGCCTTCTGGAGCCCACAGAATATGTATCACAAATTTGGTTGAGCTTAGTCCAACGGGCAACATTTTCCCCCCCCCATTTTGAAGGGATTGAAAGATAGAAAGTTTGGATTTTTTGAATTTTCCTTTGTTTGTGTCCCAAACTCTACTAGCATAGAGAAATTTCATGATACTGGAATGATTGGAAGTACCCTATAGGTTTTTATGACCTCTCGGTGCCAAAATTAGCTATATCCTCAGGTCCATATCTCAGAATCCATTTAAGCTATATTATTTAAATTTGGGACTTTTTTACACAGGTGTTTTTGTTGAGATTAATTCTTTCTGATTAGCGTATGATTAGCTTCTAATAATTTATACTTTTTTCTAAAATAGTCATTAATTATAGTATAATGAGAGCGCTAATTAATAGAACCAATAGACCGGGAAAAACGAGTTAATTATAAATTTTCTATAGTATTAATTTCTTCAGAGTAGTGTTTTTAACGAGAATATAGTAGACATCTGAGAGTGAGGATAGAAGCATGGTGAAAAATGCATTATCATTAAAATGTAGATTTGTTCCAAAGAAGTCTGTCTCCAATAGAAAATACATATTACATAGGTACGTTTAATTTATTAAAAAGGCTAATTTCAATTACAAACAAAATGCATTGTGTAATAAAAATTTGTCTCTTTGTTAGAGACCACATTTTTACAGAAACTCCCAAGACGTTTGTTCTGATGAGATTTTATCAACGTTACTCCTAAAGTCCTATTTGCGTGAAACAGGCAATCTCAAACAATTAACATCCCCTCACAATCAACTTAGATACACATTGAACAAACATATCCGATATCTTGTTTATCATTATGACTTTTTGAGGATAGATCTTCTTCCCACGTCAGTCTTTCCTGCGCCATATAAAATCTTCAAATCTTCAAGTATTATGCCTTTAGCAGTGGCGGTTGCTAACTTTTCAATCAGGGGATGCTGTCAGAAAAAGTACCCTTCATTTTTTGAAATTTTATTTTAATCTTCGTTTGCAAATTTCATCGAATACGGGATCATTTTCGTTATTTTTCAAATTTAACATTAGATTTTTTAAAAATATATAAGGAAAATATATATGGATACTGCTTTGTGTGAGTGAGGGTAGTAGTCAGAAATTAAATCTTGTGACTCCACAGTCCCTGAGATGTAAATCGACCATATTCCACAATGAATCAGCCTGTCCTATAAGAAAATCTTAAATTTCTCCTAATTCTATTGCTATAAGCAAGCTTTGACTTGTCTACGATATAGCACTCTTAGTTATTTCCGATCTTATAGGTATATTGGAATTTCTTAGAAATGGGTTAGTGCAAAGATTCTCGAATCATCTTTATTTATTCATTTTTTTGTATTATTACTATTTTAATAGTTCCTCAGCGAAAACAATCTTTGTTCGACTAAAAGTCGTCTGAACTTGTCTTTGACATGCTTGAAATGAAAGATACACCAGGCAAGGACTTCAAACCTTCTATCTGCACCCTTTTCAGAAAATAATTCATTTTAATTGCCACTCCAAACTATGCAACAATTTTATTTCATTTCGAGAACCAATATACTTTTCAGAACAAAAAATGTTTTTTTATAGAAATATTTGAAATAACAGATAATAACTTGAAACTTTAAAGATCCTCTTGAAATTTTGAAGTGGATATTTATGAAAATACTCTAAATGATTGAAATTTTAAGGATGCGCCGCATCCACAGCATTCATGGACCGCACCGCCACTGGTCTGCAGGTAACTTAGACGCAATAACACTTTTCAAATATTTTATTTCGCTTTTTTCATGGAATGAGAGTGGATCCTGAGTTATAGGTCTTATTTACTACTTCTTGTAGATATCAATATAATTAAAAACTGGTACTCAGGTAATCACTATTTAGCATTACTTTGAGAAAAATGATATTAATGGAAGATTTAATAAGAATGAGAACAGAAAAATCTTTGAGAGGATTTTGAGAGGTAGATACTTTCCAAAGATGGGCACTAATGGATAATAAAATAATATTTTAATTCGTCTTCCATTATACGTCGCACTAGACTAATTATGGTATTACTTTAAACATTAGAAGTTAATTTTATAGTAGCGAAACAGATAATTTAGATGATTTTTAGAATCAGTTAATGTTAATTATTTTAATATTTATTTTCACATAAGTAATTATCATTAAAAAACTAGATGAATAATTTTATTTATTTATTTTTATTTACCTGCAATTGATTTCTTATTTCTAAGGATAGGAAAAGCTGAATATTTCAAATTTAGGCCCGCTTGCTACTGAATGTAAACTGCTGAAATAGTTATTTAATTTTCTTTTTATTTCTTTTTATTCTGGTTATAAAAAAATTCCATTTGGGATTTTTCCAAACCTCCCCCTCTTCATCCAAAAAAAAGTGAGAACTAATCAGAATTAAAATTACGAACTACGACACCAAAAGAATATTTCTATGAACTCTCGTTTTCAAAGAAATCAATACATGTACTATATAATAAAAAATACAAATCAAATAAAACAATATTGTAACGATTTATTTAAAAACCAGACGTTTCGGAAGAAATTCCCCCTTTATCAATAAAATTATTTTGAAAAATTTGAAAAAGAAAAAAATGTTGTTTTCGCTAATATTTCGAAAAACAACCCTAAAAATTAAATATTAAATATTTTGATATTTTGATTGTTATCAAAATACTTAATTCTCTTAGGGCTGTTTTCGAAATATTAGTGAAAACAACTTTTTTCTCTTTTTTCAAATTTTTCAAAAATTTCTATTGATAAAAGTGGAATTTCTCCCAAAACATCTCAGTTTCTAAATAAATCGTTACAAATTGTTTTATGAAAATTTATATTTTTTTATTATATTAAAAAACAATCAATAATCAATTTTTCTTTTCAATATACCTACTATATATATCTATGCATTTGGGCATTTCAATTTAGAGACAAGTCATTCTATAACGAATTTAGGAATATCTTGAGCTTCTAATGTGGATCCATTAAAGATTAAAAGATGAGCCTTATTTTTATAAAGTTTTATTCTAATTTCCAACTCGCTAGGTAAAAGAGTAAAAGAGCTTATTTATATAATGTACGGAAATGAAGTCTTTTGCATAGGACAAATTCAAACGTTTTATAGTGGGCTTAAGTAATGCATAGGCTAAGAAATTGAAACTTGGCATGAATGTGCAGATTAATAATCCTATTTTTTCAGCCATATTTCTGCTGAATATCCTAAACTCTTCATAGCATGATTTGAATATATTTTATTGGATTATCATCCTTTTTCATCTGTAAGTTTTGAAAATAGTGAGCTAAAAATCTTATTCCTCCATATAAATAAAATTACGAAATTTTATCATCAAAACGAGCTCTATAATAAATAAAATTTGCATATGCAATATTATAATAAAATCATCAGAAAGCGATATCCATGACATTGTGTCTTGTCGTGATAAACACAAAGAATTGAAATAAGTGTGCAAATGAATGATTTAAATCATTTTTTTAATTTTTTCTTTTTATAATATGATCTCAAGAAATCAATAAATCATATCGACCTATCACTTTTTTTAGAAATACTTTTTTCTCTTTTCATCGAACACCTTGATGGATTGATTGATTGATGTGATGAAGAAATAAAACCTGAAAGAAATAAGAAAAACAACAAAAGAGATTTTGAATAAAAAAAGGAATAAATTGGTTTATATAAATTGTTGTCATGAGGGCTTTGTATGAATTAAGTGTGCGAAAACGATTGAAAGAATAAGAGAATTAAAAATAATATCTTAACCAACTTTACGATAGAATCTTGAATCAAAATTTAAGAAGGTAATATTAATTAAATCTTTTTCTGTGAAAATGGTTTGCGTAATTATATTCCATAATTAATTATATGTATAATATGACATGAATTGATGTTTTAATACAGGAGTGTCCAGCCTTTTGGCTTACACAGGCCACATTTGAAGAAAAAAATTGTCTGGGACCGCGGATAAAATATTATAATTCTATTCATATTTGTTATTCAAAAAGATAATTAATAATGTAGAAATAAGAACTTTATTATGCTTTTAGCTCATAATGAGCTTCGAATTTTAGTTTTTGTAAATTTCATACTTGAAAATAGTTTCTCGTATATGTAAATACATACCTACATACTTGCAAAAACCGATATTATTTATTAGTATTTGTTTATCATCGCCTTAGAGAGTAAACCTGCTAACTCAACACAAGGAAATTTTACAAAGCAGAAAAAAAACACAGGAATTATTAATATCAGAGGATTATTGTTATGGAAATTATACTATTTTTCACATTTTTTTTCTACATCTTACGATCGTAATTTTAAGTAGCAGTTTTACTTGGACAATGCTGCATCTCTTTTTCTTTCGAACGGTATTAATATGTCATATATGATAAAAATGGATTTAGCAGGTTTACATCTAAGGCGAAGTTATATTTTTTCCTGGCTAGATAATTAATATAATATTCTAATTAAGAGACAATATTCAATTTTTCTTTCAGATCGGTATCTAATTGTTGTTCTAGAATCTAGAGCATTCAATCAGAAAGTTTCCAAGTAGAAAATTTATTTCTAATGAAAATGGAGTCGAAAATAAACCAAAATAATGAATTATTTTTCTGCGAAATCTTGAAATCTAGTTCAGATTCAAAATTTAAAATTAGCACTTTTATTTTTCGAAAACTTCAATAGATTTTCAGATTCTTATTCTTACAGAAAAAAATTATCAGCCAAATTGTTGTGTGTTTTCAGTATCTACATATAAATCTCAAATGTTTTAAGGAATTTTCATGAATTTATATTGGGCCACCCGGAGTTGGACAACCCTGGCTTAAATCGAATGGGATTAAAGAAGGATATGAAATATGAGGAATGATAATTTATTTTTTAAAAGGATCACGGATATAATAATCCCTGACTATCCATTATCTACTGACATGTAAGAACGGCGCAAAGATCTAAAAGACAAGTCCTGACAAGTTTTAGTCCGGGAGAGAAATTATCAATTAATTGTGATTGTTCTAGAAAACACCAATTCCTTGACTCCTTGTACTAGAATGATATAACTATAGACTTGGTTAGCATATAACTTACTGAGATAATAAATATTTTAGAAAATGAAAATATGAGAAGAAGAAGAATTTTTAAATATTCGAAACTTCATTACTTTTTTCTTTTATATAGTTGAGATTATAATTTTGCTTTTAGTGAATTTTATTCTTGAAAAAAGCTTCATGTATTGTACAAATGTACTCTACATGCATATTTCGAAAAAGGGAATAAATATATCTCTACATATAAATCTCAATGTTTTATGGAAGTTTATGATTTTATGTTGGGCCACACTTATTGCAGTGCTGCGCCGCATGCGACCTGCGGGCCACGGGTTGGACAGCCCTGTTTTAATATTTCAAGTTTCACTTTATAAAAGATTCTCTAGGAAAAGAACAAACTCATTTTGCTTCAAGTCAAATCCAAATGAATTAATATTAACTGAATTGTAGAATTTATTCATTTTGAAGAATTTCATTTAAAAATAAATTTCTCCTAATAATATTTGATGATTTAGCTTATTTCTATTTTGAATCAGCTCATTTAATTTTAAAATAGTAATTAGATTAGACTATCAAAATTGTTTTTGATCTGGACAACATTAAAAAAAACTGATCAGAGAAAGCCCCAATTTTAAATTAGAATGATATTTCTCTTAAAAATCTAGTTATGCCACCTGCAATAGAAAGTCTATTAGATGATGGATAGTGAAATAATTTTGAAAATGAATTTTGTATCTATTGAGAACAAAGCTGTTGGCTTTTTTTATGTATATAGATCATTATTTTATTTGGATGGTGCACAAAAAACAAGAGACCTCATTTTTGACACCGGTTCTAGCAATTGAGTATGTATTTTACTATAATAGAGCTATTAGTCTTTGTAAACTTTTTACTAAACGAAAGGGAACCAACTAGATACTTTCATAACGAGGTCTTCGCAAAATACCAAGAATTAATTGAAATTTCGGGAAATTCTTCATAAAAAATTCATTTAGACCTAAGTTTATAAAAAATTTTAACTTTCACTTAAATATATAGCTTTAAAAGTCAAATTGTTTTAAAAATATAAATTCTTATTGAGAAAAACCATGTAAGTTAATAAATCTTGAAACGTTGTCACAGTAATACAAATGCTTACATTAAATTAAGAAAATCTATAAAAAAACTCAACAACATATCTTTAATCAGCAAATATGTAATCCTATAGTTATGAATTTTGGATAGTTAACAAGGTCTAAAAAAATTCACAACTCCATTATTATGGAATAATCTGTGGAATGCTCAAAGAGATAGAATTCGCAATGGAAAAATAAAAAAACATAAGATCAAATGTGAGTAAAATCCTATTTTATGTACCGAGAGTTCAGTAGTTTTCTCATCTGACATCGACACTGATTATTTTATACCAAGAAAAATAATATTCACCTAAATATCATATATAGTGAGTTATTTTAACAAATTTTAACAAATTTAAATCAAATGCTTGCACAATTAGAAGTGTGTGGTAAATTACTGACGAATTTTTATTTTGTATAGATTTTAAAATTCAAATTCGGACTTTTCCATATCAAATTCAGGATTTAAAAAATCAAAATCAGACTTTTTCAAATCAAATTCAGAACTTCTATAAAACCATGTGCATGTTTTACATATTAAATTATAGCTTTTTACCTGGAAACGTTTTCTGGAAGTACAAAATGACAAGCTTGAAAGGTTTTAGTTGATGAGATGAAAATTTCTATGCAAATATCTTACAATGCACCAAATTTTAGCTTTTTATCTGAAATCGTTTCCTGAGAGTTAAATTAAATTAAAACTTTTTCTTAACTATAACTTTTTTATATTTTTTCAACTGTTTTTTAATAAATTCTAAATTTGATTTGAAAAAGTCTGATTTTGATATGGAAAAGTCCGGATTTGATTTTTAAATCCTGAATTTGATATGGAAAAGTCCGCATTTGATTTTTTAAATTCTGAATTTGATATGGAAAAGTCCGAATTTGAAGTTAAAAACCTATATACATATATATATTATTTAGTTATAACTATTTTGGAAAAATCAAGATGGCCACTAAAAATATTCTATTGAACCTCATTCAAGACCAAGAGTCAGATGGAAATAAAGGGTCCCGGAAGCTATTGTAGAGGACTCTAAGATGAAATCTGGAACTTCCGGAACGAGAGTTAAGACGATAAAAGTGCTGTGAATATCTAAAGAGTAAAATAGAATAGAAACTTTTATTATACAGTTCTAAGACTAGTTTGACTCAACTACGTGACTCATTTTGACTCTAAAACATGCTCTTTTACTTCTATAAAACTCCCATGATCCTATTTCTTTAAGTATGTGGAGAAATAATTCTAATCATGTTCTTACTCCCCTAATGTAAGTTATTAAATTATAAAATTCTTAAATTCATATTTTAAGTACGTAAGTAAAAGATGTCTGATGTACACTGTGGTTTATTTTGATTTTGAATTATACAGGCACATGGCACAATTTGATTTTTTTCAACTTTTGGCATTTGGAAATTACTTAAGATATGAAAGTAGTATGGTCGGATTTTTAATTGAAAACTAAATTATCCAATTTTCATTTTAATCATGTGAGTTCTAACCCCAAAAAAACTGTTAAATCAGTCTTTGCTGCATTTTTCTATTTGAAAGGCATCATATAAACAGTCATGTAACTGTTCAGTAGCATCTGGTACAACATCTAAATCTCTATCCAATCTTTCAAAAATATTTCTAATATATGAATTAATTTTTCGGAAGATTATACATACTATTCTCAATTTTGATGAAAATGAGTACTAGCGTTTAAAATTTTATTAAATAAACTTAAAAAAGAAAAATTAATCAAAATCATTTACGTTTGACATCTTGAACACATAAGAGTTTTTGATTGGAATGATGAAAGACCTCGTGAAAAGGAGGAACAGAAATTAATTTTCTAAAATTGCTTGCATTGACCCTATGGCCGCTTATTTTTCAATTGAATCGTAAGTTGATGTTTTCCAATTTTCTGACCGTGTCTGAACAGGGAGAGTAGCGTTTGAAATATGATTTATTTTTCTTGGATTATTTACGTTGGCAGGGTCAATCCAATAAGGAGAAAGTTGCGATGCTCCTTAATCAAGTGATCATCAGTGTCTCTGTTTCCACTCAATCATCAGCCTCCTAATCGCCCCCATTAAAATTTCATCAATCATCTTTTTTCAACCCGAAATGATTATCCGAGTCGTGTTAAAAATGTCCACCGATTTCAAAGCTATATAATCAGAGCCTTATCTTTTCTTATTAATAAACTTAAATTAAAAATAATGTTCTTAATTTCAAAAACATGAATTCTTGTCAGGCTTGAAGAAACCAACTTAATTTAATTACTATAATAACCAAAAATCATTTTAGGCGTTAAACGCGTTGAGCGCCTCTGTTATTAAAAACGGAAACTATGATTTGTTAAATGTTAAATAAATTAGGGGTAATCGTTTGATAAATGCTCGTTTGGAAACCCTATGCATCTACATCTACACATACCTGACCTTACTTCATTCTAGATGCCCTTGAGAATTTCCTTGGTTTTGAAATGCAATTCTTTTGTAATGGAATTGAATCATAGCTGTTTTTGTTTCCCGGTCAGATAATCTTGGTCATTGCAGTAAAATTTCTTAGAAAATCTAGATTCCAATTTCTCTACTTTAGAACTTTAAACAAAAGTATTATTATTTTTCATCTTAATTAATTTATCTTTTGTTTTAATTTATAACCTGTTTTTTCATCTGCATAAATGGTAAACAAAAATATAATATTTAGTATTCTACCAAAAAAATAATTTGGGAAACAGAAAAAGCCCTATTAACACCATTCTATTTTATATATCTAAATATATATATTATCAAAATTAATTAGATATTTACAGTTCATTCATTTTCATAAAGAACAATGAAATCTTCAAATGGTGGGAAAGAATTTTTCTTTTCATGTTTGAATAATCAAACCTACCATTTTATACAAAATGACCAACCATAGTTCCCTTCATGCTCAATCGTTGTTATTTCTTGGATTAATTTAGGCAACTATTAAAAATTGATGGTTTCAAAACTTAATTAACAATAATACAGTTAAAACTTAAGTTTTTTTGTCTAATTTCTAGGTGCCTTGGTGAAAATCTTCCATACATTTCATTTAAATCGCATACTTTGGAAGCTTTGTGAGAAATACATATGTTGCAGTAAAAACCCGTTTTTTAGTAAGAACGGGTTCTTACTAAATAAAACGCGTTTCACTGAATAACTTTGTGGCAACTAAAATTTACTGATGTTGATTGAGTTTGCTCCAAAAGTCTAGAATCTTCATTTTTGACCTTCAGCCTCATTTTGGGTGTTTATTTTCAAAAAATTTTAAACGAAAATTTCAAAAATTACATCCACAACTTTGATTCAAAATTTTTTACATTTTCGTTTAAAATTTTTTGAAAATAAAGTAATGGCATCTGTGGCCCCATACATACTAAGAGACTTGCAAATATTCAACACCCCTTGGCGATTAAATTAGAGAATATCAAATCATCGTTTATACTCATGACTGCCAAATCATATCTGTATTTTATTTCCTTATTACTTAAATTTTGTAATACTCAAAAAATAGTGTCTTCATTCTAAGCTCTGGCTTTTTTTATATTGATACAAGAAGAAGTTGCACCAAAAAGGTACAACCTCCGTAGTCCGCGGTGGATCCTTGATGTATCGTGAAAATAAGAAGAGAATTAAGGATTGGGTAGGAATCGAAGGTATCTGTGGATGCGGATCTTGAAAGATTGAAGGTTATAAGTTGCTGGGAAGATGGTGGGAGGAAGAGAGTTCCAGTCTCTAGATGTCATAGGGATAAACGCATTGGCGAATGCGTTTGTTCGATTAGTATCCAATTTAAGCGCGTAGAGGTTTTGGATCTTAAAAAATCGCGTATTTCGAAAATTCTTATCACAAAATTCTTTTTCTCTAGTCTGCCATAATCACCCCTGCCACCAGCCAATATATAGAGGTGCCCATCCCCCCTAGCTTCATGATTCACCCCTCCCATTTTCATGAAAAGTAACCCCCTTCTAAAGAACTAGAAGAAGTTTTTATTAGCTTTTGTTGAAGTTATTAACTTGACCGCTTTTATTTTTATCATATAATGCTAATTTTGCAACAATTTTCAACCCAATTATTTTTTAAAAAAACAGTAATTGTTCATGACATAAAATTTTTTATAATTAGAAAATTTAAATTAGGTATTCATTTAAAATCAAAGCTTGTCTCTTATTCCCCCTCTATTAGGTCATTTCCCTTTTATTGTAACAAAAAATTCAAACAGATACGTCGCTAAAGAAGTTTCACTTCAAAAAAAAATTATTATCAACCATCCATTTGAAAAATTTCTATTAATTCTCCAATTTCATTATGGGTGGTCTTATCCGGAAAAATCTTCTGATCATGAATTACGATTGTCTGTTACTGCTTAGGATTAAGAGAATCAGACAGGTTTTGTTTTTTCTTTATTTGGATTCAATGAAGGAAGATAAAACGTAGACGAACTCAACGTCGGCGTCGTTCAATGTAAACATAAAGAAAAACTGATATTAATTTTCATGCCGGTTGACTCTTTTTGAATATTTGTTTAATTTCAGGTGTTGGTATAAGAAGTGAGCATTGGAACGCCTCTACCACTGATATAATGATAAACATTAAGCGATTGTGAAGGCACGTCCGACGCAGAATAATTGAGGGGCTTTAGAGGACCCTGAGGCGGGAGCAGAGCCTCTGCGTCACGCCGCTACCGGACGGACCTCCGTCGTGCTCGGACAAATCACTCAATATGCAAACGAGCCGAAACCATAAAGAATCGGCCAAGATATGTATTCGCGCCAGACAACAGATCTCATCTGGGAATCAAACGTTTAGATTGCCGATCCGACAGAATAAGAATTTGCATCTGAAAATCTTTCAATTAATGTTGTTTCAATTTATGTACTTTCACTCTCGTAAAAGAAATAAATTTTGAAAAAAAAATTGAATAATAATGAAAAAGCTATATAAATAATAACTAATCTAAAAATATAAAAAATTAGGGATACTTTTGACAAAATATATTATTATAATAAAAAATAATTTCACGAATTTTATTATTATTATTTATAATTTTTATCAATTAATAAATTAAATTATTATAATTTAGAGCTAGTCTAAATTTTTCTAGATTTTATAATTAAAACTAATTTCTTAAAAAATTAAAAAGATTGTCCTCTGCTTGAAGCAAATAAACATATACACATATATAGCCTGTTAAAGCCGAAGTGGTGTAAGTCCATTTTTTGCAAATTCTGAGTTAAGTCCAGAAATATATTATGTGTACGTCAAACTATTTAGGGAAAAGGTAGTATATAATATGTCCTAACTCCCTTAATAACCTCACAGAGGGTAACAAAAGTAGGTATATGCAGTCAATGGAATTTCTTATAACAAGTATATATATTAAAAGTGTGTTTATTCCAAAATGATATTAATGTGACTTACAACCACTTGGGCTTTAACAGGCTCATATATACAGTATGTCTGTGTGTATCGACATGTTCACTATATCGAGGGTAAAAATTTAAAATACGATATATCGAAAGTTTTAATTTATTTTTATTTTTTTATAAATATGTACATGTACATACATACATATGTATGTATACATAAAAAATACTGTATTTGTATAGAGTAATATGAATTTTACATTATTTTTTATTGTACAGTAAATTAAAACTACATAAAGATTAAACATGTACATATTTTTATCAAAAAGAGAAACAAAGAGGTTGTCCTCTGCTGGATGCAAATAAACATACACATATATATATCGAGATGATATATCTGTATATATATATATTATTTATTTGTTTGATACTATAGTTTCGAAGACTTGGTCTTCATCATCAGTCTTTTTTAATTATAAATGTTGTTTTTTATGGAGTCAATATTTTTTTTATTTTAAATCAATAGACGGACAAAAGTGTCCTTGTACACAATAATACAATTGAAAATGTTTACAAAATATCGTATGGATATTGAAAATTTGATGTTCCTTCTTCACTGGTGGTCAGCTTAGAACTTCTATCTATAGTCTCAAACAAATAAATAATATATATATATATATATATATATATATACAGATATATCATCTCGATATATATGTGTGTATGTTTATTTCCATCAAGCAGATGACAACCCCTTTGTTTCTCTTTATGAATCAACAACTCTGCTACTCTCGGCAAAACAAACACTTTTCAATTACATATTTTTATACCGAGTGGATTGTTTTTTACGAATGGGACTAAAATGCATTGTTTTAAATGAAGTAACGAAATTTTTTCAAGGCGCCAGCATTTTCTTACGATTTATATCGGGATATACGATTTATCGGGATACTAAGTAGCGGAATTTCACTGTATGTATGTTTATTTGCATCAAGCAGAGGACAACCTCTTTGATTTCTCTTTATGAATCAACAATTCTGCTACTCTCGGCAAATCAAAGTCTTTTCAATTAAAACTAATTTCGTAAGTCTAAATTACTATATTTTCTTTCTTGGAATACTTGGTATAAACCTTTTTGGAAGTTAACTTTAATTTAATGACAAATTTGACTCCAAAATGGTATTTTATCAAATAGATAGCTTATAGTGTTATATTTATATACAGTAGATTTCAATCCAGTTTCAGAAGCAGATAATATATAGTTGTTTATTTTCGAATCAAATGCATTTGTATCATAACGGTTGTTAGCGTTGGATGATTTCAATATGCTAAAAATATATGAATAGGCTTCTAGAAGTTCATTACTCAAAAAGCCAAATGGTGTCTCGCAGACCCAGATGCGATTTATGGTTACTGGTTAGTCTCGTCATGGATGGCTGAGCATCTTCATCTTTCCCGTAGACAGTTTTTTGAAGGCGAACATTTTGTATTAATTTCAAGGGTGATATATTAAGTTCTTTGACTTGAACCGAAGTCTTCTTGTCCAAATATAGGCGTCAAGAAAACAATCAGATTATAAATTCGTGTTGTGTTTCTTATTTGAACTTTGCCACTGCCTCTCTGGGAGGGCAATAAAATAAATACATGTTCATGAATAAAGAGAGAGAAAGAGATTTAAATAAATCACTTTTTGAACTTAATTAATTTATATAATTTTCATTCAATAATAATTGCTTGTTTATAATGAGATATAATAAATAGTTTCTTAACAAACCAATGAATTAGACAATAAAGCACTTGTAAGGAAATGTCATGTTTCTACTATCCTGAGACAACACTTGCAAAAATTAATTAAATTCATGAAAGTATCGAATATCTTGCAAATAGTTCGTAAATTGAATAATATAAATACATTTAAAAATACCTTACTTAAAAACAATAGTGATACAGAAGGGCGTAAGAAAATTGTTTTGAGAGTAAGAGCCACCATCCCCCAATTGATTAATATTACAGTAGAACCTCGTTTATCCGGACTAACTGGGACCAAAGGCAAACCGGATAATCGAAAATTCTTATAATCAGAATATATGGGTAATAAAAACAAAACAAATCCTCAAATAATCGAATTTGAATTTATTACGATAAAAAACATGTTTATATCAAAATTATATAGAATTGTTTAAAAAATACATATTATAATTACATTCTTGCTATCAGAGTTAAAAATTATTATCTATGTGAACATTGATTAAAATAAAAATGTCTACAAATCCGATCCGGATAATCCGGAAGTCCGGATAAACGAAGTTTTACTGTAATTGAATTTAATTATAAGATTTAATTGGATGAAATATCGGGAACTTTTACAAGACTCATTACGTTCTTCACAAATTTCATTGTAATTTTTTGTTACCGAACGGTTTAAACCACAAAACTTATTGAAACACACTTTTGTGCTAAATTTCAGCTCATTATCTACAACTATTTAAGAAAGAGTCATATTTATATATCGAATACATTTTGTTGAGATTTCATGTATTATAATTCTAAAGCTAGAAATCCAAAAATTTATTCAGGTCATCATTTCTTACTAACTTTTTGTCTTCAGAAAGAACTCTCGTTCCTAACTTATTGTGGATATCCGAAACCAGGACACAGATACACAATAAATGTATTACACGATTATTACATTAATTCTCCAAACATCGAGTGGTAAAATAAAAATAAATAAATAAGTACTTTAAACTATAAATAATAAAAAATTATTAAATTATTATACTATTACCACATAAAATATAAAATAGTAGATTAAACAAATAAAAACAAAGTATTATAAATTGTGGTACCTATTTAAAAATCGAAAAAAATGGCTTTCGTGGAAGGAGGCTACAGCCAACATCACTTTCTCCTTTCTGGATATGCGCCTTGTGATGCACATATTCATAACTGTTTGCATTAGTCACCAAAACATTATTGCTTATCGCATAATCCAAAACTAGAAACCCCCTCATTTTTTTTTAGTTTAAATAAAAATAATTTTTATAAAAAAAAAAATAAAACCGACTTCAAAAAAATCAAATGCAACAAACAAAATAATAATAACTTAAAAATAAAATAAAATACACTAAAAGGTATAAAATAATTATCTTATTTAGTTACAACCAAACGACGAAATATTAACATGAAATTACTTTTTGAAGTCGGTGCCAAACAAACTATACCTATAAGCGAGCGTACCCGCCAAACATACTAAGTAAGATCCGACGAGTGCGATTCATAAAATGTATATGTTTGGCACCGACTTCAAAAAGTAATTTCATGTTAATTTTCGTCGTTTAGTTGTAACTAAATAAGATAATTATTTTATATCTTTTAGTGTATTTTATTTGATTTTTAGGTTCTTATTATTTTATTTGTTTCATTTAATTTTTTGAAGTCGGTTTTATTTTTTTATAAAAATTATTTTTCTTTTTTTCTTTTTAGTGATGTTATTAATAGTGACTTAAGATAATACTTTGTATGTATCTCGTAAGAGAAAGCGTCGGGCGAATGAATCAGAAAATGATAATAAAATTCAATTCATAAATATAGAAATTCTCTCGAAACGCTTGCGGAGTTTTAAATGAATGTTTTAAGAATTTATTTATTATAATTTCAATTATTTGGTCATAAGAATTGGAGATTTACGTTATTTAGTCATATCTTCAGAACTTGACCAAACTAATATGGTACCACCCCTAAGATACCCTCTTTCCAATAAAAAATGAATCATTAAAATCGGTTGAAAAACAAATAAGTTATGCCTGAACAAACATATCACAAAAAGGTCCAATACCAATGAAAAAAACGGACCAATCGTAAGCTAGACTAAACCCAATGCAAAAAATCATCAAAATCGGTTCACAATTGGCGGAGATATGAGGTAACAGAGAGAAAAAAATAAAAAATCAGTCGAATAGAGAACCTCCTCCTTTTTTGAAGTCAGTTAAAAATAAGAATTTTTTGAATAAAGTAAAATTAAATAAAAAAATTAAAAGATATTTAATTTGTGATTTCCGTGAATTTAGATATATCGAATATCGTATATAGCGAATTTTAAAGGACAGTCTCCATTCGCCCCTTTTTTAGTACGTTCCTGATTCCAGAAAATAATATTTTATTGGATTTTCCTGAGTCTCCTTTAATTAGGTCATGCCATTCTAAGATTCAATTAATCAAATCTAATTAAAGAATAATTAACAATTGAAGAAAATTAAGATTCTTTCACAGTTCTATAAAGAGAAAGCTGCAGGAATTTTCTTTCATGGAAATTTTTAAAGAGAGTTTCCAGATAAAGCCAAATTTTATATTCTCTTTAAAAAATCAGAATATTAGCATTTATATTTTATAATAAAGAAAGTAGTAACAGAAAAAAACAAATTTTTCAAAAATTACGTGAGAAACTATCTATGTCATCGGAAAAATTAGCTAAACATGACTCAAGACGTATCTTTAAAAAGATTGGACACAATTATTATTTTCGAATAAACTTTCCAGGAATATTTATACGAAATCTTAATTAGAAGAATATATACACTTTTAGCTAATTAGAATTTCTAAAAAACCATTATAAATTTATTATAGTTTATAACCATTTAGGATCTGAATATATACTATAAAAAGATAGCGATTTAATAATGATCTTGTCGAAAGGTAGGATTATCCTAGTAAAGTCAGTTTCAGAAATTCTGAGAAATTACATCCAACATATTTGCAATAATTCAGACGTTACATAAAAAACAATCTGTATTATGCTATCAATTAATTTGTTTAAATTTAAATTTATTTATTTAACCAGTCTAAGAGTTGATTTTGACTTCTATGACATTTGCCATTTTTCTGCTAATATCTGAATAAACGCTACAATAATACACCTATTTCTCCTCAATAAACTCATAAGTTTATTTAAGGGTTTAAAAAAGAAGAATTTTTTTCATTATAAATTGTTTTGAAAATAACAGATTAAATAAAAATCTGGCCATGTCTTACAAATATAAGAAGGCCAAAATAACTTGGCTCAGTTTAGAGCTTTCATTATTCTTTTTAGTTGAATCTTTTTCTCTACTTTAGCTAAAAATTTAGTACTCAAATTTTGCTTAAAAAAATGAATGAATATTCAAAAGTTAATGTTCGAAATGGAAATAGGTGTGAATTGTTTTAAATGGAACATTTTTGAAATCTGTGTACCATATATATGTACAAAGTGTACAAAAATACAATAAAAAAAATAATACTTAATATTGATTTAATGTTTTTGATAATTAGTTGTAAATTATTTATATATCAAGTTTTAAAGAAAAAATCATTGATAGAATGATATTTATAATTGAATGAAGAAAAAAATTACAATTAAACTAAAATCCTACTTATGGTTCTTCAATTATTTATTACTATTTACCAGTATATTATATGGCTATTATTTGCAGTATTGATTTTTATCATCTATCATAAATCAATAGATCCAATAAATGTCAAAGTAATAAAAGTTTAATGAAGAAATTAATCTGCAATTTCTCTTGCCTTTCAATCGGCAGAAGCCGGCATCCAGGTCCACCATGCCGAAGTATTCGATCAAGTACTTTCTAGCGAAGCATGTGATGCCATGGGTGTATCCTCCAGTCTTAATTAAGCCAATCAATGCTGTTTCAAATTATTTGGCTACCTTTAATCAACATCATCGATCTCATAACCCTGACCACTCTTCTATATCTTTTTAGTAATTCTTCAGTAAAATTTATATTTTTCCAAGTTATTTTTACGAATTTTGATTTAATTGATGCTATTGAAGAAAGTTTTAGCTAATTTCATAAATTATTTTCTTTAAATTCCCGTGATTAAATCTAAAAAATTAAAATTAATTAAAAAAAATAATTGTGCCATAAGTACATAAGGATAAATATTTATTACCCTTTAAATAGAGTCCTGGGGATGGCAAGACTCGAAAGTAATAAATTGAACAGAGTTACGATTCACAATGCTATAGTTTTTTTTTCTACCCCTTGGCCTCGGGAACTAATGTCCATTTAGCCATATCCTTTAATTAAAAAAAAATAAAAAAAAATCACACATATTGAAAGATTCAATTGCATTTGTCAAATCTTAAAAAATTCAAATTTCTGACACCATTATAAAGACCATACGGCGAGCGTCCATACGTGTAAGGTCTTGCGATGCAGTACGGCGCCAATGCCTTAGAGGCGCCGACAAGCGACTATTGACCATATTATACCGATCAAATGATTAAATTTTAAAGAATTTAAAAAAGTACTATTTTACTCTAGAGTAAAGTACTTTAAAATATAATTTTACTAAAAACTTTAAATAACCTTTTTTGTGGTCCTCGAGGTACTTAATTAGAATATTAAATTTCGTCAAAATTGGTCAAGTTATTTTCAAGATATTTAGAAAAAATTAAAAAAGTACTAGAATAAAGTACTAATGTTTGTGGGCCGATATGTACCAAAAATTAATCAGTGTTTCAGTTTATTAAACTAATGGTAAATTTTCAATTTCATTTCAATCGGTTGAACGGTATAGAAAAAATCGTAGACGAACAAAAAGGGTAACAGGCAATACAACAATTTGTGACTTTGTTTGAGGCCATGGTTTCCGTAGTCTTTACCTGAGGTCCCTCTGAAATCGCGCTTGGCGCGAGATTGATCCAATACTTTATTTGTTTCGCATTGGATGAAATAAAAATGGGGAAATGTTTTGCGCCTTTTTTTCCAGGGAAGGCAAGCCCTTACCTGATCTGACAATTAAGTTGTCTAACTAGCGGGGGGTTCCCATTATATGGAATGTGGCTAGTAAATGACAAGGCTGATCTGCTACTGGCGTGACGCTACATGTTTGAACATGCTCGTGTCTGGTGATGCTTCCCCCACCCTCTGATCGCTGGACAAAACTGAGTCGCTGAGTTTCCCTATAGGTATCGTCCGCAGTAGTCTCTCCAAGCGATTTTCCAATAAGTATATTTAAATTTTTTTGTGACCTTATTCATTATTTCTAAAATCATTGAAAATATTTTTAATTAAATTTTTTTGTTTGAGTATTTTTTATTTCATCATTTTCTTAATAAATATTTATGTACATTTGTACATACAAATATAAATCTATAACCAAGCTGTGGGTTATTTCAAAATTTTCCCACTAAAATTAAAAAAAAAAAAAGATTAAAATAAAATAAAATAAAAAAGAACATTGTTAAATTGAAAGTTTCTTTTTACCGAGAGTAGCAGAATTTTTATAAATTGAAGGAGACAATAAAAGAGTTTGGATTCTGATGGAATTATAAATTTTAAATTTATTTATAACGAGACTATAGTTTCGAGAGCTTTTCCTCTTCAACAGTCTATTCCTGTGAGTCAATTGTAATAGACTGATGAAGAGGGCAAAGCTCTCGAAACTATAGTCTCGTTGTAAATAAATTAAAAATGTATAATTCTATCAGAAGTCACACTCTTTTATTGTCTCCTTCAAGAACATTGTTGTAAATATGAAAAAACAAAGAGGTTGTCCTCTGCTGGATGCAAATAAACATACACACATATATATCGAAATTATATATCTGTATATATATTATTTATTTGTTTGAGACTATAGTTTCGAAGGCTTGGCCCCCATCATCAGTCTTTTTAAGTATAAATATTTTTTTTACCTTTTGGCTTCTCTTTATTCTCTGAATTCTATATTAGATATTTATTTTATTAAAAATAATTTTTATTTTTATTTCAAATGACGGTAGCTTATCGGAAATTTTTATTTTATTTAAAATTCTTTTTCGCCAAGGGGTAGAGAAAAAAAAAATATTCTTTTAAAAGAAGCAGCGAATTTTATTTTAGTTCTAATAACTGTGAAACTCATTCCTTGAAAATATCAAAAGTATATCGTCCGAGTAACAACAATTAGATAAGAAAAACCCGTTATCCAAAACGTGAATCTATTAAATATTTTTCAAAAGGAGTTCATTTAAACAGGGAAATAAATCACAAAATACAAACAGCAATGCACATGTTTGTGAACTTATTTGCATTAATTTTATTGCAGCTCGAGAAATAAGAATATGGGCGCTATCGGATTATCTGATTTCGAATGGAAGCCATCAAAATAAATTGTGTTGACAGACACTCAACACAGTACCCATCTGCCTATTGGTTTTTCTGAAATTCTTCTTCGTCATCTGGCTAGAGTGGTAAGGTAACGGCGTGCTTCTGTAGCGGCCGCCCAGGTGAGCGTTCTATAGAATAGACAACTAGGAGCAGAATCGATTTATTTCCCTTTAGCCGCAAACTGCATTGCTTCACGTCCCATCGCCTTTGGAACATCTCTTTTTACTGAGGCCGCATCTTTCAGGGGTCTAGTTAAGTAAGAAAAAGTAAATATCCATAAAGGAAACATCTAAATAAAAATTAAAACAATTAGAATAGGATTAATAAAAAATCTGATAAGTTATTTCGTTGATTTACCATATTATGTTGATGTGACTAAAACTTTAGAAATTATTATCTGGTACGCTCTGTGAGCTAAGCTATTATTAGGGTATTGAATCGATCCAATTTTTTTTCTTCTTTGTTTGGTGACTTGATAATAAGAAAATGTAAGCTCGAATAAAGTTTATTCTGGTGTCATTAATTTCCAAAACAAAGTGATCCATAAGTTTTGGGATCTCTATCATCAGAACATACAGATGAAAAAATGTAGAAAATCAGAAAAAATTGAATCGTTATATGAACGATGCATATCACATATAGTGTACCTATATAGTAGGGTGGTCCTTAATTTGGATGTTTTCGAATTTGTAAGCTGACATAGGTTCATATGGTCTGAAATAAATAAAAAAGAAATATCCCCTAAGTTTCAAGATTCTATCTCAATTTTAACCTGTGCCGAACAGCGATGCAAGTTTCCCATCTAAATAACATCGGGATTTTGGCTTTGAACGATCAATTTTTTATTCCGGCCAAATTGATGGTTCAAAAAATTTTGACTTTATCCTTATAATAGTAGCTATCTCTCAGAATTTTTACAGATTTTTAACTATTATAATTTTGGAGTCTATAACTTACTAACTCTAAGATATAGCAGTATTTGATCAAACTGTAACTCCAAAATTATAATAGCTAAAAAATCTATAAAAATTCTGAAAGATAGCTACTATTATAAAGATAATGTTTACAGAATTTCAAATTTTTTGAACCATTACTTTGGCAGAAATAAAAAATTGATCGTTCATTGCCAAAAACCCTATGTAATTTAGATGGGGAAACTTACACCGCTGTGCGGTACAGGTTAAAATTGAGATAGAGACTTGAAACTTAGGGGATATTTTTTTTTATTTATTTCGAGCCATATGAGCCTCTGTCAGCGTACAAATTCGAAAATACCCAAAATAAGGACCACCCTAGATAGAACTTGAATAGTGTTAGCCAATAAACTAAAATTAGGTAAACTAAGTGGGTATTAAAAAGCTGCACCCAGGGTTAAGTTTCAAACTTTTAATTTAAAACGTTCACTGAGTAAAAAATTACCTATCTGCCAAAATTTGCAGAAAGGCCATGATTTTTGAAAATACTATTTACTTTTCTTCTCATTTAATTTATCATTTCCATATTTATTTGTAATTTTAATATTGTTTTTTAGTGTTGGAGGGTTGAATAAAATTTTCCTTGATGAATAACAGAGAATTTCATAAAAAATTCCAATTGAATGAAAATATTATGTCTAATACACACACAAATAAATATAGATAGAAGGTCAATCAACGGCCTTGCCATGTTTCTATTTGTTTAACGAAATTAAACAACTAAGCGACGAAGTTGTTCCCTCATTTAGTTGATTTATTACAGCCAATCTCATCTCACTAGAATGAGTCTAAAACTGGCCTCTCTTAGAATAACAACATTAGCTCTGGATCAAAGCAGCAATGAAGCTTGGTTTTCTATTCAGAACCAGGTGCTAATTTACGTTCACTCAGCTTATTACATCAAATTCGCCCCGAAGAGGATGTGCGTCTCTTGCAACCATGGATGCAATTAAATTTTTAAGTTTTAAGTAAAAGAAATGATTAAGTTATTATTTATAGAAAAGTTACGATTTTATTATTTAATCGAATGTTTATATCATCATCAATGAATATTTATTCAAATTTTACCTTGTAAAGTATTTATTTATTTAATATTACATTAATATTTACTAAAACATTAATAAAAGTCTACCGCCTGTCTATTTAACAAATCTAAACATTCTACTCATTCAAGGAGAAAAATTTCACTTTTTCAAGATAAATATTATCGAACAAAATAATATTTCTGTCTTTACAAAGAACAGAATCATCCAAAGTTTATGTTATTTTAAATAAAGTTTGAAAATTCATGCAATGGAAATAATCTAAATAATTAAATAAATTATATTTAAAGAGATTAAAACCAACAAGATTTATCGAGTACCGGTCTTTCAAATCAAATGTTCTTGATTTTTTAAAAGCAGGTTTTTTAGTTTTAGGTCAGAGATTTAATAACATATTTTTTTATGTAATTTGCCTGGATATTTATTCAAGATCTACCATATACATTAAGCTCATTGCAATTACTTGTGGGACGTTACTCTGGAGTATGGCCTTTCTTGGAATAACCACAATCTATATACTAGAAAATCATAAGATGGTGTCATCTATTAAATCCGATGGAATGGAATATTTTTAATTATATGTCAGAGGGGTTGTTTTTCACCCTTCGGGAATCGAACCCGAGTGCCAGTAACAGCAATCCGGGCCATCTGCTGTTACTGGCACTCGCGTTCGATTCCCGAGGGGGTGAAAAACAACTCCTCTGACATATAATTAAAAATATTCCATTCTATCGGATTTAATAGATGACACCATCTTATTATTTTCTAGTAAAATTGAATCTATTACCATCGGCAAATTAATGTCTTTCACAATCTATATAGCTAAATTCACTGAATATAAGCTTCGTTTCTATTCAGATCCATAAATTATAAATATTTTACGCCCAATTATTTAATAATCAATTATTTAATCATTATTATTTGATAATCAAGTTAAATAATTGTTAAAAATAATTATTAAGATTTTTTGTGATCTAATTGATTTATGTATTTTGTTTATTTGATGTATAAAAAAATAGTTCTTATGAAAGTTGTTCAGTTTTTTTTTTTGAAGATTAAGTAGACGTAATGAAAAATATAGGGTTCCATTTAAAAAACAGAACTTGACCTAGAAATACCCTTGAAAGCTTGTTCTACGTCGACAAACAATAGGGTAGTTTAGTTTCCCCCTCGATATAAATAAACTTTTATTTGGAACTTTTTTCCATATAATCCACTGTTGTAGAATTATAAGATTGTCTCAAGATAAAAAACTCACTCGGTATATAGAATAAATACAGCTAAAGTATGTTTCATATTTAGGCGTAAAATTGAATCTTTTATAGGATATACGTAATAATTCTTTTTCTCTTATTTCGGGGGGGGGGGCTCATACCCTGGTGATTCCCCCATGGCCTTCATTATCGAATTAGATATAAAGCAAACAATCAAACGCTGACTCGTTTGTCTTTATGACTTCTAGAGAGTGGACCTCGCTTTTCGTTTCCGTCTTGTAGGCCATTTACAATCTCTAGTCATACAAGACATACATCAACCGATGCTTTCAACTTCGATTCAGCCATTCTCTTCTCTTCACGATGTATGGATCAATTCTGACTTATAGGGTTCTAAAAAGTTTCACCTTGAATTGACGCCTAACTCTTTAAAAATTATAGGGTTGTATTTTTGTTCTGTAACACCTGACTTAAATAAGCTGACGTGTTCTGATGTGGCGTGGCCATCCACTTGACTTTACCATACAACCTGGCCCCTCACTTATATTTAATATTTAGTAAAATTATTTATATTCATGTGGGGGGGGGGTTAGTTTTTGCATTTTTAGACTGTTGGGGGCCCACTGATTATGTATACAAAATTTGGTTGAGTTTGGTACAAGAGCCTAGATTTTCATTTTTTGACCATACACCCCCCCCCCATTTTGGGCGGTTGGTTTTTGCATTTTTAGACTTCTGGGGGTCCACTGATTATGTATACAAAATTTGGTTGAGTTTGCTCAAATGGCCTAGATTTTTAATTTTTAACCCCCTTCCACTCCCCTTGATTTTGGGTCAATATGTACCAAAATATAATCAGCTCTTAATCTCAATGGACGAAAACTACGTGTGAAATTTGGTTTCGATATTCAAACTGGTTTTTGAGCTAGCTCGTCCACAAAATTTGGTAAAGCACAGACTAACGGACACCCAACCAGACAACCGGACAACCAGACAGACTAACTAACAGACATTTTGACAAAACAATTATTATCTCGAAAAATATAATTTTTTCAATATTCACTTATTAGAGCTTTTTTGTAGACCGAAAGGCCATGGCTTCTCTCAATTTTTACTTTATTTTAATCAAAATAGTTTCAGGCGTTTTTGAGATATTTCGAAAAAAGGAAGGAAAAAAAACACTTTTTTATGCACGATTACAATAATTTACCATACCTTGTATGGTAATGTAAAAAAGAACAATTGAAAGTCTGTACAGCTAATTGCAGTAAGATTGAATTAGGTTGACTTTCTTCCTCTTCTTTATGTAACATCTATTCGCGATCATATTTTATGAATACACAAATTTTTTAGCTTTTCACAACAAAAGTTGGTGTATATCTTTTTTTTTTTTTTTAATGCAATCGAATGCAAGAAGGGGTGCACCAGTAAAGATGTAGCCCTATGGATCTCGAAAGACCCTTGCATTACCGAAGAGAAGGGAAAGTTGATTAAGTGAGAGGGTGTAGACGTAGGTGTCTATGCACCCTGGTTTTGAAGGTTTGAAGATCATAGGTGCTGGGAAAGATAGAGGCTGGGAGAGAGTTCCAGTTCCTTGAAGTCATGGGGATATATGAATTCGCGAATGAAGTGGTCCGGCACTTTTCTAATTTGACCGCGAAAGAGTGTTGGGAGTCGGCAAAACGTGTGCTGCGTGCAAAGTATGCTTTGGGGGGAATTATTGATTTTATCTCATCAGAGCACCTGCCGTGATAGTATCTATAGAAAAGGGAAAGGGCGGAGACATCTCTTCGATGAGCCAGCGAGTCGAGGGAGTCGGTGAGGGTAGAATCGTCAATTAGCCTGACGGCTCGTTTCTGAATTGCATCAAGGGTAGCAAGAGAATATTTTGAGGCTCCTCTCCACAGATGAGAGCCGTATTCGAGACAGGGGCGGATTTGGGCCTTGTAGATGGTGAGAAGTTGTGGGGGTTTGTAAAATCGCTTGGACCTGAATAAGAAGCCAATCTTCCTTGCTGCAGATTTCGCCACAGAGGAGATGTGTTCATTCCAAGACAGGTCAGATGCGACAGAGACGCCCAACATGGATAGGCTGTCACACATTTTCAGGGTATTCGAATCGAAGTGAATATCAGGGAAATCTCTATTTTCGCGCCTAGAAATTAGACAACATTGAGTCTTATTTGAATTAAAGTTAACTAAATTTTGAGAGCCCCATTTATTCAGTTTGTCTAGGTCGAGAGTAATTGAGGAGGCAATATTGATTCGATTATTCGGGAGAGAGGGTTTGCCGTGTAGAGTGCTATCGTCGGCGTAACAATGAGTGGGGTTTGCCGTTTGATCAATAAGGTCGTTTATATAAATAAGGAAGAGTGTGGAGGAGATTACAGAGCCTTGGGGAACACCAGAGTTTGTGGAGAACGATTCAGAAGATGTTCCATCCACCACAACTTTTATACTTCGGTTTGTCAGAAAGCTTTCAATCCATTTGCGAAGTGTTGGTGTGAATCCAAAGGCTGGTAGTTTGGCAAGAAGATTTTTGTGCCAAACCTGGTCAAAAGCTTTGGAGATATCAAGGGCTACAGCGAGGTTTCTTTTCCGGCCTCTAGAGTATTGTTCAAGGTGTGGGTGACATAGGTTAAGATGTCGCCTGTGGAACGATTTTGTCTGAATCCATATTGCCTATCGTGAATTAATTTATTGTTTTCTAAGTGATGAAGGACGTGTTGGTTTATGACTAATTCCATTAATTTGGAAAGAACAGAGGTGATCGAGATAGGCCTGTAATTAGAGATTTGTGATGTGTCTCCTTTTTTAGGAATAGGTGTGACTCTGGCTATTTTCCAGCTTTTTGGGGAATATGCCCGACTCGTAAGAGAGTTGGAATAGCTTGGATAAGATAGGGGCAAGTTCAGGGGCGCATTTTTTAATGAGAATTGGTGGGATGTTATCCGGGCCTGCGGCGGATTTGGAATTTAATTTATTAATGGCTTTTATGATTATTTGGGGCCTGAAAATTATTTTGCCCATGAGGTTGGTTTGGGGGGTATAAGTGGGCGGGTTAAGCCCTTTGTCATCTAAAGTGGAGTTAGTTGCGAAATAGGATGCTAGTGATTCGGCTTTTTCAGCGGGGGTCGTGGCTACTGAACCATTTGGGTGAAAGAGGGGCGGAAGTGAGGGGGACGCGAAATTTCTATTTATTGCCTTGTGTAACGAGAAAAAGGCCCGTTTTCCATTGGGGCAAGATGCGAGACGGTCAGCTATCCTCTGGTCGAATGATTTCTTTGCCTCAGAGATGATTTTTGCATGAGCTTCGCGACTTGGTAAATGCAACTCGGTCACATTCTAGCTGTCATCATATCATTTTGGTGTTTTAGTCAAGTGTAGTGTCTTTTTCCTTTTGGTTTCTTTCCATATTCTTTTGAAAGACCTCTTGGTTTAAAGGGTCTTACTGTTATTTACTTGTATGTACATGTACACATAATGATCCTAGAAATTTCGTTAAAGTTTTCTATTTTTCTCAATTTGTGATTTCAAACTAAAAAAATAATATCTTTATATAATAAGCGATATTACCGTTTTCATTATAATAATAAAATAAAAATTCAAATTTGAGGTAGATAAACTATAATTCACAACTAGTAAATATAATATTCTTCACCGCTTGTTGATCTTGCGAGTCTCTAGGCCATTAGATATTGAGGAGTCGCTTACCGGTTTTATTTTTTTTTGCATATTGAATAAAATGAAAATATCCGTAGAAGTCATCGAATTACAGTTATTTTATCTATTTGAAAATTTCACCATGGGAAAACTTCTTGTAATTTCGAAGAGTTCCAATAATAAATGTGGAGCAAAAAATATATTTCTCACATATTTGAATGATACCTATTTATTTTTTTCAACATCTTTGTTAAGCATTAGAGAAAGAAATTGAGTTAGAAAACATTCTTGACTCCAAAAATAGTCATTTGATAGCTGAAACTAAATATTTAATCTAAATAGTTATCTAGAACTATATTTTTTTCCCCGAGTTTTAAAATATTTTTAATTCCTAGAGAGATAAAATATGAGACCAAACAATTTCAAAATTTCAAAAAATTTCACTTATATAAATAGTTTTCTTTATTTTTTCCTAGTACCTAAGTATAATAGAGATAAATAAAAAATATTTTAATAAGCTTCTCACGTAGAGGCAGGCATACGTGCACTCGTTTTCAGAGTGGTAAATATTTATTCTTGCACATTGGTATAGTCTCACAGAAGTACTTCTTAGAAACGCTCAGGGATACTTGAAAAGCTATTCAAACAGATTATTTGTCAATTTTCAAAATAATCATTGCTTTGAAATAACAAAATTACTGTCTTCAGGTACATTATTAGGTGAACCTCGATCCTAAGTGATTGATTTCTCTGAATGAATGGATTGTTTTTAAATTGCTTGAATTTATAGATTTAGATCAGTGGATCATTCTGAAAACAATATCAATGAATTGAATGTTTCAGACGATCGTTATTTCCCCTCTTCTCTTTCTCTCTATTAATTTTATTTCATTATTTGGTACAAATAATTAATTTACCGTTTTTTCACAGAAACATTTGTGAAATTTAAGGGCTAATTTAAAATGTATTTATGTGAGAATTTTTATGAGATTTTTTTAAGCACTAGTCTTTTTATCTTACGTTTAAGGCTGTTCGGGACTGTTTATTATTTTTATAAGAAAATTCTCAAATTTTTATCATCGAATCATTGTTGTATTAAATATTTATTCCCGAAATTTGAAGTTGATCGTCTCTCCCATTAGCGAGAAATAAATTATTGAAAATTGTCCTTTTAACATGGAAGTAAATGGACCGAGCTTTTAAAAAGGGCTATAACTTCTATACAAATTATACCATTTTCAACAAATTTATACAGATCAATAATTCAACTTTTATGAATCTGAATGATATATTTTTCAATAGATTCAACACTCTAGTTAATTAGTTATTCATAAATGTAAAAATAAAAAGTTATTTGCAACCAATAGAATATAACAAAAGCACTAGTGTAGAATTTCAACTCTATTTCTTGAAATCATTTTTGTGTTAAATAAATGTTTTTATATTGAGAAAAAATTTATCTCAATATTATTTTTATTAATATTATCAAAAAAAAAGATTTTTATTAGAAATTAACCTCATTTTTAAGAATTTTTTTTTTATTAAAAAATTTAGTAGGCAGACGTTGTCACTCTGCAGAAAAACAAAAGATTTTTTCGTAGATGAACCAGATAGAGCTGCTGTCACGACCCTCTTTAAAAATGACTTTACAGTAAAAGTACTGAATTCTCAGAAATTTTGGATTTTATTCAATCTATAATTTCAAAAAAATAAAAATAAAGTATTGGAATAACCGTGTAGAAGAGTTCTTTTCAAGATAGTTGATTCGAAAGACCTTCAATGGTTAAAAACAGACGAAAAGCTTGGCATGTAATGTCATAGAAAAATTGTAAATAATTTCTTTTGAACCAAGAGTCAATAAAATTCAAATCAGTATGAAAAAGATATTTAAAATGATTAACTAAATCTATATTTCTAGAGTCTTCATGAAAATCCCACATAGTATTCAATTTGATAAAGGCATAGGATGTCTGGAAATTAATTAAGTTGAAGACAAGTTAATGTTTTCGGATCAACGATTAAACTGACATTGAAATACACATAAAAATACTAAACCAATGATTATAGGCTAATCTCAAGAATAAACCTACATTGAAATACCGGGCCTAAGAAAGTGAATGGACATATTTACAGATTTGAACATGTGTATAAGGAATTCGATTTTATAAGAAAAATGTAACCTAGAAAGTTTTTTTGATTATTAATTAAAATTTTCCAATGTTTTCATAAATTTTCTTAATTCGCCGTGAGTGCTCTTTCTCAAAAAATCTTTCAAACCTAACTACCAAGTCGAAATACGAAAAAAAAACATCCTGTCAAAAAAGTTCTCGACTGAATTAATAAAAAGAGAATTCCGTAAAAGAGTTGGCGAAGACTGGAACTAAGATGATTGGGTACATCTTAAAACAGAGAGAATTGTTTAAATTTTTGAATGGTGAAGTAAGAAAGAGAAAGAGAAATTGAAGACAGATTATTTCTCCTATATAATGAAAGAGTTAGTGACAAATTTTAAAGAAAAATAAGAGTTGAAAATGTTTCTTGTGAAAAGAAAAAAATTTGTCAAAAGAAAAAGGAAAAACCAGTTAAGTCCAGACAATAATAAATGACTGTTCAAAGTTTACAATAAGCAGTGTTCTGTTCTGTTCCAGTAAAACCTGTATGCGACAGGATGCTAAACATCTTTGGTCCGGGGAGG
Source organism: Forficula auricularia (assembly GCA_024734495.1). Classification (NCBI taxonomy): domain Eukaryota; kingdom Metazoa; phylum Arthropoda; class Insecta; order Dermaptera; family Forficulidae; genus Forficula; species Forficula auricularia. Next base: position 1,078,946 of record JALMQS010000722.1, read on the forward strand.
GCGGGAACGGTCTAACAAGGCCGTAGGAAGGACGTCGCGTCTTTCAGTTCAAAAGAAGTGACATTCTTCAGAAACATCTTGATTGACAAATTGAAAGATGTTGGAATTTAGAGATCACAGAAATAAGGAAGGAAAACAAGGGAAATTTATAGACTAACTAGATGAACTAGCATTTCAGGATTGTTCTAAGAGAGCGTTTTACCTTTTTTTACTTCGCTAACAATTATCCGTAGTTCCGTAACAAATAGATTAATTATACAAAAAAGACCATATAAAATGTCAATCCTATTTCATGAACAAGATATTTTTTAATAGCTTTAAAACATGTAGAGACATTTCAGAATTCATCATCTTTCTATCTTATTAGTCTCCCTTTTACTTTCACATTTACATTCTATAGAATATAGTAATGTGAAGTTTTGCGATCGCCTGCCTGGTTTTTTATTAGTTGATGCTAATTGATCTAGTTGAATATTCGAGTATCTTATAGTTTATTACTATATAGTTGTCTATAGTTTTATTTAAGAAATATAAGTATATGATAATACATACTCTAAGATTTATAGAAAATCCAGAATCATTATAAAGCCTTAACGATATACTTAACTAGATTTGGAGGTCATATTATGGATGGGCTAACATCTCAAACTTCATGCCGTTTGGTGCTCTCATTCTGATGCATTTCATCGAAGAATTCCAATGATTGATATTGGAAGTTATCTTAGTCTAATTCCACTAGAAAAACATCGGCATTTTCATTACAAACATAAGCAATTCACTAATTCATTAATTTTTTTTATATTCTCAATTCTAAAAAATAAGTAGCATCTGCGAATAAAGACACTATAAAAAGACTGTAGTGTAATTCAAGAGTGTGGTCTTGTATGTTATTGGAAAAATTTAAATATCTTTCTTATATAGTGAAAGTATAAATATTATTTTTAATAATAGAGTTGTTATGTTTAATAATCATATTAGAATTCTCATTCGGGACTAATAAATGAGGCGTTCAAAAGCAGAGTGGACCAACCCACAAATCTCATTTTTCGCTGATAAACCTCGATAATCAAGTAGGTTTTTGATAAAACTAAATAGATAGAGTGGTCCAAACTCAAATATACAAGTAATCAGAAAATAATTAGAAATACGTTTCTAACAAAGGATTCAAGCGCCTTTTATTTTTTTATATGATCCTCTTATTATTTATCAAATGATTTACCAAATTCTAAAAAAGCTAGTCTCTTCGCAAGAAAAACTTAAAAAATATTAGAAATTTTCTATTAACATGTAAGTTTGGTGAGAATATAGTATAGATATAAGAAGAGAAGGGAAAGAAACCCATTTCATTTATCTCTTTAATGGAAATGTTATTTTATACGCCATAAACAATTCTACATCAAAACGTATTCCATCCTATGTGTTAATTAAGTAGTGGGTAAAGAAAATTTATTAAGTTTCAGGCGCTACTTTATGATCATTGTACTACTTGAAATAAAAAAAGACCTAAATTCAATCCTGACTTGATGAATAGAACTTAGAAGGCTCTAACTATCCATTCTTTTGCCAACCTGGATAGAATTAAAAAATGGGCAATATTTTGGAGAGTTGTTCTTATCTAGCTCCTTTGATTTGACCTACTGTAAACTGTAATCGTTTTTAGTGATAAAAAATTTATAATTTCTTCTAAAACTTAATTCACACGAAATACGTGATTTTCAAACACCCAATATCCGTTCACGATCAAATTAGAGACAATATTATAGATCTTCCAGCTCACTGCTTTTATCATTCCCAAATCCTACAATCTTCCTTTAAAATCCGGCTCCAAAATTAGCTCCGACACTAACTCATTGCCTGAATAATTCTAAAGTTCTAACAACCCCGCTTTCATTCTAGAATGAAAGAACAAATCATGACTTAGGGGTTTCACCTTTTTGCAATGTTATGTATCATTAAAATGAAATCAAATTGTGAACAGAAGATTAGTCAAATTGCAATAATGTATTTATATATAAATTTCGTTATCTTAATCATTTGTAATTGGCTTTGGGATTTAGCAGAATCAATAAATGGATTTGATCATTGCTATAAGATTAGTGAATAAAATTAAGAATGTTTTGCAAGATTAATGTCCTCATATGTGAATGGAACTTTCATAAATATTAGCATGAATCAAATCATCATCACGTCCTCCGTTTTCAATCAAGGCTTAAAAAAGATTAACGTATGTAAATATGTCTGATTAATTAGCGAGTTTTGTTAAAAAGTGAACGCGGTGAAAAGGAGGCTGTTGCTCTCGGAATGGCAAGTGTTAATGCCGCCGGGCAGGAAGCCAATAAATGCCAATGTCTCGTCTTTCGTCCTTGCCGGAGGCGAGAGCGAGAGGATGCCATCCGCAGATTGGAGATTAAGGACACACTTGGCATAACTTGTTAAGAAGATATTGAAACAAATCTTGTTAGCTATACGTAATCAATGCTAATCAGTAGTGGGGATAGTTGTGTTTACAATGACACCAGCATAAAGGAGAGATGCCCGTCCATTCATGGATCGATGAATAGCAAAGCGAAATTAAATGTTAATGGATCGCCTGCAGACGCAAAAAAAACAACTATTATTAGGTTCATCGAATGGAATTTATTTCTCTCTATACATTTTTAATTATTATGTTTTATCAACCAATAGCAAATTGTAATTTATCTTTATTTTATTAATCACATAATAATACAGTAAATTCTCGTTTATCCGCGGGCGGATTATCCGCTTTGTGGGTATGTAACTATGTGCACACATATATATGTTTAACTAAAAAATAATAAATTTTTAAACCTGCTTCTATTGTGAATAAACATTTTTCAAAACCATTCTTGTGTTGATTTTTGTCATTTTTTTACTATTGTGGCGGGTTATCCGCGGTCGCCGCGCCACCCAGTTCGGATATAAACCAGAGTTTACTGTATAAACAAAAATAAATTATTTTATTCTTAAATTTGCCAAAGTGCGTGAGTGGTACTCCGATATTAAGTTTTTCATCTATTAACTAAACTAATTTTTTTTAATTTAAAGTTTCTTTTTGCCGAGAGTAGCATATTTTTTATAAATTGAAGGAGACAATAAGAGTGTGTCTTCATCCATTAATTCCTGTGAATCACTTGACTGATGAATGAAGAGAGCAAAGTGCTCGAAACTATAGTCTCGTTATAAATAAATTAAAAATTTATAATTTTTTATAATAATCTACATTAAAAGTGCTCAGACTAAGCTCTCCGTTAAGCAGTTAAATTAAAAATTTCAAAAAACTAAAACAAAAACAAATAATAAGATTTTGAAAGGCAAATTGAATGATACTATAATTTATGTACAAAGGGAGAATATCATTAATTAAATTTCATCATAATTGGTCAATAGGTTGGGATATTGTTGAAGAAATAAGGCTGTGAGATAAGAAAAGATGAACAGGCTCAACGAAATTACAATGACTCCTATAATACCTATGAATTATTTTGGTTATTTTTAGTCTTGCTTTATTCATTTGATTAAAAATATTAAATATATGTTATACATATATAAAACATGTTTATTTCAAAATTAATTTTTTTTTCAGATATTCAAACGGAAATATATATTTCAAACTCTCTATAAAACATACTATTTAAAAAGAATTTATTTTTTTGAAAATTAATATTTTTTCCCTTCGAAATTTTCTAATAATATTGATAAGGGTCCCCCTTATCATCAACTACTCTTCCATGACAGGCTTAAAAAAGTCATTTTTTCGAGATATTCAAACGGAAATATATATTTCAAACTATCTATAAAATATCTTATTTAAAAAAATGTAGGTATATAAAAAAGAAAAGAGTGAAATTAGTAATTAGAGACCTTTATGATTTCTAAAGTTTCAAAATAGTTGATATTTTAATTAATAATAAAAGTATTTCTTCACTTTCTTAAAAATGTTTTCAAAAGCTTGAAATAAATTTTTCATCCTAATATGACAACTAAAAAATTTAATTAAAATACCTTAAATAAAATAAATAAGTCAACTAAAGGCTAGTAGGATATGCATAATGAGGGTTTTGTACCGTATATCTTCCAAAATAAGTGAGATATCAAAGATCTCATGTGTCGTTAATAAGGAGAGAATAGGGGAATTCCAATTTATTGTGCGATATTATATATCGTAATGTTCATTAATTTTATAATAATATATGGTACTTTAAGTTTTCAGCTAATAATTCAGAAATAAGTTCTATTTTGAGGGTATAATAAATACGACTGTCTAAAAATCGACGTGTTAAAATACCTTCATCTTTACACCTATATCTATTCCAATATCTATTATTAATACCCTATAAAAAATATTTCAGATGAGGCAGATGTTAAAACTAATTAAAAATAAAACACTGCGTGGATGAAAAAATTGATGTTTTCCTTCCATGTAACATCTCATTTATTCAATAAATAGAGGTTCTAAAAAATAATCTTAATTGGAAATCCCTATATTTCATACGAAAGGTGCGAAATATCTGGTCTTAGATAGAAAATTATTTTTAATTATGTATTTTAAAAATTTCTGATGTTGAATTGTCGAGTGTATTTAACAAGGAAGAGGCCGCAAAGCAATAAATAAATAGCATATGGTTTTAATTATTATGTATACACAATTTAATTATGACGAAAAGTAGCAATTTAATCTTAATCTGTCTTAGTCATTGATTTGAATGAAATTTTTTGCCGGTGGATTTAATGGTCTCGGGCGAAGACCCCGGGTCTTCTTTTGCTCTTATGCAACCAAGGGGGGCCGCAGACCCCGTTGCCTCGGGCAAGGGCGAATCCTCCTCTTGCCTCGTCTCCAGGCCAGCTTGACCAGTGCATGTACAAGACGAGCTGCCTTGTTTTTTTTTTTTTTTTTGCCTATTAAAATAAAGAGACGTTCGTCGAAGCAAACACGGACAGGCATCCGTCGGATTCTAACGAAATATTGGACAAGAGGGAAAAACAGAAGTCAGTCTCCCTTTTTATTCGTCTCAGGTCGACACACACCATTAATGGCCTCTTTTATTTTCTGTTGAATTGAGAAAGAAAGGTCAACATGCAACTAATGCAATCCAAATTAGGAAGCGAATTAGTTTCAAACGAACGACAAATGATAAATAACATGAATAAAGATTGTACAAAAAAACAAAAAAAAAAAACTATATATTTTATAAATAATTCGTTGGGAGTTTTTTGGACCAAATGTAAGGAAAAATAATGAATAGAAAAAAGACAAGAGCCAGATTACTTAGTAATTGAATTTATCTGTTACGGCGATGTCTTTGATTTTAGACTATTAAATGAAATTTTTCGAATCAGAAAATTATTGATGTGGCCATCGCATGACTTACCATACAGGCATGACTTAACCTCACCCCCCCCCATTTTAGGAAGCTGATATTTACAGTGATGAAGTCCACAAATTGGTAAGTCACACGAATTTTAAGATTTTTAGACCCCACCTCCCCCTATGTCACATTCTGTCACATTTTCATTGAGCCCCCCCTGTGTTGTGACGTCACACTGTCACTTTTATGCCCTATAATTTATTAATTGTATAATTTTTTTTATAAATTAAACTCAACTAATAGCCTAAGATCCCGACTTAGGACGACCTACACCTATCGAGTTTCCTAATGAAATTAATATTTTGATAATACAAAGTTGGGTGATAAAAATAGCGTAGCATCGGCGTTATTTGATCAACTACTGGCTGGGTCACCTTATAATGTATTAATAAACAAAACTTGAGGTCGACATCCAATTTCACTGCATAGCTATTTTTAATAAAAAATTAAAGTTGTTAATTTTATTTCATAAATGTAGTTATCGAGTTTCCGAATAAATATATTACCAATAGAGAGTAAAATATGTATATAAAAATGCCAAAGTTGGATCGCCATTTTTTCATTGCATAAGTCCAGGTAGAGAGGATATCAACAGGTAACTTCGAATTAGAATTTTGTAGTTATAGAGTTTCCTTATTGTCATATATGAAAATGTAGATAATTAAAAAAAATAATATAAAATAAATAATAAATAAATAAAAATAAATAAATCTAATGAATTAGATAAAATAGCTATGCAGGGAAATTGGATATCAAGTTTTGTTTATTAATACATTATAGGGTGACCCAGCCAGTAGTTGATCAAATAACGCCGATGCTACGCTATTTTTATCACCCAACTTTCATTTTAAATCTTAATAAAAAACTCACATCATAATAACAATCCCTTATATGTGTCCAATCATAGGAGAATATAAAATCCAGGCCTTATTAAAGAGCATAAACAATAGAATTAAAAAAAAAAAAAATGGTTCCAGTAGTTGATCTGGTGAATCAAATTTTTGATCAAAGTCAAATCCAATGATTTCAAAGGAGGTAAAATAACACAGTTTGATAATTTTATTTATATTTTATTTTATCATTATTTATTTTTTTATTATTTTTTAAGAGACACAATGGAAATTAAAAAATTACATTTTTTAAAAGCATTGCAACTCATGAACCGAAAAAAGATTTCTTGTTTTGCTGGTTTTAGTTGGTTCTTCGATATGTAAAACAACCTGAGTTGAAAACATTTAAATCATAAATAACTAAATATATTTTTCAATGGGCTCAGAGAAAATAGTTTTTTCCGACTGAAAATGACACGAAAATTTGAACATTCGATCAACTACTGGATGGGTATCAACTACTGGCTGGGTCACCTTATTATCAAAATATTAATTTCATTAGGAAACTCGACAGGTGAAGGTCGACCTAAGCCGGGATCTTGTACTATAAAATAATTTTATAAATTTTAAGCTTAATTTTTAAAAAATTTTAATTTGACTTTTGTGACATCACAATTTTTAAGATCCCCGGGCCCCCTTATCAAATTTTGTCACAAATCTGAGATGGCCCCTCCTCCTTTACTGTGTGAAGTAATTTATGGACGGCCCCTAATGCATTAAGGCAAACTGTTCAAAATGTTAGCCTATACAAGGCTTTTTTGTAGACCGAAACGTCGGGAATTTTTTCCATTAAATAGTTTAGCCGTTTTTGAAGTATTTACAAAATATGAATAAAAAAAAACTTTTTTTAATCACTATTACAATACTTCATCATACAGAGACTTTATGTGTAATAGAGACCTGTGCCTAGGAGACCAAACATATTACTAAATAATCTGGAAACTTGTATTAAAAAATACAAGTATATAAAAGAAACCGTTGCCTCAAATAAATATAAATAGGCACTCTTTTTAAATATTTATTTTTAATTTAATTTAAAAATAAAAGACAAATGCTTCTTTTTTTAATGCTAATAGATAGTTAATTTGGAAAGTGAAATTAAAAATAATTTACTACTGCAATTTATTAATTTTTGTTTTGGCCTGTGCTTTTTTTTTAATAAAATATCCATTAATTTTTCCTAGCAGTAAATATTCCTATATTTTCAGAAATATGTTTAATTATGATTAATATTGTTTTTACTTTACCGGGGTATGGTCAAGTATTGTAATTTTAATTAAACTTATAAAAAAATAAATAAAGATGATGCTACGGAATTTTCAAAAAGAAATTTCATTAAATTTAATTGTAAAAATTCTAAAATAATATATTAGAAATATTATAAAAATAAAAAAATAAGTTAATCTATGTAATAAAAAATAATTATATTTTTACATGAAAGTCCCGCCAGAAATAGTATTACTATTACTACGATTTGAATAAAATTTTAATTTTTTAATTCAAATGATGCATTGACTAATTCTTCTCCACTAGCAATTTTCACTATAATTATAGAGGGAATTTAAAAAAATTAAACACAAACATAAAAGTAATTTTCTTGAAAGTTTATTATTTTTAAATTAATAAGGGAAATAAATCAAGATCGTTTATTGGTCTTTTGGTTTTAAAAATGAGAACAATTTTTAAGGAACTTTCATATAAGAAATGGATAATTAAAAGCCCCACGACCATGTCATCTGATACAGATGGAAAAATATTTTAAAAATAAGAAAATAGAAATATGTCTAAATATATTTATATGTTGCAGTAAAACCTCGTTTTTACTAGTTAAACGTGTTTCACTGAATAACTTTGTGGCAACTAGAATTTACTGATGTTGGTTGAGTTTGGTCTAAAGGTCTAGAGTCTAGACTCTTCATTTTTGACCTTCCGCCTCATTTTGGGTGTTTATTTTCAAAAAATTTTAAACGAAACTGTCATAAATTAATATTTTTTCTTAAAAAATTACTATTTTTGACATTTTCGTTTAAAATTTTTTGAAAATAATCAACCAAAATGAGGCGGACGGTCAAAAATGAAGATTTTAGACCTTTAGACCAAACTCAAACAACATCAGTAAATTCTGGCTACAAAAGGTATTCAGTGAAACGCGTTTTAACTAGTAAAAGCGCGTTTTTACTAAAAAACGGAATTTTACTGCAACATATATTTACCTGAGAATAGTCTAATTTACTTCAAGAAGGTATGTAGATTTATTATGTGTATTTCTCAAAATAAATAATCAAACAGGTGAGCTTGGGTTAAAATATTTAAGTGAAAAAAATACAAGTGAATAAAAAAAATTAAATCATGTCTTGTAAAGTTGAGGTGTAGGAAATATCCTTAAAATGTGGATAATCGTTTATCTTTGCTGTCCATTCACAGAGCCAAAATCATGGCCCTGGACACACCGCGGTTCAATGAATTTCTTCCAACGAGAAACCTCGAATTGATAGAGTAAATCGATCTTTATTCGCTTCAAAGACCACAGAAACACGAGTTTTTTCTAGCCGGGTATGGCCGATAGATTTAATGCTATAATCTAAATTTATTAATATTTTGGTTTTTCGTCTCTAGGAATAAGCCAACTGCCCGAAGAGCATGTTTGGCGCTCAGGGGGCGAACCCTTCTGAAATATAAAACAAATATACCTACTAAAATCCAAGATTAAAATTGATTTTTTTCTTATTCAAGATTTAAAATCAATAATGTGGCGGAGCTTCCGTGAAATGTTGAAATTTTGAAAAATTCTATCTATTCGTTTCATTACGTTACATTTTTTCTATACGTTTCATTCATCATTCACGCACCGCCCAAACCGCTGGACTTAGAAATATGAAATTTGGAGTGTATATTCTTTTATGATTTATAAATGTGCTAAGAAGGGATTTTTTTGAAATTCGAACCCAAAATCTGTTTTCAGAGTTTTTCAAGATCTCTCTTAAACCGCAGAAAAGATATCGATATGATTTTAGTTTAGAAAGATCGGTGGGGTGGATGGGGCGTTGGACCAGGGGGTGGTGAGTCCGTCAAAGACAAGTTCAGACGAGTTTTAGTCGAAAAAAATTGTTCTCGCTGAGGAACTATTAAAATAGAAATAATACAAAAAAAGAGAATTTTTAGACTAATCCATTTCTAAGAATTCTCAATATATAAAATCGAAAATAACTAAGAGTACTATAGAGAAAAAAAACCCGAAGATTAAAATAAAATTTCAAAAAATGAAGGGTACTTTTTTGGACAGCATCCCCTGGTTGAAAAGTCACCAACCTCCACTGAGATATTTTAGAATTCTCAATATATAAAATCGAAAATAACTAAGAGTACTATTGACAAGTCATAGCTATAAGATAATTTTGAAACTTGTAGCTGCACGGTAAAGCATTTTTTTGCCTCAAGATTTGCATTTGTACTCCAACAAATTATTAATAATTCCTAATAGACTCTGTATTTAAATATATTTTTAACTATAATAGACTGAACTAAATTAAGAATAATTATTATTAAAATAGCAATAATAACAGGTGCAACTCAATACAATTTTAGTGAATAGATGGAATCCAATCTCTTTTTGTTGATCAAGTGTAAGAGTCATTTGTGGAATATAATACTCTATTATTTCCAATTTAAAGACCTCTCCTCTCCAGTTTCCAATTTAATTAGACATATATAGGAAGAACTTCTATGGGTTTACATTCGTGCTGTTGCGATAGTCAAATAATTGGCTAAATGCAACAGAACTCATAAAAATCCTCACCTCGCCGATAATCTTGATTGACTTATTCATTCATTTCAGTATTGCCCTCGTGACTATTCACTAACGGGAAAAGGTTGAACTTAATTGAAATCATTCTCTTTATGGCGATATATCATCTTTGATAAAGATAAATATTTATCTTTGCATTATTCAGGGCAAGGACAATAATTACAATGAGACTTTGGATATCCAATAAATATTTCGATTCGATATATTCAAAACTAGAAGTTAGTACTTTCGGGTACTTTTAAAGAGAGAGCTCACATCTAGTAAAAAGTCATTTTTTAGAAGATAAAAAATATTAGCAATAATGTTATATCACTCGTATCCATATTAAAATTCATAGGGAATATCATAGGATTAATCCTGGCTCACATTTCAAATTTCTTTTTTTTTATTTTTATTCACAAAAAATAATCATACGCCACCCGCTCTATATGTTCTTCTGCCGAAAGTGTAAAAATTAAGGAGAGATCCCCTCATCGCCCTATATGTCAAATCGTTTATTGTTTTTTGGGATATACCCAGGGCGATGAGGGACTCCACCGCTTTTATGCCACCACACTCCCTTCCACGAGAGTGTGATGGCCTCGACCCTGACCGAGCCCGCCCCGACGCCAAATCGCTCCGCAATATTATCCACCAGACTGGAGTTGCCCCTATATTTTTCTATTTTGTTTCGGTGGGCAACACCCAGTCCTGCAAGCGCGGAGACGATCTGGACGTCCAAAACCCACACCACCCCCGCCGCATCCTTTGCCACGATGTCTGGCTTTCTATTGCCCGCCGAGCTGGAGTACAAGTACTCCAACTCGACACGCATTCCCTTTTTGATCAAATCGTCGGCCAGACATCGTACCACAGCGTCATGCCTCTTAACCCGCCCATCCGCGGTCCTATCACAACATTGGATGATGTGCGCCGTTGTCTCAGTTCGTCTGCACCCAGCCCGGCACATCGGGGGCCCCTCCGGCCGTCTTCCCCTGCTGGTTCTTACGGCTGAAGGAAGGGACCCCGATCTAAGCCTACAAAATTCTATAAATATGTTGTTCTTAATAACTCCTGGGCGCAGCATCCAATTAAAAGAGCTCTTTGCTCCCGCGCACATCTCCAAATCCCGGCCATCGACGCTACCGTATAGGTTCTCATAAAGTAGAGTAATGTAGAGTAAAGTAGAGTAAAAATAGCCGCAATCTGATGGCTATTTGAAATCAGCCCTTTATGTAATGGCACTCAAAATTAAAATAATATATAGAAATTTACTCGTCATCCTCTAACTCAATAATTCTATGCGAGTTATTTCGAATCTAAAACTAGAGTTGGCATCCAGTAGAGTTTGTTCGATGCTAGACATAATCATCTAATTTCAATAGTTTTTAAGGAATTTGGTGTTGGTACTTGGTGAAACATTTTTAAAATTATTGGATAAAAAATACTTGGTAGGTTTCACATTAAGATATAAAAAATAAAACGAATTTATTTTTGGTGTTACTTTCTGTTTCTCCTGAAGATGGGTTAGTCACCCGAAATATACTATATATATCGAGATTTAAAATTCTCCAAAAATAAATTCGTTTTATTTTTTACATCTTAATGTGAAACCTACCAAGTATTTTTTATCCAATAACATCTAATTTCATATTGATACCTATAATATGTAAGCTGTATATAAAAACTTTGGTAATTACTATAAGATATACCATAAATAAGTGTGAGCCTGACTTGGGGGATTAGGTTTCGGTAGAAGAGAGGTCACATAGGCAACTTTATAGTTTCATAGCTTGAGGAAACAAAATATAAATTACCAGATCAATCCTTATGATTAGGGAAATTTGTTTCGAATATAAAAAAGTCGATCAAGTGCACTAAAATTTTCAAAACTGAAGTTGATCGATTTGGCTTGGTGTTTGGCCCTAATTAAATAAATGTCTCATGTTCACCTGAACAAAGTAAAGCTGACGAAAGCATGAGACACACCACTTCATCTCAAATAATAAGGACGTTCTTCACAAATAATCAGTGCTTTACATTTTAAATTCCCCCCTGTCGCTTATAAAGGTGTGTGCCGCTGATTTGCTTTGATAATGCATACCTACTTGTACTGAATAACTATGGTATCGTAAATATATTCTAAATAAGTATATTACTTTCTCTTCTTGCTTTCCTTATTTTCAGATAATTATCATATTATAAACTTTTATTTCGGTGAAGCACCATTACCTAAATAAAGCAAATAAGCTGAAATTGAAAAGAAAGTGATAAAATTTTAAGTTATTAATAAGAATACGAGTAATATTACTTTAAATTTTATAACTAATAGCGAATTCCTTTCCGAATCCTCTAAAAATTCTTATCTACATTCTTACACAAATTAACTAAAAATCATATTATCCACACTATTCCTCAAATTAGAAAATAATCTTAACTTTATTTGGCAATTTGTTTTTCCTCGTAAATTCAAATAACTGGGATTCCCTTTCTACTTCTATTTTTTATGAATTCTAAAGATTTCAAGTGTCGACTCCGCCTGATCATAGAAAGTACCGGGAGAATCTCTGGCAGACCTGTCCACGGGTCAAAAAGTCGCATGAGGGGGCAGCTCGATTCTTTTTTTCCCGGTAGCTAGGGACTCAGCAAATAACTTCTACTCCGATCCAATATTTAAGTATCCTTAAATTGCTATCAGCCACTTTATTACCTCTAGTAAACAATTTATCCAATTAAATTTGAACAATTTTGTACTGTATCATTGGAGGATTAAGTGAAAACTTTTTTAAGTTTCAGTTCGCTTTCTCATAAATTTGATGATTCGGAAATTTTTATCAGCAAACAGATATGTATTAATGAGAATTAAGGACAAGTATTTTGTGTGATTTTTTTATTTTTCACCAACGTTTCGTCGACTTTGCCGACTTCTTTAAGGTTTCTACAAAGACGAGAACATTATTAATAACAAACTGCAGAAGTACATTATCACTTCAGACTAAACATATATTAATTTTTTTTCTTTTTTTTTTTGAATTTCTGATGGTCATTAATAACAGGAGATAAGAAAAATAATGTATTTTTGTAACTATTTGGTAGGTAAAAATGTTTGATATATGCTTGGTCTGAAGTGATAATTTACTCCTGCAGTTTGTTATTAACTTATTAAAAATGTTATCGTCTTTGAAGAAACCCCGAAGAAGTCGGCAAAGTCGACGAAACGTTGGTGAAAAATAAAAAAAACTCACAAAAACTTGTCCTTAATTCCCATTAAAAAACTCTAAATCGAATTTTTTTGTCTAAATTCAAAGTTATATGTAGAAACACCACCTTTCGTGTTTGGTAAATGTTTTGAGTTTACTTTGTCTAAAGTGACCAGACGTCTCACATTTGGGTTTCTTGTCCCACATCGAAAATGTCCCCCCCCCCACAAAGTGTCCCACATTGGACATTCTTTTGTCTTGTGGATTAAAAAAATTTATATTTATTAATTATTTGTATTTTTATAGTCTCTGAACGAGACCCCATGTATTTTTTATAAAAGCATCATGTGCTAAATTTCAATCTAAATGTATACTATAATTTGTGACTTTGATTGAAACCAAGGGTTCCGTAGTCTTTACCTGATGATCCTTTGAAGACACGATTGGTGCGAGACCAATCCAATACTCCATCTGCTTCGCATTGGATAAAGTAAAAATGGGGAAATGGCTTGCGCCTTTTTTTAATCATACCCTTAACTGAACTTCCAATTAAATTGTCTATATATCAGGGGCTCCCATTATACGAGATGTAACCATTAAATGACCGGGCTGTGCTTAGAAACATTGAAGGCTATATTGCAAGTGAAATGCAATTTCTCCAATACTTGTGAGGAATTTTGTAACAATATATCACAAAATGATGAATTATTGAAAAAAGTTCATATTTCATCGGAAAAGTACGAGTGATTATATCTTTATTTGTTATGTTGTTTTAATTTTATATATGACTCTTTTATTCCATTATGGTTTACAATATATGATAATAAAATAATTATATATGTACATACAGATTTATGTCCCAAATTCAATTGTAAAACCATCTCGTCATTTTAACTTTGTCTAAATCGTATTCAATTTATATTTTGTCAATTGTATAGCGTAATTTTTTATTTTAATTCAGGAACATGTAACTTCCTTTTATCCAAATTTGTATCTAGGTATATTTGACTATTTCAAAAAGGTTAAGCAAGTCTCGAGGTATTTAATACCTTTCTTTATCTTTGTAAGTCCAACTTTCCGGTTTTTGAATAATCAATCGAGGATTTTATTATTCTAATTAGAATTTTCAATTAATTTATTGGGATTAACAAACTCTGATTTAGCCTATTCAATTTTGTATAATCTACATCACCATCATAAAAAAATACTAATTATATCTCAATTTGTTGAATGAAAGTTCTTAAAGTAAATTTATTGCTTCCTTTGAACTTGCAATGTGATTCTATCTTTGAGGTCAAAAAGGTATTTTAAAGATGTTTAATTCAATTCATTACCAGAAGGTGGTTTTAGAACTAGAAGTTGAAAGGAAACTCCTGATCTAGCTAAAGATAGCAGCGAATATGTTAATTCACGAAATACTTTGAAACCAATTGATTTATGTTTGCTGAAAATTTACTTTCAACGACAAACGTGATTAGAGAAAAAATATTAATTATTCAAAAGAAAGTATCTAGTTATTATTTTAAAAATAATTTAAAAAAGTTCTAGGTGTCTATATTTTCATTGAATGTATTAATTAAGATGAGAATCTATAATTGAGACCTTCTAAACTCATTAAACTTTAACTCACCAAAAATGTGTAACTAATTATTTTGATGAAATTAAAATTTCTTAATTTTTAAAGCTATTATTAATTTATTATTTAATTATTTTTAATTTATATTATTTATTTAATTAATTATTTTTTTTATTTTTATTCAGATTTTTCTGGTAGTGTTAGAAAAGGTAAAATTAATTAATTAAAATTTTCTAACATTCCTAAAGAACAAAAACAAAAAAAACAAGTATTCATTAGATAAATTAACTTTTAAACAGTTAGTTTTAATTTTTTCTTAAAACTAATTTGAGCCGCGAAAGTTAAATAATGTAATCAATAATTTCTTATGTTAATTCTACATATTTAGAAAATTATTTTATTATTTTTTGAAAAGGAAAAAAATAAATTGAGCACCCGACGGGATTCGAACGCGTTCTCTCCTCTTTAGCCGAAGATCGCCTTTACCAACTAGGCCACGGATATTCCCGCCAGGAAAAACTCTTTAGATTGAATGTCATTTTTCCTTTATCAATCTAAAGAGCTTTCTTGGCGGGAAAATCCGTGGCCTGGTTGGTAAAGGAGATCTTCGGCTAAAAGAGAAAGACACTTGTTCGAATCCCGTCGGGTCCTCAATTCATTTTTCCTTTTCAAAAATAATAAAATAATTTTCTAAATATGTATGTAGAATTAACATACGAAATTATTGATTACATTAACTTTCGCTGCTCAAATTGCTTGAAGTATTCATTAATAAATATACTTAATATAAAAATCAATTTTATTAAACTGAAGTTTTATTCATGAGTTAATGTAAATTTATTTAACTTTAAATTCTCAGTAGAATAAAATATTATGTATGCTAGAAAATTTTTCCAAAATTACTACTGATATAATGTAATTCATAAAAAAAGTTTCTATGGAAAAGATCTTTAGTAAAGGACGTTTGCTTTTGTTGATATCAGAAAGGGAAATTAAGACATCGTTGGTTTGGTTGAGCTTCATCGGTAAACACAGCTTCATGGTCTACTAATCTCATATAATACCATTTTTAAGTGGCTGTTTTATTCTATTTTGTTATCTGAGTCAGAGGAAAAGTCAGCACTTGCATTAAATAGCCCTACTAATTAAATAATCAGTGAATTTGAATGAAAAGATGAGAACAATAGAAATAAATAAACTCGAAAAGTACTGGCGTGTAAATGATTTACAGGTAAAGGTAAGATATGTTGATAATTATCAATTTATTTACGGAATAAAATCTTATCATTCTTTATATATAACGTAAAATATTTCGATTAAGAAATTATATTTGGTGTACTTGTTTTCAATGGAATCGGATTAGCCGAGGAATCGGATTAGCCGAGAGCTTAAGACATTAGCCTTCTAAGCAGGAGTCCCGGGTTCGAGTCCGAGTCCCTGCATTGATATTTGACCGGCTATAATCTGATTCCTAGTCACCAATCCGTCTGGCAAGCGTGGTGACTTAATGCCAACCCCCTTCCATTTGATGGAAGAGGCCTATATTCAGCAGTGGATTGTCGCTATCGACAGGCTGATGATGATGATGATGACTTGTTTTCAATAATTAAAAATTAGGTTTCGGTTGTTTCCTGACTTTATAATTTATAAAAGTAGAATAAAAAAAATATTATATATTAAATAGTGATGAGGTATATTAAAAAATACAAATTTAATTAATACATTTTACAACAAATTTAAATAGCCATAGGGGAGTGACTTAAAATTTGCATATGCTACATGAAGAATACGAAAAGAGAAGAATAAGTTTGATCAAAATATTTTTAATACAGATGGAGATATTTAGACAAAACTAAAGTTATATTGAAATAAAGTAGGTACTAACGTTTATTAATCACTTTTTGGCAAAAACTAAGTACTGCATTAATTTTTTTTAATAATTATAGAGTTTCAATGACACTAGAAATATAGATGAAAAAATAGTATTAAATAGGCGAACAGATTAAATAAAAAAACACTCGTTTTGAGCGCTCAGCGTTTTTGAAAAAATCTTTGGGTCTTCAAATTCGTACAATCAACTTTAATTACAACTACAGAAAAAGGGCAAAAACATGATTATTTAATGAAAAATTTGAATTAATCTTTACCAAAAAACAATCTCAGTTTCAACATGTAAAATCTATCTGCATATTCACCTAATAAAGGTTCGAAATTCCAAATGAGTTTATAAAGTGTACACTTATTAAAAATTGGGATAATTTCAAAATAAAATGTACTAATATTTATTAATCACTTTGTGGAAAAAACTAATCACCGCATTAATTTAAGATGAAAATTCAAATTACTACTTTATACTCACATAATTTTTTTAAATAAATTTGATGAGAGAAGGAGTTACACCAAAGAGGTGCATCCCCTAAAGACCTGGGTTGGCCCCTCCATCGTGAAAAAAATAAGAAGAGGGGATTTTATGGGCTGGGAAGGAGTCGAAGTTATCTGTGGGTGCGGGTCTTAAACATTTGAAGGTTATATGTCGCAGGGAAGACAGTGGCTGAAAGCGAGTTCCAGTCTCTGGAGGTCATAGGGATAAAAGAGTATGTGAAAGCGCCGGTTCAATTTAAATCCAATTTGACAGTGATGGGGTGCTGAGAATTCGAAAACCACTTGATTCTCGCAAAGAGGGCCTAGGGGGATAATTTATTTTAGCTCGACTGAACAATCACCATGATATTATCTATAGTACAGAGAAAGGACAGAAACGGTTCTCATGTGAGCCAGGGAGTCGAGTGAGTTAGTTAGGTCCGGGGCTCCTGTTAGTTTAATTGCTCGCTTCTGAATTGCATCCAGTGTGGCAAGAGAATGCTTGGAGGCCCCTCTTCACAGATCAGAACCGTATTCGAGACAGGGACGAATTTGAGCCTTATACTGTCTAAGAAGTTGGCTGGATGTAAAATAGCGTCTACACCTAAATAGGAAGTCCGAGCTTGCACACAGCAGCTTTAGTAGAGTTGAGTTATGGTCATTCCAGAAAGGTCAGACTCAGATTGACTCCCAACATTAAAATCTTTTCACTGAATTCAAGTGAGTTAGAATCGAAAGATGTCTGGAGGGTTTTTATCGACGCGCCTAAAGATTAGGCAACACTGCGTTTTCACTGCATTAAATTTAAAAATAATTAACGAGTAATCAAATATAATAAATATAGATATAGATATCAAAAATAATCAAATTTTCTCACAATTCTATTAACATATTTTATAAATTCGATATGTTTAAAAAAAATAACAGTGAAACGAAATGTTGAACGTCATAAACAAGATTTTTTTTATCTATGACTTGCGGTCACTTTGAAACGTTTTTGGCATCTTTGCCTGATTCCTTCTCTTCTAAGCCTGAGATCGATTCTCTTGCAGTGGCAACCAGCAGTAAAAGAGATGGAAAACTGTCCAAAAAGAAAGAAGAGACATCAACGTCACGATTTCGAGATCGTACTTTTAATTTCTGCCAAGAACTCAGACCCTGATCGAGATGATTTCCCATAAAGAGCGAAGTACCAGGTGAGAAAAACAACATAAATATCACTGTCGACAGACACCCTGGACTCGTTTCTTCGAACTTATCAGGCTAGAAAGTGAAGTTCACTTTTTCTTAAAATATAATTTTCAATATCATATCTGATATTTTATTTTATCATATTATAATATAATGTTCTTTTTTTAAAGATCATTTCTAATTTTTTTCCTAAAGCTAACTGTCAATAATTTCTTATTTCACCAACCAAGCTTAGACTTTGGCTTTTTGTTAAAGGAGAATGGTATAGGTTCTTGGTGAAACATATTTTATTAAAAGTAATGAAAATTTTAAAAATTTAAAAAAAATTTTAAAATATAAAAGATTCTAGGTAGGTTTCAGAAAAAAAAAAAAGCCAGGATTCTTGTTAGCATGACTCTATAGTCTATATATATATTTTCTCTTTGAACTCGTGAAGATGAGCTCGTAGCCCGAAAGTATATAGCAGAGGGTGTTTCAAAAATACTTTTATAAACTTCGAGCATGGGTTTTACATCAAAAGAAGGAAAAAGGTTCATATAAACATATGTCACATAATCCTTTGTTTTCTCGTTAGGATCTGTTCAACACATTGATATACTCATAACACGTCAACACACAAAACTCATTCATTAATAAATGAATAACAAGAAAACAAAGGATTATGGGACTTATGTTCATTTGTTCATATGAACTTATTTCTTTCTTTTGTGTGTAACCATGCCGAAAGTGTCAAAGTATTTTTGAAACACCTATAGAGTCATGCTAACAAGCATCTTGTCTTTTACTTTTGTGAAACCTACTTAAAAATTTTAGATTTTTTTTTAATTTAAAAAAAAATTTAAATTTTCATTACTTTATTAGACTTTAGCATTTAAATTAACATCAACTAACTTTCAATGTAAATTAATAAATTGAAAATAATTAATTTCAATTTAAGTAAAGGTAAGCAAAACTTTTACTCTAAGAAGCATTAGTTAAATAGAATTTACCAAAAATGTTGGTTTGAGATTAATTAAGTAATAAGTGCTACTTTAAGTTTAAGTTGTGTTGGCGAAATCTAAAAAAAAAAAAACTTAAAATTGTTTTATCTAATGAACATGAATAAGAAATACAAACGACGAACAAGATTTCATATTTCTATTATATCTCCGTTAATTTAATATGATAGTTTCCTTATTTGGAATCATGTTCCAAAAACTCATTTAAGAAACCTTGCTTTAAACATTTATTGTAGAATCGAGAGATTATAAAAAAGATTGGATACAAGAAAAAATTATTAATATATTTTCAGACACGATGAAAGAGCGACGTAAAGACACAAAATGAAAATAATTTTTTTATCGTTGATTCTGTTAATGGATATTTTGGCTATATTTAAAAAAATATTCTATTAAAAATTTCTAAAATATATAATTAAACATAATGAATTGCGATTGAATTACATAGTATCAAAATGAGTTATCTTAATTAATAATAGTCTTTGTACGAGTAATATGGGAAATTAAACCATCGTCTGAAGTTAATAATAATAATAATAAAATAATAAAAGCCTAAAATATATACTTTTTTTAATATTAAAAATAAACAATTTAATTTTCCTGCCTTGCAATTGATTATGAGAATTTTAATGGCTTTATTTAATAGAAAATATATTTTAATAGAGGAAAATGTGAAGAACGTTTAGTTTTCTTATCTGATGGTTGTATGTTGCTTATGGTTTTTTTCCATCTCGGAGGTCAAAAAACGAAAAATAGGTATTCCAAAGATGAGTGATCTGATGGGATCATTAGTGATTAAAAAGTGAATTCTATTGATCAAGCCTAATCATGATTTCGAAGGATTTGAATTATCTAGACCGCAAACATCACGATGGATGGTTCTAAATGTCTCACTAATTATTTCTATTTTTATAATTCAGTGAGTGCGTGGGCGTTTGAGACGTACTGAACAGTTAGAAAAAAACACTATACTTAATTTCTTTACTATAGTGTTCAGACAATGTTTGGGAAATTGACTCAGGAATTTCACATGAAGTTCTATTTTGATTTAACTTTGATACCAGCTAGGATTTCCTACAGGAATTTTTCAAATATGATTTCTTGTTGTTAATAATAAAACTTTTTTATTTCAGTTTTATTAGAATTAAAGCTAAAACAACAATGCTATAATGGGTTTAATTATAATCGAATGATTTCTATATTTGAATCAATCGCTAATCAAATGTAGGGAATTTTTCTCAAATATTAGTGAAAATAATATCTGAACTTATATATTTCTAACTTGAAATAATGATATTAAATAAATTTTATAATTTTTCTCATTAATATATCAAAGAATGATTGATACGTCAACGAGAATTGATTTGACCGCGCTTATTTGAAAGAGATATTTATCGCGAGACTGCTGCGGATTACGCTATTGAAGTCTGCGGGTCTTAAGTCTGGACCAAGAGAAAAAGATGTGATCACTTAGCTACAATCCAGTGCGGTCAAAATAATTCTCGTTGACGTATCAATTATTCTTTGATATATTAATAAGAAAAAATTATAAAATTTATTGGTTTAATTATAGCTTGTTTTTAGTGTTTTTGTTGTGAATAAGTTAAAAGTTTATATTTGAATAATGGAAGATCTGCCATGTACTCCATAGCAACTGCGGGAAGTTACAGAAAAATTCAGATAATAAATTTTTACCCTAAAAAAATTTAAAAAAGTTTATTGACTAAAAAAATGTATAAATATTTAGTTTACTAACCTATATAGCTAATATATTTACCTCATATTTTTATTTTAAACATAAATAATAGTGAAAATAGTATAAAATGCACTTTTTATAAAGATTTATCACACTCAGGCCTCTATTCATTAGAATTTAATACTCGTATGATAGAACATAAACGAGATTCAAAAATTATTTAAATAAACTATTCTCGAATTGATATAAGTAGATATTTCGGGTAGCGTGTGGTCCATGGATGCTGTGGATTTGGAACATCCCTAAAATGTCAAACATTTAGAGTATTTTCATAAATATCGACTTCAAAATTTCAGGAGGATCTTTAAATTTCCAAATTATTATCCGTTATTTCAAATATTTCTATAAAGACATTTTTTGTTTTGAAAAGTATTTTGTTCTCAAAATGAAATAAAATTGTTGCATAGTTTCAATGGGCAATTGAAATTTACTAATACTAATAACTAAACTAATTATATCTTATGTGTGAAATCACTTATTTCAGAATTCAAAAATAAATAAACTGATTAACATGAAAATAATTTTTATGAAGATTATTATAAATTGCAAATTCTCGAGGTATTTTCAGCTACTGGATCCGATGTGTAATGGAAAGAATTTTACTATATGTCAAAAAAGGTGATTTGACCCCTTGCAAAATTAAATCAATTGTCAGCAGCCGGGCCAGTAGATGACTGGATCTCGTATTTTCTTTATTTTACTTATTTATTTAACCATCCTTTACAATTAATCAAATATAAAATATATTCGACTTGGATTTCTTTTAGACATTTTAAAACAGGAAATATTACAGAATACATTGAAGAATTTGAGCTCTCGCAGGTAGATAGTTATCTTAGTGTTGATTGGCTGACTTCTATAATATAAGTACTCATAGTTAAAAAGAAATAACAGGATTTGAATTGATACATTTGAAGGTATAAAAAAATGTCACATAGTTTTCTTGGAGAGAAAATTTTTTATCATAGAGTAATAAATCAAGACAACACATAATATCCAGGTGATCAACTACGGTAATTAATTATACTTAAGACATTTTTCTATAGTACACATCCAATTCATTTTGATAGGGAATTCTGAAACAGCAAATAATTATTTTTAGATTCTACATAATGAGCAATTTCTAATTTAATTATTTGGTATACACTTTGGCTGCTACAGCGTATTCATTCGTTTTTTTTGCTTGTATGTGGGGATATCGTACACATGAAGAAAAATAACTTTCAAACATTATTTGTTTTTTCTGTCGGTCAAGTTGTGGGTGGTTGTGCGGTCCATGGATACTGTGGATGCGGCACATCCCTAATATTTCAAAACAAAGTATTTTCAAGCCGTGTCATAAAAAATCTGATGTTAAATTCGAAAAATAACGAAAAATGCTTTGATACCGTATTCGATGAAATTTTCAAAAAGGAGCAAAGAATAAAATAAAATTTAAAAAAATAAAGGGTTCTTTTTATTTATAGGTCCACTGTTTCAAAACTAGTCTTTAATGCATATTAAATTAAAAATTTGTTCTTAAAGAATAGCGGAGGGTTGATTAGATATGTTAGATTACAAGTTGAAACGGGACCAGGTGTTTGAACTCGAGCTGTCCAGACTCAGAGCTCAACATAGGGAGAAATCCCCTTCGTCATCTTTCTAACATAGATAGAAATTTACTATTGAGCGGCTCTGTATAAAGGGCGCTTTAGCTTATATATTATATTATTATATTAGCCAAATACAAGCTTAGACCTGTTTCAGACTGGGCGCTCTAGCTTAGCCAAATACAAGTCCAGGCCTGTTTCAGACTATAAGAGATTAATTTCAATTTCTATTTTCTAGCAACGGCCTTTTGACTATAAGTAAGAAAATATTAATTCGAAATGATTATCAGATTTAGATATTTATCATTAAAAATTATTAATTGACCGAAACTATGTACTAACATCGAACAGAGTTTTGAAAAAGTTTCACTTTTTGCTCTAATTTTATAATTTAAATGTTTGTTCTTTCTATAAATTTAAATTCGACTTAAATAATTTTAAGTATTTTTCGATTCTCCAAAGAATCAGATATATGGGCATTGTAGTTAATTTATAAGAACCATACTATTAGGAAAATAGTAAAAATCCGAAATAAACGCTGTGATGTTATGAATTTTGAAAGTTATGCTATTCAAAAATGGGCTTTTTCAGAATTTCGAGAAACCTTATTGTTTCTGAGTATAATAATATTTTTTAACAAAATAACATAAATTGATATGATGTTTTAAAAACCGAAAATTTGTAAAAAGTACAATTTCACCCTAAGAAAATAATAGCGATTTTGCCAATCGCACAAATACAATAAATGAAGATGAATAATGCATTTGACAATTTGAAGTATTTACTAAATTAAGTTATTTTACTGCTAGATAAATCGTAGGTTTTTCAGATTGGTTCAAGCATAGTTAAAAAAAATTATTTGATTCATTGGGTATTCACTCGATTTTTTTTTTGCTTGTATCTGGGGATATCGTATACACGAAGAAAAATAGCTTTCAAACATTATTTGTTTTCTGTCGGTCAGGGTGTCTGACTATCTGGGTTAATATACCATCATGACAACTTAATAGCGGAGAGTTAGATCTGGTGTCAAAATGCATGTATTTTAAAAAATCAAGAACTTTTGGATTTTTGGCTTTTATCTTCGTAAATTTCGGCTCGAAAATGCAGAAAACTAAATAAAATTTAAAGGAGAGCTATCGAACGGTCCTAGATAATAATTTTTAAAAATTCTTCCAAAACTTAAATGACTTATGTAGAATTTAATTTTATAAATTTTAGGTTTATTTAGTCACACAAAATAAATAAATAGATTAATTTTAGTCAATTAACATTATTTGTTCAAATCATATTCTAAAATCAATGACAAGTGTTTATAAATTGTTTTTTTTTAAATGTATTAAAATATCCATATTAATAAATTAACAATGAGTTGTATATGAAAGTGACTAATTCCAAATCTTGAACGAAATTTACTACTGACGATGGTCTACTAGGTGTGACCAAAACTGTTTAGTAAATAAATTATTTTAATTGACAAAAATTACTCTATTTATTTATTTTATGGGACTAAATAAACCCTAAAATTTTAAAAATTAAATAATTTTTCATTTTTTAATCTTATATTATTAAGTGAGCAATTCTTATCTCTTACTAGCCTCATCGAATCCCCAACCATTCCATGACCCCTATCCTTTCCCCTAGACCCACCTCTGACATCATTCACCCCGCCAACCCTATACATGTCCTCTCGACTCTCTCCTCTTCCCCTAAATCTCATCACCCTCCGAACCCAACAAATCCTGTTAGAGGGTTATAATTTGTAGACCTCCACCCATTAGAAAGTACGTATATCAATAGAAAAAAAAGTTTCACTTTTGTCGGGCATGGGTTCCAAGCACATTTTATATTTTTTATTTAATTCTAAATCCAAATAAAAATCGACCTTTTTAATGAGAGTTTTAAATTTACAAAAATATTAATATATAGCTTTTAACCGAAGCAAAAAGTTACCGAATATCGCTCGGTGCTCCGAGTTCTGCATATTTATAGTGGTCGGAAAGGCAGCGGGCTTGGATATTTTGGAAAATCTTAACCTTTTAATTTTTCGGTCGGAGATCACTCTTGCACGAAAAATCCCTCATACGACCATCGAGGAACCTCCCGATCTTCTGCCGAGCCAGTCCGCAATTGTCAGATTAACATAACACAGGTTAAAAACAAAAAGCTTATAAATTAATTAAGTCTAAACACGCAAATGAAGTATATTTTTAATTTATGTTATTTTCAAATGAAATATTTTTTTAATTTATGTTATTTTAAGTCCTTTTTAATATTTCAAGAGAAATTTCCTGTTGAAACCGAAGTTCATTAAAGAAATACAAATTGATGAATGAAAATTTCCCCTATTTCTATTTGAGCATATCTGAATTTTAATTAAGCTATTTTAAACCTAATTAATAATTCAAATGAATCGAGATCATGCGTTACGGCTCTGCTGCTCGTTGTTTTTCGAGGTTCATTTTCATTTCATTTAACGAATGGATCATTCATAGTTTTTATTCCCATGCGAATTTTTAGAAACATTCTTGTGAAAATGAATCGTTGATTCATCGAGGTTGAATATTCCAACACAAATAAACACGTGGCAATTAGAGGGTGTGTTCGAGCACATCCGTTTAGATGATCGCTTATCTGCGCACCCGCCTCCTCCGACCTCAGATTAAGCCTTAAAAGACACCCGATCGTGATTAAGAAAAGCGATCGCTAAATGTAGGCAAAATTTCCCTATAATGGCCGAAATTTGCATGGTCGATGAAGCGTGACCGATGGATAAAATTTGCCAATTTATTCAGGTTGATGATAATTCGATAGCGAAGATTTCGGACCTATTAGGCTATATGTTTTATCTAAAAAACTTCTTTATATACATTTATACATACATATATATCTGTTAAACATGGGAGAAACGAAACCGTTTATGCAATCAATAAATTAAAGAATCAATCAAATTAGCCCATGCAAATTAGACTTCTGCTGGCCAATAAATATGCACAAGCTGGAAATAATTTTAATCGACGTTAGGCATTCCAAATAAGAGTTATATGAGTTTGCGACGGTTTCTGGCTGGTGCTAAATTTTTGAGGGCCTAAAAACCACGACAATTTTGGACTTTTTTCAGATTTTCGCTTATAACTCGAAAACCATGTGTCCTTCAGAAAATTTCACTCTTAGTAGAATGAAAGGGTATAAAATTTCGCGTCGAATGACGTATACTTAAAAGTTAAAATTAGCACAGCCGTTTAGTCACAATCGATCGTCAAAAATAGGGACTTTTTATTAACTTGGAACTTGAAAAGTGAATTATGCTTATTAGATCACGAGAAGCCGGACTTCGAATTTTGGTGCTGACCGACATAATAGTTGCCAATTGGCTAGAAAATGAGATTGGCAAAGTTTTATCTTAATTGGACAACATCTTAATTATTCAACGAGAAATTTTATCCTCTTTCTATTCTAAGAGTGAAATTTTCTGTAGGAGGTGGTTTTTCTATTTATAAGCGAAAATCTGAAAAAGTCTGGAATTATATATGTTTGTCGAATATTTGAAATACGCGGAAAGCGTATCTAAACGGGTTCAATTCCAAAGGGGAAGAAAGATTTTTTTAATATGTAATCTGAAATAAACGCTATGATGTTTTGAATTTTGAAAGTTATGCCATCCAACAAATGAGCTGTTTTGAGACACCCACTTTCTGAGTATAATAATATTTTTTATAAAAATAACATGTATTGACATGAAGTTTTAAAAAGCGAAAATTTGTAAAAAAGTACAATTTCACCCTAAGCAAAAGTTAATAGCGATTTTGACAATCGCACAAATACTATAAATGAAGATTAATGATGTATTTGACGATTCCTGCAGTATTTACTAAATTAAGTTATTTTACTGTTGAAGCTTTTTTTTTAATTTTTATTAAACCAATTATTTTACACTAATGTATACATTGTATTTGAGCTTCGACTCCGGAGATTACTTCTCCACCATCGACTGTCCTTGATCATCTTTTTAGTCCTTGTTTTTAATAAGAGGAAAAACTAATTAAGTAAAAAAACCTATTTTCCGAAAATTATTCCAATTCCATCATTCCTCCATCCAATCCAATTCCAGTTGAAGCTTTTAGCGTCTGGTAGATAAATTGTAGGTTAATTTTGAACATTTATAGTCATTCTCTTTAGAATGATTTACACCCCAACTAAAAGTTAGTAATATGATCATCTTTAAGATTCAAAAGAATCAATTTAATATTAAATGGGAAAATGTTAATTTATTTATGAATTTACAACATCCATTTAGCTAAATTACTAATCTAGTTGGATAAAACGATACATTATTTTATAATTAAAGATGGGTAAAAACAAAAATGGCTTATGTACTTCCTTATTAATAAGTAAATCTGTTTCTTTTAAAAGCTTCACTGAATGTTTAAAAAAATCTCGTAATTTTCAGATAGAAATTAATTTTCAAATGTCAAACAGGTTTAAATTTAATATATTAATGTATTCAGAACACACGATTCAAATATAAGTAAATATGTACTGAATATATGTATTTATTTTGCAAAATATAACCTTATTTTGATTCTGGGATTAAATTTTTCAAAGAATTTATCTTAATTATAATAATTTCTTTAATTTCAAATTTATTTCTTCTAATAAATAAACCTGTCTAATGTGAAAGACTGAAGGTAGAAAGATCGTGTTTGGTGTTGTGTAGTAGTAGTTTATCTTTTTTTGGTTCAACAATCAATTACTGTTTACTCTGCATGTGGCTCCCATCAAAGTAATTGAATCACTGCCGAGAAAGTCCCTTTCCACCTACTTATTAGAATAATTATGAAAATTAATTTCTAGTTTGTTTTGTAGGAAACAAAACCAAGTGTGTTTTCATTACCTTACTATTTGTTAGGTACATAGTAAACTCACTTGTTCTAATTAAATAGTTAATTTCACCCGAAACCAATCTCTGAAAGTCATTACGAGTTAAAAAAAGCAAAGAAAGTTGAATTCTCCTTTCTACTGTCAATAGTGGTATAATTTTTTAACTGCCTAATATTTTAGGTTGATCCATTTAAAAGTCAAGGCATTTTGGTTGGAACCCAAAATTAAAGATTGGATGTAGATACTTAGTCCTTAAAAACATAGTGTCACTCTCACAATTCTAATCGCTATCATAATCGAATTATAAAAAACTTGTCATCATTGTTCATTAATAAATTTCTCCAAAAGTGTTTCCAATATAATAATAATAATAATATTTATAATTAGATAAATATAACTTTTTTTATTAATAGGTATCAATTTAAATAAATTTATAGTAAAAACTCGGTCTCATTCTTTTGATTTGGATCTGCATTTTCATGATTCAAACATGCTTAATACTTTCAAAATAATAAAATCGTTCAATCTTCATTTTCTAGGTTTGTCGTGATGCTAGCATTTTTTTAATTCAATCTAATGCAATAAGGGAAGCATCGAGTTGGTGCAGAGAAGAGAAAAAGTGATGAAGGGAGAAGAAAGTGCATATAGTACCTCAACGAATGAAAATTGTAAGATCCTGGAAACAGAGAGGCGGAAAAAGATTTCTAGTCAATTGAAGTCACAGGGATAAAAATATGAGTAGACGAGGTGGCTGGGCACATGACCAATTTAACCGCGAAGGGATGTTGAGAGTCGGCTAATCGCATGAATGGGTTCTCTTTGACGACCTTCAGAATAAATGATTTTATAAAAGAGTTAACGTGGTGATTTTACATTTTTCTCAAAACAATTTAACAAACAAAGTAACCTTAATTTTCAAAAAATATGTTTATACTTTCTAGCTTTAGACTATAATTTAATTTTTTATCAAATAAATTTGTTTATTATCTTGTATGAAGATACAATAATAAACTTTCTACATATCATATGAGCTGTGGTATCATGGTGCCGGAACGCAACGAAACGCCGTACCGGCACTGGTTTTGGATTATATTTCCAGGCAAAGACTTCGAGATCCCTCAGGACCCCCGGAATTTCAGCGTAAATTTGCGATGACACCACTGCATATGAGGCAAATCATGCTACTTTCTTCTTGAATACAGTCCACTCAGCGATCTTTAGTGTTACATTAGCCAAAGCTTTGTCCTTTAACCTGAGATTTTATCAAAATAATTTACCTAAAAACTTTTTATGTTCAATAACTAAGTCAAAAAGCGTGGGGCGCTTCTTTGAGAAGCCTGTAGAGGGTTTTAATTAATTTCGACAAAGTTCCCCGCGCTTTTTGACTTAGTTATTGGACATAAAAAAGTTTTTAGGTACATTATTTTATACCTTTTAGTGCATTACTGGCAAAAGCAAGTTTTTTTAGTTTTTTTTAACTATAATTTATTTTTTTACTTTTTAGTCTTAAAATGGGTACATTCCACCCGTACATCGCTAAATTAAAATTAAATTTAACAAAAGTCTAGTATATTTTTCCCAATTTGCCCCCACTTTTGTTAATTTTCATATTTTTACACTTCTGGGAACCCACAGATAATGTATACAAATTTCGGTTGAGTTTGGACCAAAATGGGCCATAATTTCCTGTTAATTTTTTCAGCTCGATTGTTTAAATTATTGTATTGTCATCAGTTCTTAATACGTATGCAAATATTCAATTTAATCAGACGCCTTGAAGGTGGTGAAAATTACGTTGAAAGATTCCGTAATATTGATACATGCATACAGGTCAAGATAATAAAACGAGTTATTTTTAGTCTTGAAAAAAATGATAACAGCTATAAGTAAAATGATTTTTTTGAGATTAATAACTATTTATATTATGAGAGATCACACTATATTCAACGATTAGATTTTTATCATGTTAGTGTTTATTAGTTAGAATTATATAGGTCTTTTGGGCAGATTAGAAAATCTTGGAGAACTAGGAACTAGAAATAATAACCTGAGTTTGTAGCTTCATGGTTGAGAAAGCTAAAGAAATTTCTAGTTAATAAGAAAGAAATAATTCTATAAAATAAATTAATTGATAAGCATTCTACCCCATTCCACACTCGCCTTCTTCTCACACCTCACTTTGATCTTGATCCGAAAGATAAATAAAGAACAAGTTCTTGAGCTTAATTACATTTTATCATTGAGATGAAATTATATTATCAACTTTTCTAAAAGAGATTGTTCTAATAACAATTCTATACTATTTGAAATCTAATTCAAAAACAGTTTTGTCTTTTTCTATTTTCTCTTTTTTTCTTTCACCTGGCTATAAATAACTGAATTCAGTGAAGTTTTTTGTCCTCGCTGAAATCAGATCTTCTTGCTAGGTTAGAAATGGTCTTAATCTGGCAATCACTCTTTAGAAATACATTCTTGAGGTCAACGGGAATTGTGAAGTTAAATCGGAACATCGACAGACGTAAAAAATAACTAAATAAAAATGATGCCAATTACATATGGACAGGTATTAAGCCCTTCTGTCATCCAACTGTGGCGCCTAGATACTAGATTACAATTCGATTGCAATGGATGACTGTTGCGGGCCGAACCGGTCACGGATATTTTTTCTCGGCGGATTACAAACATATGTAATTATAAATTTCAAAGTTGATAAAAATCGAATGACGATTTGATGAGGTTGATAGGAGTTGGATTTTAATAAGTAGCTCGACGAGATGTTGAAATGGCAAGCAATTAAAAAAACTCTCTTCTTTAATATTATTAGATCAAGTTTATTTGATGGATCAATAATAGTATAAATATTTTTTTAAATAATTTTTTAGGTTTATTAAACTGAATTTAGGTATTTTGAAAATGAAATTAGTAATTTATAATCTGTCCAAAAACATAAATGTGAAAAAGGGGCCATGTTCGGTACAAACGGCTTCGCCGACAAAAGAGTTGATATCTAAATGGGTACCAAGTTCCATAGCAGTTGCTTAAATCATAGCTATAGGGATGTACAACTTCAAATGATTTAAAAGAAAATTTGTTACGTTCTTTGATATTAAATTTAAAAGTTGGCAAGTTATAATAATCAATAAATTAGGTTTAACGTGATGATATTTAATACAAGTTTAAAATTTAACTACGCTAGTTGTTTTATTCTATACTACAAACAATTTAGTCGGACATAAAACTTACCAAGTCATAAATTCAATATCAAAGAACCTAACAAATTTTCTTTGAAATCATTTGAAGAACGTTGTACATTCCTATAGCTATGATTTAAAAACTGCTATGTAACTTGGTACCCGTTCAGAACTCTTTTGTCGGCGAAGCCGGTTGTACCAAACTTGGCCCCATTTTCACATTTATTTTTTTGGACATATATCATTAATTTTTGAAAAGTTTTATCCTTTAATTTATCTAAAGAATTACATTTAAACATTTATATTGATAATGATTAAATATTACTCATAAAACATCTGTTAAAACCCGGTCGGTTTTTCATAAATTTCACCCCTTCATTTCGGGACCCGTAGAAGGGAAAGTTTCGGTTTTTCAATTTTCTCCTTTATTAATGTGCCAAGCTTTACCAGTATGCCAAATTTTAGAATTCTAGCTTGATTGTATTTTCACTATATGTTAATTAAGCCTATAATAAATTTCACCCCTTCATTTTAGGTCCTGAAAAAGAGAAAGTTTCACTTTTTCGATTTTTTCCTTTAATTGTAGCCCAAACTCTACCAGTATGCCAAATTTCAGCATTCTAGGATCAGCAGAAGTACTTTTTGATATGTCAGTCAGTGTTAAAAATGGCATTTTTCAGACCTTAATAACTCAAGAACTATAATATATTTATTGATGAAATTTCGGATTCTAGGAGTTAAAGTGACCCCTATTATGCATACAAAATGTCAAGTGTGTATGTCTAATAGTTTTTGAGTTATGGGGGGGGGGGCGGGGGTCGAAAGTAGCTCGAAATGGTAAATATACACATGGTCGGTGCGTCGCCCGTTTTTCCGAACTTGGCTGAAACACCGCCGTGTGTCTAGATATGTGTTTTTGATTTTTAAAAGAAGTTGAAATTGTTTCGTTATAGCTACGAATGCCTTAATATCAGTTATTAGAAAGTTTTCCGAACAGCAGTAGATAAACCCCTGTGACTTAGTCAACATATACTGCGCACATGTACGCTTCTTACTTGGGAACCCCTGGGTCATTTAGCACTCGGAAGCAAGCTGAAATTTCCCACCCCTAATAAGTAAAAAGAGTCGGATTCGCATTCCGAAACTATATACCAACTGGAAGATAGCCCGTGGCAAATTTATATATACTATATATATACCGATATAAATAAATTTTTTGAATCTAAAACTTGTGCCATTTTTCCTCAGGTATTCTGTTAATCAGTTCTTAATTAAATAATGGGATGAGCGAGACAGAAAGAGCAAGGGGTAATTTCTTCGTTACAATAGTGTTTTAAAATTTTATCAATAGTAAATTGTGTTATCCATTTTTAATGAATCAATATGTGATTAATGGTTGATCAAAGAGAAAAATTACATAAACAAATCGTGTCAAAAATACAGTACAATTTAGTTCACAATTAACTTTGAGAAAACTTAAATTTAAATTTTTTCCAAATAAATGGGACATAATGACAAAATGGCCGGCATATCTTCAAACAGAGAAATAAGGTAACCCCGCCTAAAACATATCTTATTAATATCTTAAAAACTCTTGGGGGAAATTTGATTAGATATTCTATTTATTTATTTTTTATTTATTTTATTTTCTACGGAATAAATTCTTTTACATAAGAAGCATACATACACAAAAAACATACTACACATACAAATCAGACTCAACCAAATAACAGTCCGAAAATCCAAAAATTCAAACCTCCTAGTTGACATATATTTTGCTTTGTTTTACTTTATTTTATTTTATTTACCCAGCATCAGTCTCTTAATACTAGTAAGAGAACAATTGTCAATGTCAATGCCACTGCACATATGATTGATAGTTTATAAACACACTCTGTAAGTACATATGGGTTTTATTTTAAGATCCTATGAGAAATTTTGAGATGTTAACAATACTGATAATTTAGCCATTAAAAACCAGAATGCAAATTAAGGTAATTAAAGAGATCTCATCAATCAATTAAAATAAATTTATAATTCATATAAAATTTTAAGTTTTTTATTCAATTTTATTATGAAATAAAATTTAATTAGAAATTAATCAATTAAGTATAATTATATAATTTATATATATATATATATATATAAATATTGAATTTCCTTTTATTGATAAAAATATAGAACACATTGGATAAAATAAAAAGAAGTTGTTCTACTTCTCTCAGCTTCTCCAACTGGAAGATAGTCCGTGGCAAAATTTTTATTGAATGATTAAAATTTGCATCTTGAAAAATGATGTAATAACATCAATGAACTTAACTGGATCGAAGGAAGATAGAGATGCTGGGAAAATTCTTTGACGTGGGAATTAAATTTATGTTAGTAGTAATTGAATATTAATCAATTTAATGATACATATAATTTGTCAAAAAACTAATGCTTATATAATTTGACTAAAGCTTATATGAATCTCTTTATTGGACTTTTATTTTAAGAATGTATTGTACTTTTTGTGCAATAAAGAAAAAATATATTAATTAAGCAAATTTCTGGAAAACAGGGTTCTGTTTAAAAAGACCCCTATTAATGTGGATCGAATGACTATCAGAGTATATTATAGACATCGAAAACTAAATTTGAAACAAATTTGAGATTAAAGAAGTTATAATGTGTATTCACTTTCCTGAAAATCAAAATTATACTTTTAATTGAATGCTCGAATGTCAAATTTTATGCAGGGTCAAAAATGAAAAATAAAATATGTATTTTTTATCTTAGAGCTGGAGTATCCCTGTAAAAATATTTTTAAATTCCATTATATTTAATTTATTTTTTCATTTCAAAATGACGGTGAGGGAGAGTTCCAAAGTGACAGTTTTTATTTAATTAATGTACCTGTCAGCACTTAGAAATAAAATTTTAATAGATAGTATTAATTTCAATATGTTAATTTGGTTTAGTTCTCGAATATGAAATATTTTGGAGATTTAATTCTGACCTATCTTATGTTGGGTCAATGAAAGAGCAGATGATATATAATATATATACACATTATATATTCACCAAGAAGTAAGAGTGTCATGTAGGTAATATTTAAAATTTCCTGTATAAATGTATATTTTAAGTGCAGGAATATTAAAGTATAACATTAAGAACAAGTTCATGAAAATCTTGAAATGTTGCTAAAATTAGCAATTGAAAAAACTCTACTTCACATTCCCAAAGGTGATAAAATATAAATGTAACTAAAATAAATTAACTAAATAAATTTTCAATGAAGAAGTCAAACAACAATAGTATCTTCTGCTGAGAGAATGATCTTGGATTTCCTAAAAAACATATATCGATATGACATTATTTTAATAGCAAGTCTCTTTTAGGATATGAAAACGTGAAGATGCTTTGCAAACTTTCATTATATATGGCATGTTACTCGTTAGCATTCTGGACCTCTAATTTTTTTTTTTGATGAGCTTATTTCACAGTTCGAGCGTCTCAAAGAAAGATACTCAAAGAGTTCTCTGCTTAGCAGGTTTTTTTGATAAGTATTTCTTATCGATGTTGTCTATATTACCTTAATATGAATGGCCTAGTAATTTTAGGGCACAAATAGAGCGTTAGTATTTCAGGGCTTAACTTGAGAAGATATTGTTTGTTGCTTTGGTCAGATTAATAGAACAAGATGTAGCCTATAATTACATTTCCAAAATATCTACAATCAACTAATCCGATTACCGAATAGTACATCCTAGAATTTAAATTTTAGTATAAGCAAAATTATTAAGACAGGTGTTTTATACAGGGTGTTTCAGGAGGAATAGTAAATATATTAGGAGGTGGTAGTATAGACGAATTGCAATAAAAATGCCATATAACATGTGCCCAATCTTTATTGACTACAGTGATAGAGCTGAGTTCAATGCATTTTCGTTTCGTGTGTTGGTACACCGGTTGCTATGGGTTGCTATGGGCCTATTTACCGAATGTCAGCAGTAGAGTGTTGATGTTCAAGTTGGGAAGTTGTGCTTAGTTTATATTGAAGTTTTAATTGTGATTTGATGGCCAAGTCTACTGTACTATAGCGTGTAAACATGCCGCAGGTATTTACACATGTTGAGTATGCCGATATTGGATACATACTGTATCAGCTGTATCTCTGTACTCAATAAAAATTGAACACATGTTATATGACATTTTTTATTGAAATTCGTCTATACTACCTCCTAAAATATTTACTATTCCTCCTGAAACACCCTGTATAGTTATAGACTTGAAAAAAGTGTTTTAATTGATGCTCATGTTTATAATTAATTTTTATGTAATTTAATTTTTGTAAATAAAATTTCTTAATTTATTAGATATTTTTTGGAGAATTGAAGTGGAAAGTTTCTCCCATTTACCATTTAATCATTAGATGCTTGAAGATTATTGTCATTATATCCAAGCTAATCTCAGAAATATTGTTTGCTTTCCATTGATTGTTAAGTCTAAAGAGAGAAACTGCGACTTGAAAAACTTCAATAGAATACCGCGAAAAAAAACATTCTTATAAAGTTTATCGGCTCGACTAATTATTTCCATGGAATTAAAAAGGGATTAGAAAACAGATAAAAATTAATTATCGCATAGATATTTGTTTAAAATAAATCTAATTAATACATCAAGTTGAATTTTCCTCTTAAGCTGAAAGAAAGTGAGTAAGTAAATGGACACCTGGAAAAAATCAAAGGGGGTCAGGTGAAACTTGACTTCTTCTAACCTGGAACATTGCGAGGGTTGAATTTCACTATAAGTTTAATCTAAAATGAAAATGCATATACATTTCCATTTCTTTTCATGGTCTTAAACTCCAAAAATGGAATGGTAGAGTTGAGTTCCGTCATCTTTAGGGAGACTAACTTTCTTTACAATTGTTTAAAGATCGTAAGAATTTGAAATGCCGAAAGAAGAAACTAAAAGCATTTTTTCCTAGTTGCTTACTTTTCTCGTAGAGTAGAAGTTAACTGGTCCAGCGCATCTTTCATACTCATAAAAGAAATATTACCTAAAGAAGGTTAAAGGTTTTATGATGTTTCACAGTTAAAATAACTTTAATTAAATTTATCTGTGAAACACGACAAAAACCTTTAACTCTCTTTAATTGTCAAATGTTAAATTACAAACCAAGTCCGCATTCTCTTAGTTTAATTAATGATAGAAACAGAATGCATAATATAGAAAAACAATTCAATTATGTTTCTACTCACTAAAGTCTACAGCAGGGGTGTCCAACCTTTGGCTTACACGGGCCGCATTTGAAGTAAAAACAAATACCTAGGGCCGCAGATAAAATATCCTAATTCTATTGAAATTTTTTAATAAAAAAGAATTAATAAAATGTAAAATAATGATATCCAACACGACAAAGAAGCAAAAATATCTTTAAAATATATAACAGGATATAGTAGGGAATTGGATAAAATTAAAAACATAGAGTTTTTAAATGGGCCAGTCGTTTCGTCAATTTATTTTGACTACCTCAGTGGATACAAAATTGAGGAAACGTCTGGCCTATTAAAAAAAACTATATGTTTTTAATTTTATCCAATTCCCTACTATTCCTGTTATAAATTTACTATGGATACGAATGATGTAACGTTATCTTAAAAATATTTATATCTAGTAAAATATGGAGTCAAAATATGACAAAATTGTGATTATTTTTCGATAATCTTGATATATATTTTTTCACATTCAAAATCTAAATTCTGGCCTTTTATTTTTCGAAAATTTTTGAGGAGATTGTCCAATTTCTTCTTATTTAAAAAAAAAATTAAGTCAAATTGTATCAGACATGTTTTCCAGTAAGTATATAAAAATCTTAATGTTTTAAAGAAATTTATAATTTTATGTCGGGTCGCATGCGGGTTGGACAGCCCTGCTCTACAGCTTTGTAGACTCGAGTTGTTTCAATGTACGGTGTACCTAGAGGAGGAACCCATAGAATAAACTAACCTTAAATCATTTAGCTGATACTAGGTACATATAAAATGCAAATCAGATTGTAATGTAAAATAACTTTTAAAATTGTTGGTTATATAATTTATATTCCAATATTTTTATTTTAATAAAGGTCTACAATATTTAAAGAAAACATTTTTTTTTTAAAAAAAAAAAATGCTTCTCCCCCGAAAAAATTTCTGGTTCGTGCCTTGTTGAAACGTAAAAAATCCGCTGCTAAGAAAATGTGATTTCGAAAAAAAAATATATATTTACATATTAATTATTAAAGCTCTAATGATCTAGTTTTAAGAAATTTTATTTTTCAGCAGAGAGTTTACAAAATTTAAAGTTATTTTTATTATTTTATGAAAATAAATTTAATTAATTCGCATTTAAAATGAAGAAGATGAGCAAGTTTAGAAAACCTAAAGAATTTAAAATAATTTTTTTTTTTTTTTTTTTTTGAATTTTATTAAACCAATTATTTTACACAATTAATGTATACCTCGTATTTTAGCTTGAGTCCGGAGATTGCTTCTCACCATCGAGTGTCCTAGTTCATATTTAGTCCTTGTTTTTAATAAGAGGAAAAATCTCAATTAGATAAAAAAACCTCTTTTCCGACAATTATTTCAATTCCATTATTCCCCAATCAAGATGAGTGAGTTTAATTCATTTCCCTCCATCTCAATCTTTTTCCTAAAATAATTTCTCCAATTAATTATTTTTAAATATTAGGTTCGAAAGAATATTCTTGTGGTTTTTAACTATTAAATTCAAATGCACATATCTAAGCTTAAACAAAACTTTATTAATCAAAATCAAGACCATTGCAATCAATGCACTTTTGCCAACGAGAAAAATTTGTATTATTCTGGTTGAATAAAATTCTGCTGTTCTGGAGACGACAAACTCGTTGAATGCTGTTTCAGCATCTCTCTGGGATTTGAAGCATTTCTCACGTAAGAAGTTGTCGAGATGCTTGAAAAAGTGATATTCGGTGGGCGAGAGAAAAACTTAAACGTTTGTGTCCAGTACTGGTTAACAGAAATAGTCCTATCCTTCTCCAAGACAACGCCCCTTCAAAAATTGAACGAATTGGGCTACGGAACTCTATAGTGTTTTTCAACGTGTGGGTTGCGACCACCTGGGGATCACGAAGCTTCTATAAGGGGGTCGCGAAACATCAGTAAAAAAAACAAAACAAAGTTTTAAAAAATATTTTTATCAGGAAAATGTTAATTAAAGGACATTTGTAGGTTAACACAAATCAACAAGAATAAAAAATACATATGAGTCGCATTTTCATATTAATGTGAAGGTTGCGCCTGTTTTTCGTTAACTAATTTCTCCCATCGTGGTTCCGTTTTTGCTACACATAGAATTAAATCGTTTTCTAAATTTAAACGATTTCGGTGTTTACTTTTTATTTGGGCCATTGACGAAAACGTCAACTCACACAAGTAAGAAGTGGCAAATGGAATTAAACACTTCAAAGCTTATGTGGTTAATTCTGGGTACGCACGAGCGTTATACTGCTCGACAAAAATTAAACAAAAATTTCTTTTCGTAAACCTAATAATGGATTCGAGTAGAGTTTCATACGCTGATTATCATGCAATTTCCCGATTTTTTACAACACATCATCGTTTTGAGATATTATCGGTCAAAATGACGAAAAAGGCTATTTTTACCTATTTTCGAGTCCCATTAAATATTAAACAACAATATTTGAAATCAAAATATTTTGTTGACGTAATAGAAAACAGCTCCCTCTTGATTTTCAAATTACCACTTGTTTTTCGCTCAATTAGAAGTCGAGTTATAACAAAAAAACTAAGACTAGGTATTTATGTACGTTTATTATCCTTTATAATCACGTAGTTTTAGTTTTTTAGTTATAACTCGAGTTCTAATTGATCTAAAAACAAGTGGTAATTCGAAAATAAAATAGGAAGCTGTTTTCTATTAGGCCAACAAAATATTATGATTTCAAATATTGCTGTTTAATATTTAATGGGACTTGAAAATAGGTCAAAATGACCTTTTTCGTTATTTTGACAGATAATATCTGCAAAATCCTGACGCGTTCTAAAAAATCGGGAAATTGCATGATAATCAGCTTATAAAAGTCTACTGGAATCCATTGTTAAGTTTACGGGGTAAATTTTTTGTCGAACAGTGTTATTAATCTACTATTGTCGTATCGCTTTTCCATGGAGGCGTTTGGCGATGTAATCGATGTAAAAATATGTCTGTTATAGGTATTTAATTGTGTATTTAGCCGATACCTAATTATAAAAATTGATAAAAATGTTGTAAGGATTTGATATGTGTAACATAATAAAATACAGGTTACAAACAACCGGGGATAAGGGGTCGTAAATTTTTTTCATACTAAGGGGGTCGCGTCATGAAAAAGGTATAAAAACACTGCTCTACATCATCTACCTAATTCTACCTAATACTCTAATTTTATTCAACCAGAATAAAAAAGTTGATTCTCGTTGGCAAAACTGCATTGATTGCTATGGCCTTTATTTTGATTAATAAAGTTTTGTTTGAGCTGAGATATACGTGGATTTGAATTTAATAGTTAAAAAGCGCAATTACTTTCTCTCTCCAACCTAGTAATTAAATAATAATCCAGAATTTTTTTTTATCTTGAACAAATTCTTTACAAGTGATGCTTAATAAAAATAATTAGTTTTATGTTTTATTTCAATTTATGCTTCCTACCTAGGTTTACGAGCAGAAACCTTTGTGGGGATTTGCTAATCAACAAATTAACTCTATAATTATCTAAGATTGCTATGTCCAGAAAAGTTAAATGTAAAATAGGAGTAGAATTAGGTAAATATTTAGAACACCTTATTTTCTGCATTTGTGCAATTAATATTGAATAAATTCTGTTAATGTAGAAATGCCAGAATTTCTTAATTATTCGATACGTTTAGCGCCAGGGGTTGGAATTTTCATTTTTTATGATTATTCGTGTTTATTTGTCATTTAATGACTGAAAAATTGAGAAAATAATTTTCAATCATGATCTGTAGTAGGTACTTAATTCTGACAGCGATGTTAACTCAAAAGAACAGAGATTGTAAAATATGTGGTGCTAAAATGTTTTTATTTCCAAATCGAAATGACTAGATTCTTGGCTTTCTAGCTTCAGGTTTAAAAATGCAGGAAATTAAAATAATATTGAATATTTATTTAGTAAAAAAGTTTAAATGTTTGTAGCTATTAAGTAGGATTTTAACACAAAAGTTTAAAAAATTCTCCTAGTTTCAGCTTTCTAGCAAACCGTTTAAAATTGTCAATCACCAAAATTTGACTAGAGCGAACCAAGTTTTGAGTTTTTCCTTTTTTCCCATAATTATTTAATCAATTATATAAAAAATAAATAATTAGAAAGAATTTGAAAAACCTTATTACAGTCGACTCTCGATAATTCGGAAACCAAGGGACTACAAGAAAAATTCGAATTATCGAGACTTCGAATTATCATGACGTTTGAATTATCAAGAGTAAAGAAAATAATTGGAATTATTAAGTTTTTATTATATTTTTGAAAATATTCATGAGCTTACATAGATTTTATATTATATATTCTCTCAAGTAAAAAAGTAAAAATAATGAAAACGACAAAAAATAACAAAAAAATTACATATGTATTAACATTGCAATAGATAATATCATACCTAATAAAAAAAATACGAATAGTTACTATTACTACATTATAATTCTGCTGAGAATGAAGTACAATATATTATTTTTACTGCCACTGAAAGAGGAGACAGAGAGGAATGTCGCATTGATTTCCTTCACTGAATTTTCAAAACCCTTAAGAAGGAGGGAATAGCCTCCGAAATGTCGGTTTTATGAATAAAAGATAAAAATATGGATTTACTATGAGTTAAGGAACACCTTGCACCAACACCACAATCTCTACTGATTATTAATAAAAAGATAGTTTAAATTATCTTCTTTTTTTAGACTGCCTCATCGATATCCACTCAATTAAGAATAGTTTTTTCCTAGGAAAAAATCGAATTATAAAGAGGGGAGTGGCCTCACGTTCTTTCACCCTCTTGTTATGAAAAAGATTTCGAGGTATCGAGTGTATCAAAATACACCGCATTTTTTTCGATTTACCGAAGTTAACAGCTGAAATTTATCGAAAAATTCGAATTATCTAGGTTCGAATTGTTGAGAGTCGACTGTATGTGGTGTGGTTTAAGTGATATTTACTGATGGCTTTTAACAAGTAGGTTACCTATTACATATATGTATTTTTCTTTTAGAAACTGAATAACAAAATATTAAATTCGACGACGTCGTTCATTAAACAGAAAAAACACCCTGTAGGATTTCTATTTCCCTCAAATATTTTCTAGATGGATTGGATGGTTAACTGAATTCCTTTTAGGATATTTGCTTAGAAGGACCTCGTGTTTGTCTCTTGTAGCTGAAGTCGAAGAGGAAGCGTTGAAAAGCAGGCTAATCGCGTGGGGCCCATAGCGGCTCTCTGGCTTAATTGACCAACAGGCGAGTGAGCCAGCAACCTGGCTGCAACCACCATCAACGCAACAGCTGCCTACTTTTTGACGGAAAGTGCCTTCATTGCGAGGATTCCCTTGGTCCATGGCAACGATATGTTGAGGGAAAAAGAGGCCGCGAGTCATACGATAAGGAGGAAAAGAAATCGTATTTCTAGGTCGAGCCGAAAATGAAATATTACCAAACCACGAGATGATGATAACGAGTACTCGCTCGAGTCGTGCTTATTGATTGCCAAATTATTGAGAACATGATCCTTACCACCAATACCTATATTTTGATAGCGATCGAACATTCGATATTATTTACCCAGTTATACCTACCTTCTTTCCTTTGCCATTAATATTATATTTTAAAAACAATATGGATTAATTTTAATTTTTTAATTATGATAAAAGAAGAAGAAGAAATTGCTAGTATTACCTCTTTTCCTGATACGGTAGACTAAAAATTGTGGAAAATGATTAGAGTGTGTGTAATAATCTAATAACATTTTTTTTAATACAGTGAAACCTCGATATAACTAAGTTGAAGGGATTAGAAAAATATTCGTTATTACAACTAATTTGTTACAATAAGGTTAAAGGTTAGGATGGTCTAAGATTCGTTTTAACAAGATAAGCAAAATTGTTTATTAACCTCAACATTACGAACTCTTCTACTTACCCTGTTATAACGAACGATTTCCACTAGTAAAGTAAAACACATTATGTAATCCACTTTTGCACTTCTTGGATAAGTACTGTACAAAACAAAACGTTAATTTATTGTGACACGGTTTGAACTCCTAGATTGTCTTACATTGTAACAATAAATTTAACGTGTCTCTGAACCTGTCGAGACATGAATTCTTGTTAGATGGATTGGTAGGATACGTTATGTAAAAGTTATAGGTTAACAAAAATCGTTATACAAAAATAAATTATGCATATTTATAACATTTAGGGAAAGCGGTGTTGGTTTATAGTGAAACATATTAAACACAGGAGTTTTTAACGGGTTATAGTGGTGTTTCACAAAGAGTGAAATAAAAATTTAAAAAATTAAAAATTTCTTTAATTATATTTTTGGAGATTTTTTATTTTTCTCTATACATATTTCGGGTTACGAGTCCATCATCGGGAGGTTAACAAAAGTTAAAAATCTCCAAAAATATAATTAAAGAAATTTTTAATTTTTTTAATATTTATTTCCTCTTTGTGAAACACCACTATAACCCGTTAAAAACCCCTGTGCATTATATTTCTGTTCTGCAATGATTAAAAATTTGTTATAAAAAGGTTTTTAACAAAAGATATTCCTAATGTATAGGTACCTATATCTATTTTGCATTAACTCTTACAGGCAGTTTTAGGTGATTTCTAAGAATTTATTAATTCGAGACAATCGTTATATTGAGATTCGTTATATTAAGGTTTCACTGTATCAATATTAAATATTGCAAATCGGGTATATAATATGTTATTTTTTTCTGCATGGTTCAATGGGTAAAGCCTTAAGCAAAATAAAATTTCGTAAAATAAGAATTTTATTTTATGTATGGTATGCCCGTGCGTATTTCAGTGTGAATTAATGTACGAATCAGATTATAGTGGGGTTAAATTTTCTTAGTGAACGGACCTTTAACTTGAACTTCTTGATCAGGGAGCCAATAAGGACACTTATTTTTCCATTATATTTAATAAAAATATTAATGTTTAGACATCATTTCGAACTCTATTTTTGTAATTGTTGTTAAGGGGTGGCACCTAAAATCCCGAATGTCAAAATCCCGGCGCCCCAAAATCGACTGTGGGGATTTTGACATTCGTGATTTTGGGGTGAACGCGTTATTAAGTGAGTGAGAGTCATGAAGGTATGTATGACGGGTACTTTGTACAAATGAGGATTTTGGGGGATTATTGACTTCATCTAGTAATAACAATTGCAATGGTAGTATCTATAAATAAATAAAGAGACGAGAAGGCTCTACAATGGACGAGGAAATATTCTTTTAGGACAATGTAAAAATTTTATATTCAGTTTTCTGTTAAACCTCCTGATGAAGGGGTTCATAGCCCGAAATATGTATAGAGATAAATAAAAAAAAATCTCCAAAATAATTTAAAAGATTTTTTTAATTTTTTTAATTTTATTTCCACTTTGTGAAACACCACTATAATCCGTTAAATAATTCCTGTGTTAAATAATTCCTGTCCTTTAGGAAGGGCTGTATAATTTTGAAGTAGCTGTACACTCTGGTAATTGATTTGTCATTTGGTTATTTAATTATAAAGGATTATCAAGTACATATTCATATTTTTTTAATATTAATTAATAGTTTTATATTTTAACGAGACATTTCTAATTGTCTAATTGTACATTTAAATTTACATATCTATAATTTAATTAAAGAATTTGTTAATATTATAAACATAATTATTGTAAGTGTAATAATATATAGATAAAGATGTATCTCGTAATATGATTGAATCCATAGGATGTATCAATTCACCATTAGCAGAGCACTTAAATGCTTGTTTAGAAAATAAGTTGATAGAGCTCAATAAGCTTATTCCTTATTAAAGTTGAAAGGAATGAGAGCATTTAAGAAAAAATCAAGAGAAGAAACCGACACTCATCAATCAAAACAAAAGCCACCAACTGACCAATTAACTATTGGAAGCGGGCCCACTGGAAAAAAGGAAAGGACAAATGTTAGTACGTCGCAACA
The DNA here is from genome assembly GCA_024734495.1 of Forficula auricularia. NCBI lineage: Eukaryota > Metazoa > Arthropoda > Insecta > Dermaptera > Forficulidae > Forficula > Forficula auricularia. The sequence continues at coordinate 1,123,008 of JALMQS010000722.1, forward strand.
ATTAGAACGTGAAAATGGAACAGTAATTCCAAAAATGCATTACATGAATGTTTACTGGCTTCATGCTTTCAGAATTTTTTCATTTATGTACTTACTTTTCTAGAAAAATGTAAAACAAAATCTTTTCAATTAATTTCTATGAATTAGCCCAAACATCTAAATTGGCAATTTTCTTCAACGGTGGACCGCGGATAAAATATTATAATTCTCTTGATATATGTTATTCAAAAAAGATAGTTAATAATGTAGAAATAAGAACTTTATTATTTTTTTAGATGATAGTGAGCTTCTAATTTTACTTTTCGTAAATTTTATACTTGAAAATAGCTTCTCGTATATGTAAATACATACAGAACAGCATATACTCTCGCCGGTCAACCACTCAATAACACGACCTACCTAAGGTTATAATGATCTAAATAGGTTTCAATTATTATATATTAATTTGGTGCTAATTGCTTCAGGACAAAAGCATTTATCATATTTAGAATCATCAACAAAGCGAAATCATTCAATGAAACTATGGGTCAGAAATGTTTATTGTTGTCTGAAAGAATAAATGATAAATAAATTTAAAAAAAATAATAATAATTACTTTTTACTTAATCAATAGAATAGCGAACATCTATCAGATAACTAGCAAAATACAACTGAATTTGTTATATTTACATTTTTTTGAAAAATTTTTAGAGTTTAATTATTATTATGATTTTTGCTTTCTTGATAGATTCTAGCTTCATTTGCAGAAATTAGAACGAAAATAATATAAACATGTCGAATAATCATAATAATTTTTTATTATCCGAGAAAGATCTAGCTTCTAGCATATGAGTGTAGTTAGGAAGGGGCAAGCGGAGGCCCCCTTACGAAATATTGCCCCCTAGAAATATCGAAACTCAACTATTACGAGGCATGATTTATGTACTTTTTATTAAATTATTTGTTTACTTTCATGTCATTTTTACTAAAAAATTAGTTGATCTCTAATTGGATTACCGAAATTGAAACTTTGTGGTGGCTAATCAGCTGGCCGGCTGCCCCCCCCCCTAGGAAAACTCCCTAACTACGTCAATGATCTAGCATGGAAAAAATTATTTGTAAACCTTATTTTTATTAATTGAAATTCTTTTCATTTTGTTTCTTTTTCATTTTATATTCTTTCATATTTCGATTCATTTTTATGTGAAAATTATTAATTTAAGACATTCATTTATCAAATTCTAATAGTTTAAAAAAAAACTTTATGGTGGGGATTATCAGGGCCAGATCTAGGGGGAGGGCAAGGGCACTTGCCCCCATCGACAAATTTTAAGAAGCAGCACATTTTGGGAAGAGGGAAATTTTTTGTATATATTTAGATTTGGGTGTTGGGGGAGTGGCGGCAAATTCAAGCACCCCCCCCCCCTGACAAAAGACCTAGATCCGTCTCTGGGTATTTTTATTTAATATTTAATATTTGTTTTGAAAAATTCTATAATAATGGTTTGCCAAGAATAGTATTAGTATCAAAGTTCCTATATAATTAGACAAGTAAAACTTTAATTTAATTATAAGTCATTTCTTTTAATTGTGTTATAAAAGGAGTGAGGTGTTAATTCTAGATTAAACATTTTCAACAAATCTATTTATTTATTTTGTTCTAGATGAGATTTCAACAAGAAAGGAAAGAGAAAGAGAGTGAGGCTATAATCCACCCCGTCCCCATCCCCAAAATTATAATAATAATTATTATTATCATTTCCGTCCATAATTTGTATTAATTTGAAAGTTTATAATAGGAAAATTTAGAAGATAACTAGAAAATTTAGACAAATGTGTGGCATGACTATTTGAAGACCTGAAGAAGTCAGCAAAGTCGACGAAACGTTGGCTGATAAATAAAAAGTCACACATAAAAACTTGTCCTTTTTCCTATTATAAACTTTCAAAATATAATAATAATAATAATAATAAAAACTCATTGTCTCTGGAAAAAATTCTAGCTACGAATTTGGTTTGGTACAAATGAATCCCACAATCTACTCTCGAAAAATTATTGACTATGGATAAATTATTTTATTTTTATTTATGCAAAGAATAATGATATTAGATATAATGTGAAGAATTGCAATCGCCTCCGGGGTCTTGACATTTTGAGAGTTTCCATCTCCGAGGTGAAAAAAGTAAACTTCATTTTATTACTCCTACATGGAAGGAATTTATGCCCTTAATAGTTTGAAACCGGATTTGGCACAAAAAACCGGATATTGTTGCCCCAAGAGGCCAAAAAATGACCAAAAATCCATTGGTCAGTGCGTATGTATGTATATCCCTCTGAGTTTCGCAACTAAAAGTCTCAGGGATACGAAATTCGAAACTGAAGCTCAAAATGGGCTAAAAGGAGTACAAGCTTTTGGCTAAAATCTGAACACTGTAAATTGCCATTTACATGAGAGATTTTTTTTGTGATTTTCTCAAAAAAAGGCTCTAACGATTTTTTAAAAATCATGTTTACTTGAAGATTTTTGGTATTTTGCAATTTTTTCAAAACGGCTTCTATGATTTTATTAATAATCGGTTGAACGAGCATAAATTTCGATTGGAATCAAAAAAAGGGAGTGAATTGGGAATATCGCAAAAAAAATATTTTAAGAGCCTTTAATATCTCGTATATGTAAATTCGCAGAGCTTCAGCATTTGAACCTAAAGCTACTTAAAGGCTATAACAAATCGTAAAATAGGTTGATTTTGAATATCCGGAAGTATCTATTTATTTGAAAATTTTCGTTGTTTTGCTATTTTCTTAATAAATGCTGTAACGATTCTTTTTTTTTTTTTACACTCTTTCGGCTTTTTTCTGGGGTTCTCAAAACATTTTGAGAAAACCCAAATTGAAGAAATTTGAAAGAAGAAAATTGCTACGATGATTTCAAATAAGGAATAAACTAATGTGAAAGCCGTGTGGTGGCAATAAAAATTGATTTAATTTAAAATACTTTTCTAAATTATTTAATTTCAAATTGTTCTGTGTTTCACTGTCAGATTAAAGATTATTGCTGAAGTTCAATTTAACTCTGTTGTTAAAGTCTCCAAGGATTTTCGTGTTGTGTTTCAATACAAGGAATAATTAGTTCACTTTAAACTCTGACTCTTAATAAAATCCAAATAAATTTTTTATATACTACTATTAAATCACCAAGTGCAAAATTTTATCATTCTTAGAACTGGCTACAAATGAGCTTAATTTGATTTCAGTGATCATTTAAGGACGTTTGTGTTTGTTAGAACTTTTCCCATTAGGCTACATTTGGTTTATTTAATGTATAATTCCTATTTGAAATTTTTTCATTTGAATTTAATATAATTTATTAATTTTTAATTTATTTAGGAGACATCTGATCTATCGTGCTGGTCCATGGATCAGAGGTTGAGGAAAAACCATTAAATTCAAAATAAATATGTAAATTAATATTCCAAGATCTATAATTATGAGATGTATAGGTAACTAGTATACCTATAAACTATAATATTTCATTAAATAACATTCTTAACAAGTAGCAATCCGCTTAATTTTTTGTAAAGCAAGATATATATTTTTTTCTCTTTAAAAAGATTATTTTATTGATTTGAAAAGAAAACTAAAAAAAGAGTATTATTAGGGCATAATTATTTCCACAGAAATTGACTTCTTTAATTTAGAGAAAAACATATCTGTTCCTGTTCTTGTTTTTATCCAATATCTTTATTTTAAGACTAATTTATCTTTTTTGCTTAATTCATCTTTTTTTTACTTAAACCGAAATAAAACATCTGGATGTTTCAAAAATATTTGCAAATAGTAGGTATAGAATAAAATTTTCTTTAATCTTAAAAATAATTTAGTAAACGTTTCATAATTAATATGTATTTAGGTATAGTATTCTTATTATAGAATCATGTTCTTGATTTTATTATTATGATAAATCAAAACAATGCTAAAACAATTATTAAGATCGTTTAAAATGGTATCAAACGATTCGGAAATTGTTTTCTTTTTCACTGAAAAAATTGAAATTGGAACTACATATATTTTTGAAAATCCTTGATAATTATATAACTTGTCTAGGAAATAAATTTTACCTTAAAATAATAAAAATAATATTTACGAAAGATAATTTCTTATATTTATTGTATTTCATATAGGTATAGTTTTTACTATATATAAGCTTTTTTTTAAATTTATTAGGAATTTTTCGATTCTTTTTCGTAAATATTAGATATTGATTAATATTTTAAGTTGATAAACTTTATCTCTTTTTAATAACCTAGCTGTTAGTGTATTGAATTCACTCAAAAAATTTTAATAGTATTTTTTTGCTTATTCATGTTTAGCCATGTCTGAAAATTGGCGAAATATGACATTCTGGTTTAACTGTTTGCCTATTTGCCTGACTTCCTATTAATTCTATATTAATTCAAAGTTGCAAGGTCTTAGAAAGTTCGTTCTCGTGTCAAAATTTTTGCATTTCAAAAGTGAAGACCATTAGATTTGGGATTATCTATCTTCAGAGCTTGCTGTTGGAAAATACAGGAAATCAGAAAATATAAATCTTTTGATTTAGTTACAGATAATGAGCTGAAATTTGGCAAAAAAATTCTGTGTTAATAAGCTATAAGTTGAAGCTTTCAGGCAAGTTTAAGCATTTTAATTTAATCCATTTGAAGACAAAAAATTTTTAAAATTATCCAAGTTCGCAGAAAGCGTGCCGATTAGTGAAAAACGTTTTCATTTCCTCCCTCTGATTTAGTAGTAAATGCTTAATTATTTAGTCGGTTCAAGGTGAACCATTTTAATAATAAAAAAAAATTATTAAAATTTCAATGTAAGTTTCACAAAAATAAAACAAATATATTTTGAGTTTTTATCTCGATATATACATTTTTCGGGCTTTGAGCCCATCATCAAGACTTAACATAGAAAACTAATGGGCTCAAAACCCGAAATATATATATCGAGACAAAAACTCAAAACATATATTTGTATTATTTTTGTGAAACCAACCTTGAAATTTTACTAACTTTTTTTATTAATTTATTTAGTTAGGTATATTATTATTTGTTGGCTGGCTGCCTATCAGAACTTCGACCCGGAGGATTTTGTCAAAATGTTTTCGGGGATTCATAGTAGTGTTTGGGATATTTTGGATGCGTACTGATACAACAAGTATGCTATTTATTCCTGATTTCTAATATCAGTGAAAACCTTTTGAAGTCTTTTTGATTATCATTTGGTTAATCAAAAAGCGGAGACTGCGATGTCCCTCGGTGGTCGGGTAGGAATGGATGATGGACGAGTGGTTATCTAAATGGGGAAGAGAGAGAGAGAGAGACAGCTAAAACGACCCGAGAAGACACGAGATCGAGTTTTGCTTACACCAACCTATAATATAGATAGATAGATGTTTTCGGAAAGGGAAACCATTTGAATATTATATTTTTCATCATTAAAAATGAAATGAAATAATCGAAAGTAACAGTTAGTTCCTTTACTATTGAAAAAATATTTATGTGTATGTTTAAAGAGTGAATGTTTTGTTTATAAATAAATGTAAAATCTAAAAGGGAAGAGGAGGCGTACCGAACTTATGCTGCTCACGCTCGAATTTCGTAGACACATGCACGCACGCACGGGGAAATGTTTGCGTGCAGGCACGGATCCATCTTTCACTTGTTCACACGAGATCTTCACCTCCGTATAGACAGAACACTGTAAGACGATTTAAACTGCTTCCCCGTTCCAGGTTGCAGGTTGCTTTGCCAAAGTGACAAAACCAACCACGAATTTCAATTAGAAACACACAAGAGACGGTTCAGAATACCTTAAACTTTAGACGTGAAAAAACTCACCCAAGAAAAACAAGAGCGATCTTTCTTTCTAATGAGCTTCGATCAAGTGACCGTGAAAGTGTTTTTGCGAACGCCGCTGCTGTTTACTCTAACCATTTACACATCTAATTCAACTAATTAATACTTTAACTTGAAAATTATGTATTATACTTTCGAATCACTAAATGGTCACCGTTTCAATTTAATTAAAAATTTATTGGGTGGTCAGAGCTATTCATCCGAAAAGAAAAGAAAAAACAATAAATAAAATCGTGCAATAAGGTCAATAAAAACAATCGATTTTTTAATTTATTGCATCGATTTGTTCGAAACTTTTCAATAAGAAGAGTATCCAACTCACTTTTGTAATCTTTTTCTATTCTCTATCCAATCTCACTCCTCATTTTCCCTCTTGACTCTCTCTACAAGCCAGCAGGGCGCAGGCAAGTAAATATTTAATTCAACAGAAAATTTTAATTTTGTTTCTTTATGTGTTTTAAAAATGTCTGAAATATGAAGAAAAATCACTTTTTAATTTAATAAATTAAATGGTTTATTTAGTCACATAAAATAAATAAATAGAGTAATTTTAGTCAATTAACATTATTTATTTGATGGATTTACTAAACAGTTTCGATCACCCTTCGTAGACCCTCTACAGTAATAAATTTTGATTTTTTTTATTGAAAATTATTGAAATATCCATGTTAATAAATTGAGAATGAGTTATATATATATATATAGTATATCAGTGGAGAGCGGTTCATGGATGCTGTGAATGTGGCGTATCCCTAAAATTTCAAACATTTAGAGTAGATATTTTCATAAATATATAAGGTCGAGTTCACGAGGATCTTTAAATTTTCAAATTATTATTCGTTATTTCAAATATTTCTATAAAAACATTTTTTTGTTTTGAAAAGTATCTATATTGGTTCTCGAAATGAAATAAAATTGTTACATAATTTCAAAAGGCAATTAAAATGTATGATTTTCCCGAAAATGGTGCGGATAGAAGGTTTGAAGTCCCTGCCTTGTATATCTTCCAGTTCAAGCATGTCAAACACAAGTTCAGACGAGTTTTAATAGAATAAAAATTGTTCTCCCTGAGGAAGTATTAAAATAGAAATAATACAAAAAAGGAATAAATAGAGAATCTTTGGACTAATGCATTTCTAAGAACTCTCAATATATAAGATCGGAAAAACTAAGAGTGCTATAGACAACTCATAGCTTGCTTATAGCAATATAATTAGGAGAAATTTAAGATTTTCTTATAGGACAGGCTGATTCATAGTGGAAGATAATTGATTTCCATTTCAGGGACTGTGGAGTTTAAGTCACAAGATTTAATTTCTGACTCCTACCCTAACACACACAAAGCACATACCAATTTCCGTTTGGGGCGAATGTCCTGAAATATATTTTTTAAAAATCTAATGCTAAATTTGAAAAAAAAACAAACGAAAATGATGCCGTATTTGGTGGAATTTGCAAAAAAAAGCGAAAATTAAAATATAATTTCAAAAAATGAAGGGTATTTTTTAGGACAGCAGTTGGAAAAGTCTCCAACAGCTACTGATATACAGAGTGACAAATTCCAAATCTTGAACGAAATTTACTACTAAAATTGGTCTACCAGGTGTACCGAAACTGTTTAGTAAATTTATCATATAAATAATGTTAATTGATTTACTCTATTTATTTATTTTATGTGACTAAATAAACCTTTTTAATTTATAAAATTAAATTCTACATAAGTCACTTAAGTTTTTGGAAGAATCTTAGAAAAATCACTTTCTCTCTGTGTGTTTGTCTATTTCTCTTTTTGAATTTTGATACTCAAGATAACGCAAGAATGGAAGTTCATAGAAAGTTCCCCTTGGTGAAAGAATGTTTATATTTACAAAACTAAGAAGATATTATATTTAGGGCTTTCTTAACTTCTAGTTCAAAAATGCAGAAGATCACAAAAAATCGAGCTCTTGAATATTTGCATATTATATAAACAGCACAAAAGTTTGTATTAATAAGCTGCACCTCTGTTTGTTTCCCTCGTTTCTAGACAGGAATAGGCAGAAAATGTTCAAGTAAATTGAATACTTTGATCGTTCGTCGTACCAATTAATTTTCATCTTTTTCAAATCTCACATGAAAATAATGATTTGATGATTGGTGATTGAGTTGTTTATCTAAAGAGAATTTTCGGCTGAAATCACTCATCAGAGTTCAAGTGTGGTTGCAGCCAAAACTTGTTTATTGATGAAAATAATCTACATTTTTCAAATAATATAAGTAAATTAAATCCCTTAAATTTAATAAATAAGTGAAAAAAATTTTTTTAATTAGATTATTATGACAAAATATAGTCAGGAATTTTTAATATAAGCTTAGAAGCAAATACCTTCCTATTTATTTTATTTGTTCATAGATGACCTAAAATATATCGAATATTTTCTTCTAATTAAGAGAAAGAGAATTAAATTCGCACTCATAAAAGACTCACTTGAAAATAAAACTAAATTAAATAAATTGACAGACATTTTTATCTCTTTTTGATAAAAGGAAAGAAAAATATTAAAATTGGGCCCAGCTAGAGCGAGCAAATAACTAATATTTAAAGGTAAAGTAAAGAAAATTTTAAAAATTTTAGAAACTTTTTAAAATTTAAAATATAAAATAGAGGAATTTACTGGAGAAACACGCAGGTGGGAATTATGCAGCGAGCAATGACAGGTAAGCTAGTTCAATTTTCATAAATTTTATTTGAACTTTTTTGTTAAGGGAGAATGGTGTGAGTTCTTGGTGAAACATTTTAAATAAAGTAAAGGAAAATGTTATGAATTTTAGAAATTTTATAAAATTTAAAATATAAAATACTAGAGTAGGCTTTCAAAAAAAATTGTAATTTTAAAAAGTTTAAAAATGTAATTTTAAAAAGTTTCTAAAATTTTTCAAAATTTTCTTTAATTTATTTAAAATGTTTCACCAAGAACCCACACCATTCTCCCTTAACATAAGTAGTATTTATTCATATAATATATGATACCTGTAATAGGGTGTTTAGAAAGTTAGCTTGCTTTTGGGAAAATATTTATTTTTTTATTAAAATGATCAACAAATCAGGATGTTTTTAAAGTCTTAAGGTAGTTAGTTGTTTCACCATATGGGTTTTCTTAGGATTTTTTTTTTGAAATTTAGAGAGATTATTATTTAAATACTTCTGCATCGATTGGTGGCAAAACGAAATTTATGAACAATATAGTTCCAGAGATATTAAATTCCAATTCAGACTCTTCTACATTGCACTATACGGGATATCGGAAAGTTTACATACATATTTAATTATAAATAAGAAGCTCTTCTTACCATTGTTATAAAAAACTAAACCAACATTAAACAATAACTAATATATTTTTTAAGAAAATTTTAATTCATAGTTACAACACAGTTTCTGAGATAATAATGAATAAATAATGAAAAATGTACAGTAAAAACAAGCTGGCAACAACGCATATATTTAACCTAAAAAGTGGGTTAACTTTAGTCATTTTTTTGACGTTTTTTCGCTTCAGCCATTGTCGCAACAGCTTTCAAGAACTTTTTGTTTTATAAGTCTCCCTTTATAATGTACTTTATCTGAAATTTCTATGATAAAATATATATAAGCTCGGACAGTGTTTCCAGATTTGTCAAATGAGCACGGGATTGGCTAGTAGTGATACATAAACATCAAACAGTTTTGGGCTTATGTATTATGAATCCTTATTAACTGTTCTATTTACTCTAGCATTAATTTTTTGCTAGTTTTGTCGCGATACAACAACCTTAAGACTCTAGCACAGGGAGCGGTCTTTTTACTCCATCTTGCTAACGACGAGGTTTTCACAAAAGACAAAGTAAAAAGACCATGGTTTTTGTGTCTTACCTTCTGCAAACCAAGTTCACACAAGCAAGAAAGAATAAAAGTGTGGAGCGTGTTTAGATCCTATAAATGAAGTTTTTTCTAGTTTCATCTGATTTTATGAACAAAATTTAATTTTCCTTTTTGATAATCCATATTATAAAAAGCACTGAGTGTTTTTAAAGAATCATATTTAGCTTAACATTTTCACTAATATAAAAAAACCAACAAAATTTTTTGGATTTTAAAAAAGTTCTCACGTTTTCCTCCATTTGATTATTCATACTTGTGCCTGAAGTGTCATCTATATTTAAGGGGTAACACGGCTGTGTGTGGTTCCCTACATTGCCTACCTACTTTAAATCTTCGAAACTATTTTCAAAAGGATACATGCAACACGACTGATACTGAGAGTGAGAGTGTCTCAAAAACCTATCCAAGAAGATGTTTAACTGTGGTTCAAATGCCAACATTTTAGAATCAATAATTTAATAAGCTATAATCTTATTAAATTGAGTACCATTATTTTATACCTAAGTGTTTGCTATCTCTACATTGTTAATATATGTCTCTTAGAATTCTTTATTTAAAGAAATGAAACAGTAATATTGACTGTTTCAAATCAATACGTTAAAGAGAAAAATTTCCTTTTTAAAACTTAAGTCTGATTTTCATACTATTCTCTGCTTGAACTAAGACACAATAAAATTGTTTCAACCTATATATCTGTATTTTTTATTATTTATACATGTATACTTGCCAATTAAATTTTAGTTTATTAAAACATAAATCATTTCTTAAAATAATTAAAGGTGAACTTGACTTCTTTCATAAAAGAAACATATTCAAGAATGAAGATGTTATTTACATTATTAGATAATTATAACAATGTTATATTAATTATTATAATTATATGGAGTGAGAAAATTCCGTTTAGTAAGAATAATAAGAACTTCACAAGAAGCTTATAGTAGCATTTCCTTACAATCTCGTAAATAAGTTACAGCCGCCTTTTTCCAAATCCCAAAATAGAAAACATTTTGTGTTATTGTATTTTAAAAATATTCAATAAATGTTATTTAGTTTAATAATTTTGCTTTTTGTTCTCATTTTCATTATTCCAACTTCTCATCTTCGAGGGTTGACGGCTTCTCTTAAGTAATAACCTGAGAAAATTGTTCCCCGAGGTGATATCCCGTTGCCTTCCCTGAGACAAAAGCTTTGCAAACGTTAATTTCCTGACCCACTAATTATAAATATATAACAAATAAAAAGAGACCACATTGGGTTAATGAGATAAAAAAACTCCTTCCAAACAAAATTCTTGACTCAGTACCTGCATTTCTAAACTATCATATATATCCTATATTTGGAATAAATTTCTGGTATTTTAAAATAAATATTTCAAATAATTTATAAAAGATCAATAAGTAGTTATTATTTCGATTGATGCAGCATTAGTATTGTATTTTATTATAATTGTTTATGTGGGGTGTGAAATCGTATTACGCATGATTTGCTCTATTCTACTTTTACATTTGATATACTAGTTTTCTACTCCTAACGGGATCTAATAAAAGTCTTTAAACTAGAATTATAAATTAAGAGTTGACATTTTATTAAAATCACACATAATTAATTATAATTATTTATTGAACACGAATAAATAATTCAATAAAACTACGACGTTTCGATCGACTTATTCTGCGAGCGTTCTCAAGTATGAACACCCACTCCTATTTTAATTAATTAATTATGCGTTATTTTAATCAAATTTCAACTCGTAATAAAATTAATCACTTCAATTAATTAATCAATTTAACAGCTTCATTACTGATAGTAACACAAATAATTAAATTAACGGAAAAATAGTCAAATATCTAGAAAAAATTCTTCAGAGTCAGAGAGATAATAAATTGGGGCCCAAAAGCATAAATATATGGGGGCTGTTTTATGTGAAACATTTTATAATAAATTTACTTCAATTTACACTACAGCAAATTTCAAAAAATTAAAATAAATGAAAATGAATTCATTTAGGTATATATATATATACTCATCATATTTCGGACAGTTCGTGCATTACGATAATCATCACGATAATGCATCAAGGATAATCAATTCTCGGAAATGTCATATTTTTACTTTCAATTATATATGTACACATAGAATAAGTAAAGTATTAGAATAATATTTTCGAAAATTGCTTATATTGTCTTCAGGTCTTTTTAATTTTTTCTATTGAAACTATACGTTTTATGATGGATTTATATAAGATTTGACTATAGGTTAAATAGTAAGAAGAATAGTCGAATTTTTACGTTTATATATTTTTATTTTATTTGATTATATTTAGTTTTTTATCACCTTAAAGTTGCTTAAAAATTGAAGCATCGTGAAAATTCCAAAAAAATCAAAATAATTTTTTGATTTCCTCATGGATGATTCGTGTTGATAATTAATCATTTAAACTTTTAAGTTTATATAAAATCAAAATTTGATTGTCGACAGAAACATATAGAGAATTTTGGAGTGAAACCTTGAATAAACTATTTAATAAAAAGGTTTTATTATTCAGAAAATTGAACAAAGATTCACAAATCAAAAATATTGTATTAAAATTTAAAAACAATAAAAGAATGGGTCACTAAGTGAATCATTTTCATTCTTCGTCCTTTTCCCAAATAGCACACTCGCTTTAAAAGTTGTCTTATTCAGCTCTTATTGTCTTTAAGATGTCTTTAAGGTGTTTAGAAAACACCTTCTAGACCAAGTGTGCTAACAGGGTTGAATAAAGGTAAAAATCTTTCGTAATAAACTTTGCAAAAATTTTTATTATAAAATATTTTCAGGTAGGTAATTAATTCGTTTCTATTCGTCATTGTTTTGAATGATGGTGAGAGTGTTTTTTATAAAAATAAATAAATATTTATATTTAATTCATAATTTTTTATTTGATAGTAAAGCAATTTTCATTTTCTAAATTTTAAAATTATTAATTTATTTTTTATTATATTAATTTTAAATATATATATATATATATATATATATATATATATATATATCAATTTATTTAATACAACCCTTCTTTTTCTTAGCAAATTTTTTAATATGATTAAGAATAATTAGAATCAAAGAAAATTATTAAAATTTTTGATCATTATTCTGAGAATTCTTGATAAAATTGCATAGTTCCTGGATCGAAACGACTAGAAGTTTAAACAAAAACTATTGATTGCAATTATTGAATCCTTTTTTCACGAAAAAGTCAATCGGCCACGAAGAGATTGTTTACTGATTCTATATAAACAGTCGGCAAAGAAAAACGAAAGGTTTTTCAAATAAATTTCGGAACATATTTTGCTATGTATATAAAACAAAAAAGGACACAATTTTTTTTCTATTTAAATAAATTATTTAAAAAATTATGGAAAATTTTAAAAAATTGACTAATAAATATATAATTTTTAACAAATGAATACAAAATTATTAATTTATTAAAAATAAATAAATAAATAAGCGATGTTTAAATTGAAAGAAGGGATTTCAATATTTTTCATTTAATTAAATAATAAATGAATTCGATTAATAACTTCTTATTGACAAAAAATTAAATTTTTTATTTGAGACTTTTGAGAAAAATCTTCTAAAATAAATCATTCCGGTATGATGCAATATAATCCAGATATTTTGCTATGTATATAATGTATAACTTCGTTCGTTAAGAAAAAAGAACACAATTTTTTTCTTTTCTATTTTCTTCTTTAAGTGCCATATCAGGTCTCCCTGACGTTTTGGCTCCTCTCCACATCTCTATCTCAAGAAATTATTTCAAAAATTATGGAAAATTTTAAAAGCTGACTAATAAATAAATAATTTAAAGAAAATGAATACAAAATTATTAATTTATTAAAAATAAATAATCGATGTTTAAATTGAAAGAAGGGATATCAACATTTTTCATTTAATTAAATAATAAATGAATTCGATTAAAAAATTCTTATTGCCCGAAAATTAAATTTTTTATTCGAGACTTAAAAAATTTTGTAAAATAAATCATTCCGGTGTAATGCAATATAATGCAAATATTTTGCTATGTATATCAAAGTTAAGAAAAAAGAACACAATTTTTTTCTATCTCAAGAAATTATTTCAAAAATTATGGAAAATTTTTAAAAATTGACTAATATATAAATAATTTTTAGAAAATTATTAATATATTTAAAGATAAGAGTAAATAAATATTATATGTAATATTCATTTACTATGAGTTAAGATTCTTGGTCACTTGTTTCACATTAAAATTAAAAGATTAAATTTTTCGCTATCAACCCATCTTCAGGAAGTACAGAAAATAACTAATTTTCTAAAAGAAGATGGGTTGATAGCCCGAAATATATATATATTGAAAAAATTTACATCTTTTAATTTTTTTAATTTTAATGTGAAACAAGTGACCAAGAATCCTAACTCATAGTAAATGAATATTACATATAATATTTATTTACTCTTATCTTTATTAAAGATGTTTCACCTTGCACCAACACCACAATCTCTACTAATTAATTATTAATATTTAAAAAACAAAACGATGATTAAATTGAAAGAGAAGATATCAATTTAATTAAAAAATAAATTAATTCGATTAATAATAAGTTCTTATTGTCCAAAACTTAAATTTTTTATTCGATACTTGAAACATCTTGTAAAATGCAATATAATGGCTGGGGCAGTGAAAAAAGTGTTGCTATTTTGAGAATTCAAACTTGTTTTGGATGTTAATGATTGTAGTGTCAATAAATTGAGTGATGCTAATTATAGTCTAATGAACCATTTTGATCGTGTAATAAAACAGGTTTGCACTTGAGAATAGTTGCGGGGCGCAGACGGGTACCTGAAGATGACGAGTGCGGCTGCGAGGAGAGGTGCGAGGTTGAGCCGTTGTTGCTGCATGTTGACGGATTGACGAAGACGATGATGTACTAGAGAAAATAATCCCGAGGCGGAATGGCAAGTAGACGTTTCGAGCACGAAGAGACGAGTGAAGCGCGATTGTGGCTGGTGTGTCCATCTTATAGTCCCCTCTCTTGCCACCTCCTGCTTCGCCAAAGAACGGAACGTCTCGTCTTCGGTTCTGGTGCTCTTTCTGGCCTCGATCCAGTTCCGGTGGCGGCATCTTCTTCTTCGGCAGTGACAATCTGGGGTTGGAGAGCGAAGCAGAAGTCGCCGGAGCCGAAATCGTGATCTTCGAGAATTGAAATTATACGAATGAATGAAATGATAAAAAAAAAAAAAATGCTGTGCTGACAAAAAAAGTGAGAAAGGTCGTTGTCAGAGGCTGTCAAATCCGATTGTAATTTCGAGATTGGAAAAGAAGAAAAAAATAGAATCACGAGAACATCAACTAATCTAATTGTAATCAATTGAATTATATTTGTTTCTAGGTCACAGAATCAATTTAAAAATAAAATCCGAAAAAATGGAAATTTTTAAAATTTTATTTATTCATCCATTTTATATATATATATATATATATATATAAATGGTCAAGATGTCGGTATTTGTCACAATTTTCCCACAATTTAAAATTTAAAAACAATTGAAATTAAATTGGAAGTTTTTGTGCCGAGAGTAGCAGAATTTTTATATTGAAGGAGACAATAAAAGAGTGTGTCTTCTGCTGGAATTATAAATTCAAATTCATAAATTAATTCCTGTGAATCAATTGTAATAGACTGATGAAGGGGGTAAAGCCATCGAAACTATAGTCTCGTTATAAATAAATAAAATTTATAATTCCAGCAGAAGACACACTCTTTTATTGTCTCCTTCAACAATTGAAATTATAATAAATTATATTTAAAAAAAAAAAAAAAAAAAATCACGCTTCTAAAAAGTACAAAATAATGTAATACTTAATCAAAAAGTGTCGGGAGCAGAAACATGAATTAATTTCGACAAAGTGCCCCATGCTTTTTGATTAAGTATTACATTATTTTGTACTTTTTAGAAGCGCGTTTTTTGGTTTTTATAAAATATAATTTATTTTTTGACTTTTTAATCTTAATTATTTTTATAGAGAAAAGTTTGCGGAATTTAACAGAAGAAAATTCACATTCATAGATAGATAAATACATAGATTCATACAGGTGAAGCGTGTAAAAAAGACATCGTTGTAAATAATATGTACATGGGTGTTGACAATATGTAATCATAAATATGTAATTTTAATTACTTGATTAGTTTTTTGAGAATTTTTTATTTATTTATATAACTATATATAACCAACTTCTTGAGGATACAAATTCTCATATAAATAGGTGTTGGTTTTATTCTTTTTGACAAAAAAAACATTTTTGTCATTTATTTTATTGTTACAGGAACGTTTCGACATTGTCGAAACGTTCCTGGTAACAATAAAATAAAATAAAGAAAAATAAATGATAAAAATGTGTTTTTTTGTCAAAAAAGAATAAAACCAACATCTATTTATATGAGAATTTGTATCCTCAAGAAGTTTGGTTATATATAGTTATGTAATTTTAAATTATGATAAAGAAACAAATTTTGTTCACAAAAAATTGGCACGTTCTGATGTGGCCATCAACATGATTTTACCACACACCCTGGCCCCTCTCTTATTTTTAATATTTAATCAAATTATTTATAATCATGTAGGGGGGGTTAGTTTTTGCATTTTAAACTACTGTGGGCCCACTGATTATGTATACAAAATTTGGTTGAGTTTGGTACAAGAGCAAAGATTTTCATTTTTTGACCCCCCTCCCCATTTTGGGCTGTTATTATTTGCATTTTTAGACTTCTGGGGCCCACTGATTAAGTATAAAAAATTTCGTTGTGTTTGCTACAAGAGCCTAGATTTTTATTTTTTGACCGTACAACAACCCCCCCCCCATTTTGGGAGGTTAGCTTTTGCATTTTTAGACTTCTAAGGGCCCACTGATTATCTATACAAAATTTGGTTGAGTTTGCCCAAATGGCCTAGATTTTTATTTTTTGACCCCCGTGAATTTTATCCCCAGGAAAAAAATCTTTTCGTTATTATAGGTTCATTTTTTAGTATATTTCGTTTTGTTGTTTTTTTAGTTTGAAAATATTATAATTCTAACAAAGTTAAATTTAGGGAACGAAGAAAAGAATATTTTTATTGTAGACAAAAGGATCAGCCGGGGCTCGAGCACGAATTTTAATTTTTAAACCCCCTTCCTCTTTAATTTTGGATGGATATGCACCAAATTCTAATCAGCTCTTTATCTCAATGCACCAAAACTACATGTGAAATTTGTTTTTGATATTCCCACTTATTTTTGAGCTAGCTCGTCCACAAAAATTTGGTAAAGCACAGACTAACTAACAGACATTTTGACAAAATAATTAATATCTCAAAAAATATAATTTTTTTTGATGTTCACTTATTAGGGCTTTATTGTAGACCGAAATGCCATGGTTTCGCCCAATTTTTTTAATCAAAATTGATTATGCCGTTTTTTAGTTATTTCGAAAAAAAACACTTTTTTCTTGCACGATTACAATACGTGACTATATGGTAAAGTAAAAAGATATATAAATAGAAGCGTTGCGATCTACATATGTAATAACCTAATAACATTTTAAATAGATGAAAATAAACACTTCTAGTGGCTGTAGAACTTCAAAATTGATACGATGGCACAGAAGCTAATTTCTCCAAGAAAACTGAAAAAATCAATAATTCCGAAAAACCTACGGGGCCTACGAGCTGGGGGAGAGTTCCGAAAAAAGGGCTTAAATATAAATTAATTAATTAATGAGAGTTACTTCTAGTCCCTTTAGAAACTTCAAATTCGCTACCAGAAAAAACTTAAGCCATAGATATTTAGCTAGAAAAATTGAATCAGGTCAGAAATGGTGGGAGGATAAAAAATTAAAATTCTAGGCCTCTAGTTTTCCCTTTGGGCAAAATAATGTAAAGTTACTCTTTAAGATCCCATCAAACTATTGCTTCAAAAATAAATCGACTACTCGAAATAGATGTGGGGAATGGGGGGAGGGGACAAAGTGTTTAAATTATAAGATCTCTCGCAGATCTAGATCAAATTTCACACAGCTACTCTTTTGGAATGGGGATTATATTTTGTGGTCAAACTTTTGGGAATCCTGAGACTCTGCCCGTCAGGGTTGCCCGCTTGGGAGCCGTTACTAGGAAGGTGTGCCAAATTAAAGACTCTAAGGGCGCTCATATTTAGTTTTGAAAAATCTGTAATACAAAAATAAAATTGTAATATAAAATCATAAATTTAACAATTATTCAACAATTATTTTGATCATAAAGTAAAAATATCATAAAATTAATTGTTCAAAAGAATATAAGATTGAAATTGTAAAAAAATTACATCTTTCAAATACAAAACTTTATCTGCTTCGCATGGATAAAGTAAAAATAATATATTTTTCAAAATGTTTTCAAAATAACAGGATAAAAAAAATATGGGGTCTAATATATGAAAGAAAATAGCAATAATTTATGTATCTAAAGAATCTATTGGCCTTTTGATTCGATTTAATCTATCACAAGCCATTTCTTATGCACCTACAACTAACTATGTCTATGGCATTTCGCCCAAATTTCACCCCACACAGGTCAGAGAAATGGCCTTTACAGAAGATGAATCTCTCCTGAATCGAAATCGAATGACCACATTCCGACGCCGGGTCTGAGCAATCTATCTTTCTCGGTCAAGATCTATATACAGGGTGGGGCATAAAGATCTATCACATTTTGAAGAGGTATAAAAAATGAAAAAATTTAATAAAAAAAAAAAAAACAATATATTTTTGAAAAGAACATAAAACAAATTTTGTATACATATTCTGTGGACCCTCAGAAGGCTAGAAATTCAAATCCAGTGGCGTATCCAGAAAATTTTAATGTGCGGGGGTCCATCCACAAAGCAAAAATATTTAGTTGGGAATTTTTTTATTAAAATAATTAGTCCAGTTAAATTGTGTATTTACCCGGAAAGTTTTGAGGGTAGTTTTAATTTCTTCGCCCCCTTTATGTTAATCTTTATGTTAAATACTATTCCATCAGTATTTTCTTATGAAATTGTCACGTTCAACTATCGTCAGTAAACCGACTTAACAGATAACCGATTTTTAAATTTAGTTTGTGTGCCGCAAATATTTCCAGATATTTGCCGTCAACCAAAAAAGATTGAAAAGCACTGCCCTATGGTAAAGTAAAAAGGAAAAAAAATGAGAAAAATACTGGGAAAAAACATGGAATTTAAAAATATTTTTTCATCTGGTCACCCCTCATCAATAATTAATAAAAAAAAAGTATTGGCAAAAATGTACGCCTCTAAAATTTTTCCGCCTTAGGCACGTGCCTACTGTGCATATGCGTAAATCCGCCCCTGTCTGTATCTCATCTCACCGTGACATAATACCAATAAAATGAGGGACCATATTAAATTCATTAATTCAATAAGAGTCTTCAATAAACCAAGAAAAAATATTAGCAAAAGTGGGTTGTTTTTATCATAAAAGTATTGCAGAAGATTCTTCCTATTTCCGTTCCTCGCTATAAAGACTTATAAATGGTTATTGTAAAAAAACAGTGCGCAACATGCAGCGTTTGTGGAAAAATGGGTGCAGTTTACAGTAGGGTCTCATACAAGTTAAAGTTATGTGTGAAACCTCTTTGCCTTAATATGCTCATTTATTAACTAATTGATTCACAATTTGGAATAGTGTCTCTGAAATAATCGGAGGCATATCAACATATATCCTCTGAGTCATTTATCTTAAAAATAAATGTTACAAAGGGGCAAATGTGACCATCTCGATTCCTACAATTATTTCCATTTAAATTTTAATAACTCAGAAGATAACAGAAACGTATATATAATGTAGGTATACATAATCTGTGGGTCACTAGAAGGCTAGAAATGCAAAAACTAACACCCAAAATGGAGGGAGGGTCATAAAATGAAAATACTTTCTCCTGGACCAAACTCAGCTAAATTTTGTATATAATTGTAATTATATAATACTAATAATATAATATAATATAAATATAATTATGAGTAGTATTATATAATTGTGGGACACTAGAAGGCTAGAAATGCAAAAAACTGGGTGCTGAGGGTGGGGTACGAGGGTGGAATCGGGTGGGGATGGGCTAGGGTATGGGGTGCGGGGGTGGTATGGAGGGTCCGGGGGTGGAATGGGAGTGGGGTGAGGGAGTGAGGCGGAATAGGGTTCAGGGGGGCCCAGGGGTGTAATCCCCTGGCTAGCAAGAGGGCCGCCGAAGGCGGGCCTTGCACCTAGTCAATAAATAAAAATATGTTAACTTTTATTAAAAAAATATTGTTTTTAATAATATTTTATTCATAGATGATAGCAAAATAAGTTTTGTATTGTATATCAACAGTTTTAAAATTGCAATTACATTACACGTTGACTCTGCGAGAGTCTCTCGTGAACTGATTCTCGGTTCAATGGATTTGTTAGCAACTGAAGAAGGGGTTAGTTTTCAAATTTTTAGTGGCCCAAAATAAAAATCTGTAATTTGGTATTAAAGAAATATATGAACAAGTGAGTATTCAAAGACAGTCGAGTCTGAAAACATCGCAAGAATACGATCTTGCATCCTTTAAGATTTTCACACTGAATTGAAATAAAACAATCAAAATCGTTACATATATCATATAAATTAATGATTTTAAAACCATTTTAAATGAACTTCTATTAACGCTTTTAATTATTTAATAAAATAATTATTTAACTTATTTGCCCGTTTATCTGCCTGATCTGCCTGTAACGATAGTAATTTGAAAAATATTTTTTGAGATTCAAAAACGTGGTTTCATATGTGTAATTTGAGCTTTAGCTTAAGTTGTACTAGAATTAAACTTTTTTTTTTAGAAACTACCAAAAAGTCTCCAAAGAACGTTATATAGTTAGGCATGGTCGCATTTTGAAATGATTTATTAATTATTGTAATTTTTTAATAAATGAATTCTATCACTTTGAAACAAAACAGCGTGCAAGCTTGGTCTCCTTATTTAGGTTTAGACTCTATTTTTCTCCAAGTCAACTTCTTACACTTTATAAGGCTCAAATTCGTCCTATCTCAAATATGGCTCTCATCTGTGGAGTGGGGTCTCCAAGCATTCTCTTGCCACACTGGATGCGATCCAGAAGCGAGCAATTAAACTAATAGGAGACCCGGCTCTAACCAACTCACTCGACTCCCTGGCTCACCGAAGAACCGTTGCTGCCCTTTCCCGTACTACAGATACTATCACGGTGTCTGTTCAGTCGAGCTGAAATCAATTATCCCCCCTAAAGCCCTCTTTACGAGAAATACGCGGTTTTCGAACGCTCAGCACCCCTTCGCTGTCAAATTGGATAAAAGTCGAACAAGCGCTTTCGCCAACTCTTTTATCCCTATGACCTTCAGAGACTGGAACTCGCTCCTGCCACCATCTTTCCCGCGACTTATAACCTTCAGCTATTTAAGACCCTTATCCACAGATGCCTTCGACCCCCGCCCAGCCCATAAAATTCTTTCTTCTTCTTTTTCACGATGGAGGGGCCAACCCGAGGCCTTTAGGGGTTGCACCTTTTTGGTGTAACTCCTTCTCTCATCATTTTCATAAAAAAGAAATAACTGCAAACGGATCGTTGCTAAACTTTATCCAAATTCATTTGAAATATTAATATGTTTGTTCCTTTATTATTAATCAGATATCACTTGCAATTTGTAGTTCATATTGACATTAATTCAAAAATAATTCTCATTTAATAGTTGAGGAATAACCATTCTACATTTGATTTTTGACATTTCGGTTATTATTATAACTATTGCTGTACAGACACGAGGAATCGACTTAAAATCAAAAATAGTTATCGATTCTCATCTAATACTTGAGGAATAACAATTCTACATTAGGTTTTTGACGTTTCGATATATTGGTAACCACAGCTGAAGGCATGGAGGAATCGACTTAAAATCAAAAATAACGATCGATTCTTACTCTAATACTAGAGGAATAACCTTGTTGCATTCCATTTTTGATGTTTTGACTATTAATGGAAACTTCTACTGAAAACGTGGAAGAATCGACTTAAAATCAAAAAGACTAAATTCTTTTATGGCAAACAACTCAAGCGGGTTGTTTGCAAAAATTTTAGTCTTTTGATTTAAGTCTATGGCGTTTTCGGTAGAGGTTGCCATTAATAGTCAAAACATCAAAAATGGAATGCAATAAGGTTATTCCTCTAGTATTAGATAAGAATCGATCGTTATTTTTGATTTTAAGTCGATTCCTCCATGTCTTCAGCAATGGTTACCAATAATAATCAGAAACGTCAAAAACCTAATGTAGAATTGTTATTCCTCAAGTATTAGATGAGAATCGATGGCTATTTTTGATTTTAAGTCGATTCCTCCATGTCTTCAGCAATGGTTACCAATAAAAACCGAAACGTCAAAATCCAATATAGAATGGTTATTCCTCAAGTACTAGATGAGAACTCAATCGCTATTTTTGGCTTAAAGTCGATACCTCTATGTTCTTCAGCAATGGTTACCAATAAAAACCGAAACGTCAAAAACCTAACAGTAGAATGGTTATTCCTCAAGTATTAGATGAGAACTCATCTTCGCTATTTTTGGTTTAAAGTCAGATTCCTCTATGTCTCTCAGCAATGGCTGACCAATAAAAACCGAAACGTCAAAAATCCAATATAGAAATGGTTATTCCTCCGGCACTAGATGAGAATCAACGCTATTTTTGGTTCAAAGTCGATTCCTCTATGTCTTCAGCAATGGTTAACTAATAAAAACCGAAACGTCAAAAACCATATAGAAATGCGATATTCCTCAAGTATTAGATGAGAATCAATCGCTATTTTTGGTTTAAAGTCGATTCCTCTATGTCTTCAGCAATGGTTACTAATAAAAAACCGAAACGTCAAAAATCCAATATAGAATGATTATTCCTCAAGTACTAGATGAGAATCAATCGCTATTTTTGGTTTAAAATCGATTTCTCTGTCTTCAGCAAAGGTAACGGATAAGAAAACAACGCAGTTGCTATGGTTACTTATAAAAATTCCTCCCAAATTTTTAGCATTTCACAGAGAGAAGCCTATCCATTCTTACTTAAGCAAGGCTAAATGAGCTATATTAAAACTTTCAAATGAATAAATTTTAAAGAATTTAAAAATTAAAAAAAGTACCATCTTACTTCTAGAGTAAAGTACTTTAAAATATAATTTTTACTAAAAACCTTTATTTAACCTTTTTTGTGGTCCCCAAGGTACTTAATTAGGATATTAAATTTCATCAAAATTGGTTAAGTCATTTTCAAGATATTTAGAAAAAACTAAAAAAGTACTGAAATAAAGTACTAATGTTTGTGGGCCGATATGTACCAAAAACTAATCAGCGCTTC